>BSBK01006962.1:2500-336122 GCA_027943335.1 Chamaecyparis obtusa
ATGGTAGATCTATATGAGCCTCTCCCCATAGTTTTGGCTAGAGCGATTGGTGGCTATGTCTTCCCAGATCATTGATCACATAGTTTTTTCCATCAAATGGGGTTGGACTTTGAAGAGGATGATGGAGGATGTGACCTATTTTTCCTAGGGTATTTTCTTGTTAGGCCATTTATACCATGATTACATCAAGTGGTGTACCACAAAGGGGCATCACTATCAGCTAGAGCTACCTTGCTCCATGTATGGGCATGGGAGCACATTGCTATCACACGACCCATTGCGCTAAGATTCTGAGGTGTAGGGCAGTCGTATATCTTTTGTATGCATCTATTTAGTCTCAGCATAAGGTGGGATGACTAGAGTTTTGGCAACACATGTTTGATACTATTAATGATGTGATTTGGAGACCCTACCTTAGGTGTGAGCTATGAGGCCTCACCCTAGACCCATCATAACCTTTTCATTATTAGTATGATAGACCTAGTAATTGGCCTAAGGTTTTAATGAATTACTATGATTTTATCTTTTTGATAGGAATTTGATTACAGTAGATGATGAGACTTAATATTTGTCTGATGCTTTCCATACATAGGATGTTGACTGTCGACCTTATGATACATTATAATTGACATTAAGATAAATGATTTAGATGAATATTGAGATGTTGCAATTTGGGTATATATATGTTGTTATGAGTTGTTTAGGAAAATGATTAATCATAATTTGAATTGATTTTTGCAATCTAAAATTTTGTGAAGGTTGAAGGTTAGGTGATGAAATATATTGATGGATTTCAAGACATTATTATGATAATTACTTGATGATTTGGTTACTTGATTTTATTCTATATAAATTATTGTAGAAATGACAAAAGTAATGCTTATGTAAATTGGATAAAACTACATCATGAATTATATAGATCTGTAATGATTAGTGTGGCATATGGGTTAATGAGATTATGTTCTTCTGATTCAATTTACATATGTTTATTTGAAAGTAATGATTACAGTAATGATTAAAATTATGATGATGGATTATAGAGACTAAAAGAATGTACTTCATGTGTTAGATAATTTTAATGGTAATGTTGATTCTACATTTTGAATTTTGATGACTATACTTGTTGAGGTTATTGATGTTTAAATTGAGTGTGTAGGATCATGGCCATAGAATTTTTATCAAAGAACCATGACTAACCCCTATGTGAATCCTGTAAAACAAAGGTTCTGTCTATTGAAGAGACAAAACCTCATTGTAATGTATTTTCCTTTGTAAAGTGTATAAAGTGTATAGTGTGAATTTCATTTGCATTCATTAAATTGTGAAATTAATAAGTGGACTTTCCAAGTGTGTTGTGATATGTAATGTAGTGCCAATTGGCACACTTGTTGTGAAAATGATGTGTCATGGCATGTCCACTTGGAAAGCTTGATGATCCACCTTTTCCACTAGGTACCTAGCTCTTTTCCCCATAAGGAGCACTTGGTTTGTGAGCCCAAGGTGGAGTCATACCCATTGAAATTCGTAGGTGACCTTAACTAGGGTTTTTGAGGGGTTATATGGCCACCTAGGGTTGAGTTTAACCTATTTTTGACTAGCCCACTTCATATACCTGTGGGTTAGGGGATTTTTTTGACCATATGATACCTTATTAGGCCTTGGGAAGCCTCCAAAAAGTTACTTATCCAAGATGGCCGAAAATCATAATGGGAAGCATGACCTTGGGAAGATCACATGCTTTGGGAAGACAAACCTTGTCTACTTTTCATGCCACTATCTTTCAAACAACCTTTATTTTAGAAATGTGTGAGGGTTTGGTAAGAGTGACCAATAGGAGCTCACACTTCTTCCTAGGATGGGAGAATGGGAGGATTTTGAATATAGAAAGGAAAATTGGAGAGATTTCTCTCAATCACCCACTCTCTAACTTTAGAGACTACTAAGAGATTTAGGAGAAAAGGAAGGAAAGACAAAAGGGAAGGGCTCTATTTCAATTTTCATTTCCATAAATTTTTTTGCAAGGTTGGTAAATCTCAAGCTTTACACATATCTTTTATGGTGTCTTGCTTATGGATTCCATGAAAGAATGAAGAAAGAATGTGCTTTTTTATGCTGCATAGTGTATGCTCTTACTGGTATGCTGATTTTGTAGTATGAAGTGTTGTTATGTGAAGTAAAAATATGCATATATTTTCTTGTCATTTGTGTGTTTTTAAGGGATTATTGTTCAAGGCCATACTCACCCTTGGGAGGGAAGAGTAGCCTTGTGGGTGAAGGGAGTGTGACAACCCTCTTGGTGTAGAGTCTCTCTCCTTGGGAGAGAGGGATGCACCATGGATTATGGGGTCATGGTAGGCTAGTAGCTTTGATATGCTTGGGGGTCATAAGGGTTTTGGCCATATTTGGATGATTTTATTTGGGTTGTAAAGAGGATTTATGTTGCTCTTGTATGGAAGGAATGAGAAGATATGTTGATTTTGTGTGAAAGAACTGTTTCCTTGTTGAAGGCTTGCATTTCATCTCTAGCCTTGTCTCCCATTGGGTACTTGGTCCACCTTCACCCTTAGGAAGCTTTATTTCAAGCTCCTTGTGTTAGCCATGGGAGGGTGTAGTTATGTGTGTATTATGTTTTGAATTTGTTTCATTTGGCTTCATGCATACCTAGGTTAGCATTGGTTCTCCTAGCTCAGGGTGGCCTCTTAGAGGCCTAGGATGGGAGGTGAGCTTCCCATGGTCATCTTACAAAGATTTTTTTTGCATGTCCTTGAAGCATCTTGTTTCCATGAAGATATTGTAAAGAGGAATATGCTTGTGTTGGAGGAGTTTTGGTCCTCTTAGAAATGTAAAGGATAAGATCTCCTTGTTAAGTTCTTCTCAAAAAGTATGATGTTTCCATAAGGAGGTGTAAATATATGTATTTCTAATTTGAAGCTAGGTGTCTTCTTTTTAGTGCATGAAAATTATTTGAAGCCATTGTGTTGTAAAAGAATCTATGTTAACATGACATTATAAGAAGATTTAGATAATTGTGCATTTTGGCATATTTTTGTGTTTCAAAAAGGATGAAATGTAAGATAAAAACTATATTAGAAAATATTACTTTTAAAGATCATTTATCTCCTATTCATGTTTGTAATAGACATCTAGGTTTAAAGGAAATCTATTGTTGTTACATGAACCTGTGAAAACATGAAAAGAGTTCTAATTTATTAAATTCTTTATTTTCTAGTGAAGGATTTAATCATATTTCTATATTTTAGTTTCAATCCTATGTATATCCTATTGTTTAAGTTTAGTTTACATTTAAAAGGAAGGTTTTGTTTATAAGGGTAACTTTGTTGTGTTTTTTCCCAATTATTTTTGGGCATCACACAAGCCTTGGGAGGACAAGCATTAGCTTGGATGCTGCTTTGAGTCACAATGGTTGATTGGGAGGACACCATATATCATTCAGAGACTAGGTAGTGAGCCAGGTCCTATGACAGTTTGGCAAGATCTGGGGGATGCCACAGGGTGTGATAGAGTTTTCTCAAACCTATCAGGAGAGACAAGATTAGGGGCCAATGGTATCATTTGAGATAGCACGACAGGAGTTCTAGACATGTCATTTCAAGAATGGTCAATGAGATAGAGGGTCATAGACCCAGGTATGAAAATGGACTACGAGAGATATCTCAAGGATCAACCATTCCCAAGATTGGCATATTCAGTAGACAAGCCACCCTAAAGAGATGCAGGAGATAGACAAAGAGATAGGAGATGGGGACAAGGTAGGAGAGGCTGAGGTAGGGATGGAGACAGTGACAGTGGTGATGGTAGAGATGGTGGTCTTGATGGAGGGAGAGGAGATAGAGGTGGGCCTCAGATGAGAGGTGAGGTATGTGAGCATGGGGACTAATGCCACCCCCTATGAAATAGGTACCCAGGCCATCACCTACATAGATATAGGTAGGTGCCCCTACATAGGTAGATCTAGCATTACAGGCATAGGTACAACCTTGACATAGGTACAAGTTGAGGGTATATAGGTATAGGGAGACTATGTACATTCATAGCCCATTCAGGACAAGAAGATACTCAATTTAGTTGGTGTGGATGTACAGATGCTTGATATTGGGGCACAAGATGAGTAGGCTAACATGGATGTTGGGGGTCAGGATCCCTATTTACAGAGGGATACAACAAAGGAGGAGGACATAGACATTGATGCATTTCTAGTTAGACTAGCAATGACATAGGTATAGGAAGACGATGTCCCAGGTCTAGAGAGATGGGTGGAGAGTCTGGAGGTTGAGCTTAGAGAGCTTAGATAGGAGTGAGATGTCACCATATAGCAGCTAGGTGAGGCTAATGCATTTCTAGATGAGCTAGAGTCTACCAAGGGACTGGGACCACATGTTGACAATTTAAGCATTATGACAAGACCCAGTAGGAAGATCACCTACTGGAAGGAGGGATATAGATAGGTCATTCCTCAATATCAATGGATTAGGAGCTTTAAAGAGTTCTCATATGCAATTAGGATAGTTGTGCATAGGTAGGGATCTACTGGTAGTGGGGGTAGATATTCACGTCCTCCCAGAGCACCTACAAGTTTAGGAGATCCATCCGCAACAGGACCATCTATTGCAGCCCGGAGACATAGACATACTGAGTCAGGGGGTAGTGTTTCTTAGACTTTGTATACACTTTGTATCACCATTGTATCATTATTATTTCATTATGTATTGATAGACTTCATGGACACTTGTGGACACATTATTATTTTATGAGATATCAGTGGACATTTAGACAATTTAATTTTTTATGGACTTATTATGATGGACTCTTTATTCATGATGCAGTTCTATTATGATTTCTTTTATGATGCACTTCTATGTGATATTTACATGTGAATACTGACTTATGCAGGATGTGATGATTTTCTTTGATATGCATATTACTTATGTCCTATAATGTGATGATTTATTTTCATGTGGATGCATAATGATTGATTATTTATCATGTGATGATGATGTCTATATGAAATGTATTTCCTAAATGGTTTTTTTATGTAATTCAATGTTTTCTAATGCAAGGAATGAATGATGATGATTATACAAACAATGATAATAACAAATGAATCAATGTAAATAATGATGATGAATATTTTAATGCAAGAAATACATGTAATGGATAATAAATGAATGAAATGATCAATGATGTACTTATGAAATCACAAAAGAGTTTAACAAATCCTAATATGATAAGATAAGATGTAATGTAATGACTAATAAAATGAATAAATGCGATATGGTAAATGTGATAAAAAAATGATAAAAACAATATAAAATAAAACAAGATGATAACTATGATAAGATGTCATTTAAATGATCAAAATATGCATCTTAATATAAAATGGTTATATACAAATGAATAAACCTAATAAGATAAAATGATAATGACATATACACAATAAACTATGCAAATGATTAAGTGTGATAATGAAGATGGAATATGTAAAATTGAGAACGCAACATGAAGTCTATATTTTTTATACCCAAATGTCGTTAACTTAAATAACAATCTGTCTGACATGAGAAGAATGGACAAGAAAAATAGATAAACTTATAAGCAAGATAACCTACAAAACCCTATAAAAGGATCACTTATATGCAACATGATCTATTAAATGTAATGAAAAATGAAATATGATATGAACATCTCCACAACTTCATGAAACATCTTTAGATCATAGTAGCTAAAGTTTGATTATCATCATTGAGCTCGTTATGCTGCAATAAAATGCAAGTTTCATGGTATAGTTAAACCAGGATGACCTGAGAACTTCTTGCATGGAGTTTAACATAGAAAACTTGACAAGCATCTAGGTATAATTGAACCGAGATGACCTGAGTTTAATTTGCATAACAAACAAGGAATATTCCCCCTCCATTGGGGAATAAATATTTGGAGTCGAGGTATGTGTGGTGTATCACCATTTGTAGAATTCGCATAAAAACATAAATTGTATGTTTCAATGCTCATTAAATTGAAGAAGACAATTATGTGTAGACACCCCAATTACTTGTTCCTTTGAATTCATTAGTAAATATCCCACAAACAAAAATCAAAGAAAAATATCATGCCCCATCCTAGCTATTCTAATCAATGACATATAGGAGTTTCAAACTCATGTCAAGGATATCCCATAATAGCATAGGAAACATGATAAAAATTAAATCCATATGAGTGCACAATCTATAAAAATCATTCTAACATGCCTACCATGAATATACATTTCTTTTCCAAAAGATAATGTTACACTTATTGATCAGTTTGGTTGATGTGTAGTCATGTCAAATGTATAGATAAGAGGTCACATTTCAAAAGATAGATCACATATTACAATTCATGATGAGGATTTCATTGTGTAAGAACATTTGATTATGTTGGCTTGTCTAGTAAAAAATACTGCATTTTGTCCTCTATGAGTCGTGACTATCATAGATCCACTTCCCAAACTAGGTCAAGGACATGCCCCTAGCTACGTGATGGACTAACTTATTATGGGTGGAGAAAGACACACAATACTAGGATGAAGACCAAGATATTAGACCAAGCTATGATGAAGCTTTATTATGGATTTATACAATGGATAGGATGTTATGGACTGGCCATTTGATTATGGATATATACATGGAGTGAATGGAGACTGAATGGCCATTTTATTATGAGTATATACAATGGAGTGAATGGTGCCTGAATGGCCATTTTATTATGAGTATATACAATGGGATGGTATGCTAGAAGAATCCTAATAGAGAGAGGAGATAACTTGTCACAAATGGTGCTTGTTTCTAGGTTTTGACTGCATGTTTTTGTTGTAATTTTCTTTTGATTTTTTTATTTTCTTTTGTGTTTTTATGTTTTATTTATATACACACCCCTTGCATTAGGATTTTAAGCATAGAAATTGTTGAGGTGTATACTGTTAAGAGGCTTATCCAAGAGATCACTCTTAGATGTAGACAAATGATAAGCCCCTAAGCTATAGACTGCAGTAATCACAAAATGACCCAACTAGTTGGGTTCAAACTTTCCCTTCTTCTCACGATGCTACTAATTTTTGGGATTCTCACGAAGGACTAGATTACCCACCTGAAAGTCTCTTGGTTTCACTTTACTTTTATATTGATGAGAAATTCTCTACTGATAGACCTTCAAATGATCAAGGACCTTTTGATGGCATTCATACAACAATTCCAATTTAGTTAGTCATGAAAATCTATACTCTTCATCTGGAATTATGTCTTTTAGGGATACATGAAGAGAAGGTAACTTGACCTTGAGGGGAAGAACAACTTTAGAAACATATACAAGGGAATACAGTGTGGCTCTAGTGGTAGTTTAGATGGAAGTGTGATAATCCCATAGGGAAGTATTCACTTGGATATGCTAGTCATGACCAGTGTCATTGATAGTCTTTCGAAGGATCTTGACTATGGTTTTATTAGACACCATAGCTTGGCCATTTCCCTAGGGTAGTAAATGGTGGAATATTTTAGAATAATTGAGAGGGGGGTTGAATCAGTTATCCAGTGTCCCAAAACAAAATGTATAATCCAAAACAACTTCTTCAATTTATGCTCATCGGTAAACACTAAATACTTTCACTGTTTGTGCTTTTACTGATTACCAATCCTATGCTAAAATAGTTTACCGATCAAATCTAACATGTAACATGTAAAGAATGATAACAAACAAATATCACAATCAACACATAACATGAGATTTAATGCGAAAACCCTCTAAAGGGAAAAACCACCTGGGACCAGCAACCCAAAATTGTTCACTCTTTTGAAGTGAGGTCGGTTAAGACCCAACCCTATTAAAGGTTACAAACACACTATCAGGTGTGACCTTGTTAGAGGATTTTAGACTAGAATTTATCATCCAACCAACATTCACTATGGGGTTGACAGGATAACAATGTTCATTCTATGAATGATACATCATAAGACTTTTAGAGTCCACTTGGTTAAGAGATTTTGATTGTATACAATGGTTAAATATGTAACAATAGATGACCCGCCTTAATACAACTTCAATTGAAGATTTACAGATCAATATTTAGTCCATACAAATCCTTCTGATCAATATTTCACTTTAGATTCAATACTATATCAACTTATTGTTCGTCAATAATTGCTCTCTATAGCTCGGTAATTGTTCTGTAGCTTGGTTCTTACTAACCAATATGATCAAAATGCATGAATCCTTGTTCATGCGATAATCCTGTAGCTTCTTCTTCTTCCAACATTTTCCATAAAGAAATTTTCTTCTCCACCATCAAATTTTTCCGCTTAACCACATTCATAGATTTTTCCACTTCAAACTTTCTCAGTACTTATGTGAATAACAAATTTCAATATTCTTTGTTAGATCTTTCCTGAATTTTGTCAGTCGTTGATTTGTGTAACAAACATTATTTGTTACCTTGATGTTATACTCTTGCCAGCTCATCAATCTTATCAGCTAAACTAATCATTTAATACATTTTGTTCTGCTCGGTTAACAAAGAAATGCATCAGTGAACACTGCTCAGTTAATACTATGATCGATATACACTACACTCCGTCGGTGTATACTAGAAATGCTTCATTTACCAACAACATTGCTTTGTGTCTTTCAGCTCTATACTTCATCATAGATGAATGCAACATAATAAAGTTAATATCATCAAGTCATAAACTCATCAAAAATTTACTCAATGTGTCCCTTATCCTCATCTGTCATGTACATCTTTCCTCATGTAGATTTTTCTGTTCTTCATCTCTTTTCACCTTTCCTCAGATGTGTCAGTATAGTAACTTACAAGATAAGTGTTGTCAAACTAGTTGACATCAATAACAACATAATACTGATTTAGTCATATTACATATCTAATTAGCAACTCCTTAGTGATCTTTAATCATAGATTCTTCAATCAGATTCTAAATCAGTTGTAGTCCAACAATCTCTCCCTTTGGCACTGATGGCAACTCAAGTAATATGAAATGTACCATACACATACCAAACATATATTCTAAAACTTAGTGAACAAAAATTTTGTAAGTCAAATAGACTTAATATGTTTAATCACTACATTACTAAACAACATTAAATAATACAACTTTACCATTCTGTAGTTGTGTTCTTTTCAATTCTCCTATTCCTGCTTATGTTCCCTATAACTGATCTTCAATACTCTATCTCATTTAGATTGTCTCTCCCTTAGATAATTCTCATCTCATATCTTTTTCCTTTTCATATTGTTTATGTCTCCCTTTGACAGCAATGCCAAAGAAACAAATAAACAAACAATTATGTCTTCCTCTATATCTCTGAATACTGATATTCCAATCGGTTCAAGTTCTCAAACTTAATCACAACCTTAAACATGATTCAAAGTTTGAACTATGCTGCATCAACATGAATGATCTTCTGATAAAAGTAGGTTGATGCAACAACCAGATCACCTTAGTGACTGATAGATAGGGGACGGACCCCAAGCCTAGTCCTCAAGTATTCAAATGTGTCCTTCGGTAGGGGCTTTGTAAAAATATCTGCAAGTTGTTCTTTAGATGTAACAAATTCTAACTTCACTTGCTTCTCTTCCACTACTTCTCTTAAGTAATGATACTTAATAGATATATGATTTGTCTTAGAGTGCATCACAAGATTTTTTGAAATATTAATAGCACTAGTGTTGTCACAATATATAATCACTGGGTCAGTGATTACCTCATTCATTCATTCCAACACTTGTTTTATATATGCAGTGTTTGAACAGTTAGTAGCAACGGAAACATATTCTGCTTCAGCTCTAGACTGAAAAATACAAGCCTACTTTTTACCTCTCAATGTTACAAGTCTCTCACCAAAGAAAAATACTCCTCCGGTGGTGCTTTTTCTATCATCCACATTTCTAGCCCAATCAACATCAGTGTAAACTTTTAGTTCAAACTTCCCTTCCTTAGGATACTATAATCCATAATTCTCTATTTTCTTCAAGTATCTTAAGATCCTTTTTGTAGCTATCATGTGTGACTCTCTAGGATTAGCAGAAAATCTTGCAACAATTCTCATAGCATGTCCTATATCTAATCTACTATGAACTATGTACATTAACTTACCAATCATGGATCAGTAGAGTGTTTAGTTTACCTCTATAGTTTCATCCTCCTTTGTCAATTTTCATCCAGTAGCCATCGATGTTCCCATAGGTTTAGCATCTTCCATGCCAAATTCTTCAGTACTTCCTTTATGTATTTAGATTGTGTGATGAATATCCCATCACTCTGCTGAATCACTTGTAGTCCAAGAAAGAACTTAATCTCTCCAAACATAGACATTTCAAATTCCTTTTGTATTTCATCAGCAAATGCCTTGCAGACAAGATTTGAGCCTCCAAAGATAATATCATCAACAAATATTTTAGCAATGATAATAGTATCATTAGTATCACCTTTCACATACAAATTGCTATTTTCACTTGTTCTAACAAATCCAATACTTAACAAGTAATTATGCAGTCTTTCATACCATGTTCTCGGTGCTTGCTTCAAACCATATAAAGCTTTATGTAATCTACATACCATGTCTTTATTGTCGGGATCAACAAATTCTTCAGGTTGTTCAACGTAGACCTCTTCTTCAAGTATACCATTTAAAAATGTTGACTTCACATCCATTTGATAGACTTTGAATTCCTTATGTGCAGTATATGCAAGTAGAATTCTAACTCCTAATCTAGCAACAGGTGCAAATGTTTCACCATAGTCAATGCCTTCTTCCTATACATATCCCTTGCATACTAATCTAGCTTTATTTCTTGTGACTTCACCATTTTCATTCAATTTATTCCTGTATATCCACTTAGTACTGATAACATTTTTATCTTTTGGTCGAGGTACTAAGGACCAGGTTTTGTTCTTCTCTATTTTCTCTATTTCTTCCTTCATTGCAGTAACTCATTCTTCATTCTCTAATGCAACTTTCATAGTTTTAGGTTTGAATTCACAAATTAAACATGTACCTTGTCTTGTTTTGCTTCTAGTTTGCATTCCAGCATGTCTGTCTCCAATGATTTGTGTCTCAGGATGATGTCTTCTGAAAAAAGTAGCCAAAACTTGGTTTCTCCTTTCTTTCTCATCCTACTTAGGGTCATTATCTTGCTCAGTAGCTCCATCTTGTTCCTTGGTTTGTGTTGTTTGTTGTCCTACATTATTTCCCTACTGACCAGTTGACACAGTTTACGGTGTCAGTAGATACTCTGGATGTTCAATATAAGTGAATCTACCATAGTCTTCTAGTTCCCTTATACTTTCCTCTGTGTACTTGTCATCAAAATCATCAACACAAATATTAGTACTTTCAAATATCTTATTTGTAGCCTTATTCAAACATTTATATGCTTTACTTGTAGTGGAACATCTCCTTTAGAATTAAATTTTCCATTTCTCTCATCTTTCAAAATAAAGCATTTACTTCCAAAAACTCTAAAATAACTTATAGTAGGTTTGTGTCCAAACCATAGTTCATAAGGTGTTCAGTTGGAGTCCTTCTTTAGTTGTACTCGGTTAAGAATATACACAACTGTACTGACAACTTCCCTCCAATATGTTTGAGCAACATTCTTCTGTATCATCAATGTTCTAGCACAGTCAATTATAGACTTGTTCCTCCTTTCAGCAATGCCATTTTGCTAAGGTTTCCTCAGTGCAGATACCTATCTTTTGATTCCATGCTCATTACAAAAATTAGTAAATTCATCAGAGATAAATTCACCTCCTCTATCAGATCTTAAACATTTTATTTCCTTTCCTATTTCTTTCTCTACCTTAGCTTTATACCACTTAAACATTTTGAAAGCTTCATATTTCTCTTTCAGGAACATAACAGTCATTAGTCTAGTATAGTCATCAACAAAAGGAATAAAATATCTATCACTAGAACAACTCTGAGTTCTCATAGGACCACATAGATCGGTATGAACCAACTCAAGTATCTTCTTTGTTGAATAGTCTTTTCTTTTAAAACTAGACTTAGTCATCTTACCTTTCTAACATTCATGGCACATGGCAGGATCAGGTTTTGTCAAGTTAGGCAATCCTCTAACTCTTTTCCTTCTACTAATCTTGATCATGTTGTCAAAGTTCACATGGCATAACCTTTTGTGCCACAACCAATCATCTTCATCCTTTATCAACAAACAAGAAGAATGATCCATATCAAGATAGAATAGATTACCTTTGGATTGTGTACTAGTTCTAACAAGTCTTCCTCCATCATCATAGATTTTCACCTTTTTTCTCTCAAAAGCTAGTCGGTGGCCTGAATTATTCAGCTGAGCCACACTTAACAAATTATAGTTTAATCCATCTACCCAATATGCATTTTCACATTTTAATCTGTCATTGATCATTAGTGAGCCTTTACCTCTTACTGTACAAGGTGTATCATTTCCCATTCTCACATATCCTCCATTATATTCAACAAGATGATCAAACTTCTATACATCACTAGTCATATGATGTGTACAACCACTGTCTATGATCCATGTATCATTTATTCTTAATTTAGAGATCAGTGTTATCTCTTCATGTTTCTCTTCTTCTTTTGAGTCATCTTTCATAGCCACAAATACAACTTCTATATCATCATCAGAATCAAATTTAGTTTCAATATCTTTAGCTATGTAACATACCTTTTTTCATTTTTGGTCTCAGTTGTCTTTGTTGTAGTGTCGGTAGCCTCTATTGATTCTTCTCCCATAGCTTCCTTCAGATCAGTCTTTGGATCTATCATCATCTTTCTTCTGTGGACATCTAGTAGTGATGCAATTGACTTCTTTATAGTTAAAGCATGCTAAAGGTAGCTTACCTCTATAGCTTCCTTTTCCTTTGGGAAATCTTCTAGCCATAAGTGCTTCAAGCTCATCAAGTTCATCATCGGTATTGTCATCACTATCACAATTTTTATTATTCCTGCTAGACTTTCCAATCTTCAAAGAAGGCATGAAAGAGGATTCAATAGAAGGAACAACACTATTATCAAAATTGTTTAATTCAAAGGTTTTAAGTTTACCAATCAGAGTGTCAAGAGTAAGGTTGGATGTAGCTCTTGTTTCATGAATTGTAGAAATCCTGATTGCATAAACCAGTAGCAAAGTTTTGAGAATCTTGCTTATCATTGTTTCATCATCAATCACTCCATCAGATGCTCTAATAGCATGTACCACCTATTTGAGTCTATTTGAATATTGGACAATGTTCTCACCATCTTTCATTCTCATATCATCAAATCTGCCTCTCAGACTTTCAGCTCGGGCTCTTTTGACATTCAGATCTCCACTGTATATTTGTGCTAATTTATCCCACATTCCTTTGGTAGTTGTGCATGTCTTGATATATTCAAATTCAGCATCGGTACAAGAAGCACCAAGTTCCATCATAGTAACATTGTGTTCATGTTTGTCCTTCAATTGATGAAGAGTTAAGGGACTAGTGGGTGGTTGTATGTAGCCATTCTCCATCAGATCTAGTGCAGAGTTCCCAATTCCAGATATGTGCAACTTCATTCTACTTTTCCATACTATGAAGTTCTCTTTGTTCAGTTTTGGTACTTCCCTCTTATACATCTTGAGACCTTCATGCTTAAGTCCTTAAAGCTCTATTCCAAGCAACCAGTGCTTTGATACCATTGTTAGAATAACTAAGAGGGGGGTGACTCAGTCATCCAATGTCCCAAAAAAAAATGTATAATCTAAAACAACTTCTTCAATTTTTGCTCGTCGGTAAACACTAAATACTTTCATTGTCTGTGCTTTTACCGATTACCATTCTAATGCTAAAATAGTTTATCGATCAAATCTAACATGTAACATGTAAATAATGATAACAAAAAAATATCACAATCAACACATAACACAAGAGATTTAATGTGGAAACCCTGTAAAGGGAAAAACCACCTGGGACCGGCAACCCAAAATTGTTCACTCTTTTGAAGTGAGGTCAGTTAAGACCCAACCCTATTAAAGGTTACAAACACACTGTCTGGTGTGACCTTGTTAGAGGATTTTACACTAGAAGTTATCATCCAACCAGCATTCACTATGGGGTTGACAAGATAACAATGTTCATTCTATGAATGATACATCATAAGACTTTCAGAGTCCACTCAGTTAAGATATTTTGATTGTATACAATGGTTAAATATGTAACAGTAAATGACCCACCTTAATACAACTTCAATTGCAAATTTACAGATCAATATTTAGTCCATACAAATCCTTATGATCAATATTTCACTTTAGATTCAATATTGTATCAACTTACTATCTGTCGGTAATTGCTCTTTGTAGCTTGGTAATTGTTCTACAGCTCAGTTCTTACTAACCAGTATGATCAAAATGCATGAAGCCTTGTTCACACAATAATCCTGGAGCTTCTTCTTCTTCCAACATCTTCCATAAAGAAATTATGTTCTCTTATATAGATGAGTAAATCATTTTCTTCTCCACCATCAAATTTTTCCACTTAACCACATTCATAGATTTTGCTGCTTCAAACTTTCTTGGTACTTGTGTCAATAACATGTTTCATTCTTCTCCATTTGATCTTCCCTAAATTTTGTCAACTGTCGATCTGTGTAACAAACATTATCTGTTACCTCAATGTTATACTCTTTCCAGCTCATCAATCTTATCAGCTAAACTAATCATTTAATACATTCTGTTCCACTTGGTTAACAAAGAAATGCATCAGTGAACACTACTCAGTTAATACTGCGATTGGTATACACTACACTCTATTGGTGTATACTAGAAATGCTTCATTTAACAACAAGACTACTTTGTGTCTTTCAGCTCTATACTTCATCATAGATGAATGCAACATAATAAAGTCAATATCATCAAGTCATAGACTCATCAACAAGTTAATCAATGTGTTCCTTATCCTCATCTATCATGTACATCTTTCCTCATGTCGATTTCTCTGTTCTTCATCTCTTTTTCACCTTTCCTCAGATGTGTTGGTATAGTAACTTACAAGATAAGTGTTGTCAAATTAGTTGACATAAATGACAACATAACACTGATTTAATCATATTACATATCTAATCAACAACTCCTTAGTGATCTTTAATCATAGATTCTTCAATCAGATTCTAAATCAGTTGTAGTCCAACAGAATAGTGATGTGTGATGTGGAATTTCTCACATAATTCATCCATGTCCTGATTTTGGAATTGCTTCCCATGATCAATAATAAGATGCATAGGGATACCATATCTACAAATGATATAATTGAGAATAAACATTGATATTTATTTTCCAGTGGTAGTGATTATTGGAACAAATTCAATCCATTTGGTTAAATACTTAGTTATAGTGATAATAAAATTATGACTATTAGAAGATGGAGGGTGAATTTCACCTAGAAGGTTGAGTCCCCATTGACTAAATGGAAATGTAGTTGTGAAAGGATGGATCTCATGTGCTATTGCATGAATAAGATTCCCATGGATCTGACATTTCTTACATTTTCTTGCAAAGTGAAAGGAATATATCTCCATAGTAGGCCAGTAGTAACCCATACACATGATCTTCTTATCCAAGGAAGGACCACTCAAATGTGTCCCACAAATACCTTCGTGAATGTCTCATAAGGTAGTTTGAACCTCATCATGTTCAAGACATTGTAAGAGAGTATTGTTAAGACCTCGCCGATAGAGGGTGTTGGATAGTAGGATATAGTGGGAGGCTTGGTAGAGAAAGGTACATTTTTTGTTTCTGGATATTTCAGGTGGAATGATATTGTTCTTAAGGTAGGAATATATCTTTCCATAAGTTAGAGATTCTTATCTGATAATATGACATATGATACTTGTATCAGGATCATTATATGTTGGATAAGTCAAAGATTCCACCAAGAACTCAAAATGGGCTTTTGTGTATTCCACATCAAGAAATTGTGGCCATAAAATCTATAGCTTGTTATCAAGTCTTGGAATTTTTGCAAAGGTGATTATTAAAAAATATTGCTTAAATTCATCCACCATACACTTATATGGCAACAAATTATCATCCTTAGTCTGATATTCATCATTTACTTGATTGATAATCAACTGAGAGTCCCCATAGACATTTAATTTGTTGACCTTCCATTGTAGAGACATCTTCAACTTGATCATCAAAGCTTCATACTCAACTACATTATTTGTACAAGGAAAGAGAAACTTATAAGACTTGGGTATCGTATATCCTTGTGGTGTAACAAATAGTAGTCTAGATCCTTAACCATGTTGAGTATATGATCCATCAAAATACAAATTCCATGTCTATGTAGATAATGTTAGGATGTGTGCATCTAGAAATTCTATATGTATAGGACAATCATCAGTTAATAGCCTCAACTAATTGATCTACAATTACTTTTCCTTTAATAGCCTTCCTATCTACATACTCAATATCAAATTTAGTAAGCAACATATTCCACTTATCTAATCTTCCTATTAATGTTGTCTTTCTCAAAAGATATTTTAAAGGATCAATCTTTGCAATAAGATTGATGGATTGAGACAACATGTAATGTCACCATTTCTTTGAAGAAAAGATTACTACTAGGCATGCTCGTTCAATTAGAGAATAATTAAGCTCATATCCCACAAGGGTGTGACTGATGTAATATATAGCCTTTTCTTTTCCTTCTTTATCTTATTGGGCTAGAAGGGCACCTAGTGAGACTTTTGTAGCTGAAATATAGAGCATGAGTGGTTTTCCTAGAATCACTGACATAAGATTAGGTAGATTTTTCAAATATTGCTTGATCTTGTCAAAGGATTCCTCACACTTATTATCCCACTTAAATGTGATATCTTTATGTAGTAGGTGTTGAAAGGGATGACTTCCGTCTGCTAGTTGAGAAAAAAACCTTCTGATTGATTGGAGTCATCCTTGTAAAGACCTTAAGTAACTCATATTTGTAAGGGAAGACATCTCCATGATTGCCTTAACTTTTTCTAGATCAAATTCTATACCTTTAGATGAGACAATATACCCTAGCAATTTTCCTGATGTAACCCCCAAATGCACACTTCTTTGGATTGAGTCTAATCTGGTACTTTTCCATCTTGGTGAATATCCTATCTAGCACTCTTAAATGACCATCTCTGCTTTTAGATTTTTCTAGGATATCATCAACATAATATTCCATTATAGTATGCATCATGTCATGGAAGATTGTGGTCATGGTTGTTTGATAAGTTTCACCAGCATTCTTGAGCCCAAAAGGCATCACATTCTAATAGTGTATGCCCCAAGGACATGTAAAAGCAATCTTTTCCTAGTCTTTTCATGCCATCTTGATTTGGTTATAGTTGGAACAACCATCCATTAGAGACAACATCTCATGACCAAATGTCAAATCAACTATGATATCAATGTTAGGAAATGGAAGTCATCCTTAGGAAAAGCCTTGTTGAGATCTTGAAAATCTATACAAATCCTGATATACTTGTCTATCTTTAATACTAGTACAAAATTATAAATCCACTCAGCATAATCAATGACTCGAATGAATCCAACATCTACGAGCTTCTTCAATTCTTCTTTTACCATAAGTGTAATATGAGGATTCATCTTTTTTATTTTCTTCTTGACTAGTTTAATCCTTGCTAAAATAGACAAGTGATGCATAATAAGATTAGGATCCAGTCCCGACATATCTTCATAAGACCAGGCAAAGTAGACTTGTCTTTCTTTAAAGAATTGTGAAAAAGCTTCTCCTTCTAACTTTGTAAAGGATGTTTCTACTTGAAGAATACATTGGGACTTCTCTGTTCCAATATTGAGAGGAAATGTTGGCTCAATAATTATTGCATATTTCTCTTGATACATATAACTGGGGAGAGTTTCAATCCTTCCATCTTTAGGAACCTCAGATAGGTTTTGACCCTTAGATATGTCTTTTCTTTTTACTTTTTTTGGATCTAATACTGCCACAGAGTGGTTTTCACCATTAGATCTATTGATAATTTTTACATTTTTATGACTGAAAGGATTGGCACACTATCCAAAATAAGCCATGTCATTGATTTCTATTGGGAATCCTAACTTATGATCCCCTAGTGGTAGATGATCTCTGATTTGAAGATAGTCAATAATTGCATCATCATTATGGAAAACATCAATTTTTGTATGACTACAAGAATCCCAATCTATAAGCTCAGAATGAACAAGGGGTAATGGATCATTTAGGTTGATTTCAAAGGCTGAAATGGTATTAATAGAAAAAATTTCAAGGTTTATGATTGTATCAGCAAGGTCTATTTCCATACTTTCATCTGAGTTGTCTATCACAAGATAATCCTCACTTTCCTCACCATCGTCAAGAGTAGTATTGTGTGGGTCTAATCCTAGTGATACAGTCCTTGAACTCTCCTTCTCATGGTAATCATCACTATAGGTATGGACAACATCAACTCCTATTTCTTCAGTGTTGTTAGATAATGAATCCTATTCATAATCATTATAGTTAGAATCATCATCTTTTCCTTGATTATCCCTATGTCTATTAATGATTTATGTTGCTATCCTTTGCTTTTCTTTTTCCACATACTTGTCATCTTTTCATAAATCTAATGTAGGAACCTTAGATACCTTATTGAAAGATGTGATATTTTCTTTACCTTTAGGTTATCTTGGTCCTTCTTCTTTATATCCTAACCTCATTGTGTCTCTTTGGTAATTTGGATTTTTCATAATTGGTCTTATAACACCTTCTCTTTGCAATCCTATAGGTCCACTACCTTGATATCCCATCTTTTGTAACAAAGTATATCCTTTACCATATACATTAGGTGATATATATTCATGTTTTACATCTTCTTCATCTTTATGTTGTTTAAGAAAATGATTAGCGTCACACCTAGCTACTTCTTTTGATATAGTTCCCCCAATTATAAATGTGCCATAAACAAGTGTGGAAGGAGCTTTTAATTGTTGTTTGATAATCAAGGATTTTCCATATGATTTAGGAGATAAGGGAAACTTTGTGATACAAAAGGTTTGACCCAAAGTGTACTCTCCTATACCTTATTCTTTTATGTCTATTTTGATCCCACTAGATTTAGATGTTGATGCTACATTACTTGGATCAATGGGTGTTGTTGCAGAAGATCCAACATGATTATGAGGTACTAAAGATTCAAGTGTTGTCTTTACAGTGTTGCAATACTAAAAAGGATTTGGATCTCCCTTGATAGTTATTTCTTGACCATTATGGGGAAATTTCAAAAACTAATGATAATTTGAGGACACAGCTTGCATAGAATGAATCCAAGGTCTCCCCAAAATAATATTATATGCAAGTTCCATATCAAGAACTTAACAAAGAACATATTTGACTATAGGACCTACTCTAATAGGAAGAACCTCAGATCCCTTGGATGACCTCTCTTCTTCATCATAAGATTTGATTGTGATTTTCTTCTTTGGATCGACAACATTTTCAAAAAATCCCAATTCAAGGACTAGTTTCAAAGTTCATATATTTAAGCTAGCTCCTCCATCTATTAGTACTATTTTGATTTTATGATTTTGTACAAGGACTTCTATATAGAGTGGAGCATTATGTGGTTGATTAATGGCTAGATCATCATGCTTAGTAAAAGATAGGTAATGTGAAGTTGTCAAATGTCACACCATAGCTTGGAATTGGGCTTGATCTAGATTTGTAGGGACATGAGTTTCTAAGAGAGATTTCTCAAGAATATCCTTATGAGATGGTGACAGACACAAAACTTCTAGTATAGATAATTGGTCCGGTGTTTTCTTCAATTGATCCAAAAGATTATATTGATTGGAAATATTTGGTGTAGACTTTGGAACATAGACAGACTTATTTTGGGAGGTGGTAGGTTTGGATGAAACACCTTGTAGAGTAACCTTGGATTGGGCTTGAGTAGTGACATTAAATGGTTAACTCTTGGACTTTTCTTTGATAGTAATCACATTGGCATAATAGTGAGATGGATGACATTCAAAAATGTGGTTAACATACTTATAGGATGTAGTATTGTAACTGGCTTGATTTTCACCCTTAGTAGTGGAGGAGTTTCCTTTCTCATGTTTGGGAAGTGGATCTTTAAAAGTTGTATGTGACTCATTTGAGGTATGTCCATCAATGGTGATTTCACCACTTTCTATCAATTCTTGTATCACATGTTTAAGTCTTTGACAATGATTGGGTTTGTGACCTTTCCCTCTATGGAATTTGCAATAACCATTATCATTCCACCAAGAAGGTTTCACCCTAGGTTCAAAATATCTAATTTCAAGAAGTACAATGAGTTTCTTTGTGATCAACTTCCTTAATGCAGATTCAAGAGATTCACCTAAAGGAGTGAAATTTCTTCTATGTGGCATAAAATGAAATCTTGAATTGGATGAGTTGTCATTTGTATTCTGAGTTGTAGTTTGATTTCTTTGAGTAGGTTGAGTAGCATTGGCTTTTCTTGTGAGATTTAGAAGAGGTTGTGTTGGTTTAACATGTTGGTTATCAAAAATCCAATCATTGACAATGTTCTTGTTTTTGTTGTTGTTGTTGGGATTTGAATTTGAAGACCCTACATCATCCTTGGAGTAAAGCTTAATCTCACCTTTTCTAGCAATAGATTCCTCAATTTTGACTCCATTTTCAATGTGTTTGTTAACATTAGGAGGACATTTCAATTGAAACCTATAACTCATTTCTTTTGTAAGGTTATGAAAAAATATATCCATCTTTTTTTGTTTAGGAATTGTTCGTGGATACTTGGCAAATGATTGATTCCATCTTTGCAAAAAAGTAAGGAAAGGTTCTCCATTCTTTTGTTGTGCATTTCAAAGATCAAGCATAGTGACCTCATGTTTGTTGTGTTATCAATAATGATTCAAAAACTTTTCAATAAGCTCATTGAAAGATTTGATGCCTAGGGGTAGTTTGGAGAACCATTCCATGGTTTGTCCTTCTAAACTACATGGAAATAGTCACATAAGATAAGTGTCATTGTGAGAAAATTGAATACAAGAAGCAAAAAACTCACAAATGTGGTCTTTTGGATCCAAACTTCCTTTGTATTTGTCAAATTTAGGTACCTCAAAATGAGGAGGGAATAGAATCATTTCTAAATAATTATAAAGAGGATAAGGACATATATCATTTAAGGAATATTTATTCATTGATGATCCAGTTTGAATGTCATGAATTCGTTGTTGAAGCATCTGGATTTTTTGTAAAATAGGGTCCAAAGATAATGTAGATCCTTTAGTGTTATGGGAAGCACTATGTTGTTTGTCTTCCATAGCTCCATGAGAATGTGTCTCTTGAGAACCACTATGGATTTAATAATTAGTATTGATAGATGGTTCTTTGAGATTAGAGACATCAAACTCAGTTGGCAATTTGTTTCCTTGTTGAGAAAGCATGAGGAAGTATCTTTCTTTGTTCAAGTCTAAGAGTCTTTCCATGACCTTATGGAATCTAGGGTCTTGTATGGACTCTCTCAATTCCTTGTCTACTGGTTCTTCATCAAGTGTATTCTTGGCAAAAAATTTGGACCAAGGGTTCTCATCATTACTACCTCCTGCCATCTTGTCTACAGATTCTAGATTCACTAGTTTGAGTTTTTGAGATCGATTTTTAACCATAAAAAAGGTAAAAGATGATTATGGGATGAAGGCTTTGATAAATAAAATGGATATGGGTTGATAATGTAGATGTAGAAAGGATTGTTCAAGTGTTAAGATAAGTATAAAAACTTGATAATCTAAGTGTATAGGAGGTATGGATCTCACTATGATATGACAAAGATAATCAAGAGATGAAATCTAATTAAGTTCTTGGTTAAGGATGATAAATACTGATATGAAAAATCACAAAGATCAAATCTAATAGTCAAGGTAATACTTCAACACCAAATGGTGATTTGTTGGTCTCAAATGAATGAAATGATGATGAATTTTGATGAAAAATGGTCAAACTAAGGATGAAAGCTCTCTATAAATTGAATATTTTTTCCAGAATCATGAATAGAACAAAAATGGGTTTTTGAAAAAGCAAGTATGAAAATCCTAAAGTCCATACAAAGGCTCTCTATTATGAATGCATTGAAACAAATGTGCAAGATAGTTGTATGTATGCACAAAAGATTTGAATAAATGTGCATCATAATTTAATTGATGCACCGTGACTGTGACAAATGCGCAATAGAAAGTGATGGATGCACAACTATGGTTTTCTAATAGTTTCACTTGAAATTTGTTGGAAAATTTTGGTTTTCTAATGATTTTTGGAAAAAAGGAAATGTGTAGACACACACATACAAAATAGAAATGATTTAATTCTAATTTGATCTAATAGGAATACACATACACACTTACAATTCCTAAGGTTGTGAAGGATAGTATTCACTGAATCCCCACTTGGATAAAATCTAGCCACACAAATCCACAATGGACAACCTAGGAACTTGGAGGCATGAGCTCCTCCTTATAGTGCACTCACTTCTCTGGCACACCAAGTTCCAAATTCAATGGATCATTACTTTCCAAAAAACTGCTATCTCTACTATGAACCATGAGTATTGTGGAGTGTCTTCACAGGCTTGGGTGACCCCTTGAGCTAGCAAATAGAAGGTTTTTGGCCACCGTACAAAAGTATTTAATAAAGACATCTATTCAGGTGGTTGTGATCAAGTCATATTTCCAATTAAGGGGACTCTCCCAATCCTTCCAAAGAAATATTTTCACCTTATAAATGTAGGGACTTTAGCGCACCACGTGGGTACTAGTGGAGATTTTGGTTGCCACAAAAAATTCACACCTGTCCAATGTGAGACTAATCACAATGGTATTTTTTATATACCAGTTTGGAAGGGATTGGCTTTAGCCTATTACTAGTTGGGTCATTCCATGGGGTGAGTACCTATTTTCCCACCAAAGACCACCCTATAAAAAAATTATAACAATTTCTCTTACACACAAGATCCACTAATGGCGAGGGGAGAGGATACATTGTTATAATTTTTGGGATTAAAAATAGTGCTATGAAAGAAAAACACATAAAATATATTGCTAAACTAAATAAGACACATGAAACTAAAAAGCATATCTTATTTGAAGCCCAAACGAGGTTATAGTTTATTTTGCAAATCCCCTTTTCATTTTCTAAGGAACTTGCAAACAAAAAATGAGTAATCTCAAAGGGGTCTTCAAAATCATTCTAAAAAATAGCCTAAATGTCTACAATGACAAACATAAAATGGTTAAGATTGTTAGCTAAAGTAAAAAAATAATCTAAAAATGAAATTTTGCAACTAAAATAATAGATGCGTAGAAACAAAGAATTAATGCATAGGAATAGTATGTAAAAGTGTAGAAACTATGAATGCACCAAAACACTTAATAGATGCATAATGCGATGGAATGAATGCACAATTGTAATAGAAGCACAATGGGTTAATATGTAAGCACATGAAATTATGATAGATGCACATAAGTAAAGGAAAATATTGAAAAAGAAAATGACAGAATGAATGCACAAGCACAGTCGATATATGTGTACAAATTACAAATAAATACATAGAAAGAGCTTGTAGAATGTTGCATAGGGAGAACTCCAAAACAAAATATTAATTTTCATGTAGAAGCCCCATGGTGAGCACAAAAAATGTATGCAATTTAGATTCCTAACTACTAGAAATGAATTATTAACTATTTAAAGCTACTAAATCAATCTAATGCAAGCACAATGAAGATTTCAAAGGAATTCAATAAAATTGAAACAAAGGAAACTTTACCTCAACTTACCCATGTAGCTTGTCTCCATTGTCCTCCTAACCTTGATATCTTGTATTTGTTGAGCTCTTAGATTTCCAAATGAATCTCCTTTGCCCAAGATGATCTCAAAGTGTGGAGATTTAATGATTTGTATGCAAAATGGCCTAAACCTTGATTATGCAAATGATGGAATGAAACGCTTATTCAAATGGCTCACAAATATGCTTGATTATTTGATTACTTGGATGCTATAATGCTTGAATTCTTGAATGATTGAATTCTTAAAGATTACTAATTCTATTAGGCTCACAAAGGAAGAATGAGGCTCCTTTTATAGGTTTTTGGAGGACTCAAGCCCAAGTGGCATGATCATAGCATGGATATTGAAAGGTGGAAGATCCTAGGGCTATATTTTACTTGGTTGAAGGGGTTGAGAAAAAAGGGGATGTAGTTGGAATGCGAGAGGAAGAATAGGGAGGATGTTCCTCCTACATTGACAAGGAAGAGAAGGTGGAATGGAAAGATACATGTCAAGTGTCTCACAAAGACCATGGAGAAGAAGGGGGAAAGAGATTTTCTCCATGATGACTCTTGGTACAAGTGTCCCATGAGTCATCTTTGAATCCTTTAGGTGGCTTGAGAATCTCCTTAGGAATAGGGATTATTTCTTGCCTTAGTTTGGAAGAAGACACGTGGTCATGAAACTATTATACACTAAGTTTGCACCCTTGTTTGAAGCTCTCTTGGTCTTGATAACCTAGTATAACATGGGAATCATCTCCAGGTTGTGGGACCTATGCTAACTGAGATTAGACCTCCAGGTTCTAGGCTAGTTCCTCTTGAATAATCACCTTAATTTTCTTCTTTGACAAGAAAGTAAATTCTTGAGGGGAAAATGGATAGAAGGAGTGCATGAAAGGGAAATAACTGAAAGAAAACTATCCTACTAGGTGATACAATGAAATCATGGTTTGAATTATAGTATAGAGGATGAACTCAGTACATAATCTTAGGTCTAGGAGGTCACAACTCACTAAATAGGCTTGCATCAATATTTTATAGAAGGTTCTGCAATAGAGAGATGCTATGCAGGGAAAGAGAGAATTTCACAAGGCAATAGAACTCTTAAGAACTTAGACACAAGCTATAACCTACAAATAGACATTCTCTTCTACAATTGGGTATAGGAATGAGACAGATTTCCAGGGGAGGAAGTATATCCACAAGAGCATTCAAATCAAATCATTCATAGGCATACACATAAACTGTAGAAAGAAAGGGGGATCAAGAACCCTAAGATATCACTAAAAACATACATATACTCAATTCAATAAGAGAAAATTCAAACAAGAAGGTATAGGGATAGAGAAAATGTCACAAAGTACCTCTGCAATATCTGAACAATCAATGAAAGTTACAAATTGCAAAAATCAGAATGCAGAAAGAATGCCATATATAAATTCGGAGAAATAAAATCTTCCCTTACAATTGTCAACTCCTTCTTCAAAAAGCTCCAAAAACAATTATATACATCTCCCTTATGCATGCAGGTAGGAGAAAAACCTAACTAGGGTTACATAGATTTGACATAAAGTACTCAGAAACCCTAATTTTTTCAACTCTGATCATAAATGTCTCTTTGAAAATATCTTGATCAACTAGATATCATATTTGTCTACCCATCCTTGTACTGCATCTACCTGTGGACAAGCCGCCTTGATCTATCTACCCTCTCTGCAATTTGGCTTACCATGAATGTTTGCAATTTGAAGTAAGAAGGTCATAGGTGGCACCAACCTCTTAATTATTTCTTCGGTGTAAGAACATCAACATGGTACCCTAATAAATCATAGGAGATGGCCACTAGATCCTTCTCAACATTCCCCCAATTGCAACTATTCTAAAATCATTAACTTTAAGCTACCCACGCCATGCCATCGACCAACCACAATGAACCGATAAGAAAACCTCAAAAGATATTTAAAAATTGAAAAGCAACTGCCAGCTAACCAAAATTAAAATGTAGCCGTCAATATCACTCATTCCCAGTAGATCAAACAACTTAGATCAACCTCAGAATAGTCATGAGACCCCTTTGAAAAGTCAAGTTCCAACACATTGGTCAGAACTAATGAGAAGCAACCACATTTGCATAGCTGGCACCCACCTAATAGAAGAATTCTTGAATCTACATTGAATGGTGGTCACATGATCAGATGGGGTCAGAAGATTCCATCAGATCATGCAATGACTGTAGATCTTCCTTGATGACCACCTCTCTTGAGGTTCCCAGACCCACTGCCAAAATGCCAACTATTCACCCGACAACCTATGAGAAACAAGTGCATTAGACAGACCCACAAGATAGAGCCTAAACACTTGGAAGATTGAATGATCATCGCATGATCTCATAGGGTCAGAAGATTCTATGAGATCATAAGACAACCGTAGATCTTAATTATAGTGACATCCCTATAGATCCTCTAACAATAGTCCCACTGACAGATCCTAGTCATCACTCCGTCAGCTAATAAAATGTGAGCACATCAAAATAAGAGGACCCACCGACAAAATCCTTGGCAATAAAGTAGAATCAATGGTGGGTGCATGATCACATGGGCTAGGAATATTCTTTCAGATCATGCGCCAGCCGTTGATCTTAAAGGAAGACATTACACTGGGCTTGCTGACAAATCAATGCTTAACTCCAAGTGATTTAGTAATTGCATGACCAAAGGATTTTACCAAATCACTGAAAGGTTATCTCAACCTCGGTCAAGTCTAGAGATTACACAAACATTCCATTCATGAGGTCGCTGAATAAAGTTTTAACCATGAGTTTGATTATGAGACCACACGACTGAGCCTTCATTCACTAAATCACTGAATGAGAATACTTGGAGATCTCACAAACAAAGGCTATCTTTATAAAGAACACATGGAAAAAGAAGATTTAAGTGGCTGAAAAAGTAATGACGAAATAGAATAGGCCTTAGGGTTTTTAGGGTTTCTGCTATAATGGCTAGATTTATGAATTAAGACTTTGGGTTTTGAAGCTAGAGGCACAAAAAATATTACAGAGACTAGAGAAAAAGACACAGAGCCATGAAAACTTTATAGATGCTTGATAGGGCTAAAAAAAAAGACCTCTGGATGGAGCTTAGCCAAATTCATATGGAACAGGAAAAATTGGGTAACATTTTGGCAATTTCTGCTGGATGTTAGGCTACTAGACATTAGATCAGTGGCCTTGACATAATTCATTGGGCATGGAGTCATCCTTTTGAGCATAAAACTTCTTGATAGAGAGGTAGATCTGGAATTGGGAGGAACAAAAATGTGCATGGGTACTTCTTGAAAAGTAGGAAAACTAACCTAGAAAAATAGGAAGAAAGCAGGGAAACATATTTACAGAGATTTACAAGGAGGGATTGACTTTAAAAAAAGGCTTTAAATGGAATCCATTCACTGATATGGGCAAGACTTCTCCTCCCAAAGTTGATAGTTGAAAAGCATTAGGCTCCTTGCATTCTGTAATAACAAATGGTCCACCCCAGAAGGACTCAAACTTTGTATGTCTGCCAAGCCTTGATCTAAATTCATCCCATTTGAGAACTACATCTCCAACTTTGAAGTCTCTGACCCTGGCTCTTTTATCAAAAATTTTCTTTATTTGAATTTGATGGAACTCCATATCTTTCATGGATTTGTCTATGAGTTTTTCTAACTCCATGAGTTGAGCATACCTGATTTGTAAGGGATCTCCTTCTTCAAATAGGGCATATTGAGTAGCCAAGTCCAAAGCTAGAAATTCAGTTGAAATGGACAACTTAGCATCTCTACCATTTACTAAAACATAAGGAGAATTCCCAATGATCTTTTTTGGGGTAATCTTGTCTAACCATAAGGCAGACTTCAATTTAGTATGCCAATCCCTTTGATGATCTTGCAGAGTCTTCTTGATTATTCTAATCAAATTCTTATTTGTTGATTCTGCTAAGCCATTTCCCTGAGGGTAATAGTTTGAACTTGTATTCAGATAAATGTCATTTTTGATTGCCCATTCTGAGACTTTAAGGCCTATGAATGCCAATGCATTATCTGATATTATGGAGTCAGGAGTGCCAAATCTATGAATAATATCATCATAAAAACTTCAGACAACACTCTTATTTGATTCTTTTAAGGAAATTGACTCTATCCATCTAGTGAAATAATCTATCATAGTGATTATCCACTTGTGTCCTGCACTAGATGGAGGGTTGATTGTGCCAATAAAGTCTATGCCCCACTTCATGAATGGTTTCTTTATTTTGACTAGCTAAAGGGGTAGAGCTGCAAGCCTTTCTTTTCTTGCAAACATAGCACATTCGATGCATTTCCTCACATAATCATGATTATCCTTAAAGATAGATGGCCAATAGTATCTAGCCCTCATGATTTTAAAAGCAGTAGTCCTAGCAGAAAAGTGACCTCTAGAAGGTCCATCATGAAATTCAAATAGGACATCAGCTATCTTTTTTCAATCAATACATCTTAAAAGGACACCATTGTGATCCTTTCTAAAAAGAACCTCATCTATTAGCACAAAGGGAATAGATTGTAACTTGTAATATCTTCTCTTTGCTAAATCTAGGCCTGTAGGACATTGTCCTATCTTCAAATAATGAATCATGTCAGGCAACCAACCTGATGCCTTGGCATGTTCTTCTATAGAATACACAGCCAGAGATGCATCTATTTGTTCTAATTTCTTTAAACTTTCATCCCCTACCAAATGCTCACAAAGACCTCTTCCTCTAACTAGCTTGGTGGTTTGGATATCAATGTCATATTCCATTACCTTGGTAATCCAACCAGCTCTTTTCTCATTTAGATCCTTGGAAAGAAAAAATTCTTTGACACTTGGATGAGTAATCTTCAAATGTACCTTGTTATGGGTCAATAGATATCTGGACTTCTTAAGGCTCTTCACCATAGCAAGTATATGTTTCTCTACAAAAGAGTACCTTTGTTCATACTCTTCTAAACCTTTGCTAAAGAAAGCAATAGGCTGCTCCAACCCATCTAAATTTTCTTGAGTCAACATAGAAGATATAGCATCATGACCTCCATAAGCATAAAGGATAAGACCTTACTAAAATTTGGGTTTAATAGAGCAGGAGCTTCTATCAAGGCTTCTTTGATAGCTTGGAAATTGGCCTTTCCTTCTTTAGTCCAGCTGAAAGTTGAACTCTTCTTTAACATGGTTGTTAAAGACTTTAATAAATCTGCAATATTAGGCAAGAAACACCTAACAAAATTAATCTTTCCTATAAAATATTGGAGACTTTTCTTATGATGTGGCAATGGTAGCTCTAGAATGGCTGCAATCCTCTTAGGGTCTATTGTAATTCCTTTTTTGGATACTATATATCCTAGCAATTTTCCTTCATGCACTGCAAATACACACTTCTTGGGATTAAGAGATATCCCAAACTCTCTACATCTTTCAAAGATTTTCCTCAAGTGTTTGATATGATCTGTTGCATGTTTAGAGTAGACAGTTATGTCATCTAAGTAGACCAACACAAATTTATACATGAGGCTTTTAAAGGTCATAGCCATTTCCTTTTGAAAAGTAGCACCTACATTTGACAAACCAAAGGGCATCTTTTGATAAGTCATGGTTCCCCACTTGGTTATAAATGCAGTCTTATATTGATCCTCTTCATTAACTAAGATCTGATTGTATCCTAAATAGCCATCCAATAATGAAAATCTCTCAGATCCAGAGACACATTGTAAGATTTGTTCCATAGAGGGTAATGGATGGCGGTCTTTTAAAGAGGCCTTGTTAAGATCCTTGAAGTCAACGCATAACCTCAACTCCCCATTCTTCTTCCTTATAGGAACAAGGTTGGAAACCCACTAGTATGTTTGATGGGGAAGATGATACCACTTTCTATCAATTTGAGCACTTCTTTATGCATAAGTGGCTCAAGCTTGAGATTAACAGGCCTTTGCTTTTGTCTCACTAGTTTGGCATTAGGTTCTAATTCAATAGTGTGTTGAGAAAGGGCTGGATTAAAATCTTTGAGGTCTTCATATTGCCATGCAAAAACATCACTGAATTCTTTGAATAATTGGGTGTAAGCCCACTTTTCTGAATTAGTGTTTACTTTTCCAAATTGTAAACTTTTACCTGCTTCTAACTCTAATTCAACACAATGTTCTTGTTGAACTACCAGGCCAGCCTTGTTCTTCTTAACTTGATCATCCTTGTTGAAGAAAGTTTCCAAGGTGACAAGACCTCTAGGCATCTTATTAGACTTAAGTTGTACTTCTTGGTCACCATAATTTTGCAATAGCTTGTCTTGGTTATGTTTTGAGAAGACATCCTCTTCAAACAAGAATTACAGAATTTTCTCATCATTGTCAAACACCTGCCAATTAGTATTATTATCAGGGATAGAAGGTCTGATAATCACTTTAATGTGTTGTTGGTATATTCCTTTTGAAATTCTATTGGGGATATCATATTGAGATCTAATAGCAGCTAATCTATCTGCATTTTGATTTAGCTTCCTAGGGATAGCAACAATGTTGAAAGCACAAAAGTCTTCAATTGCATCCCAAATTCTATGTTTGTATGCTTTCAAGGTGTCATTTTTAGTTGCACTTATCCCTCTTACTTGGCTGACTACCAACTCACTATCACCATAGACCTTTAAGGCTTTGAGCCCTCTTTTTCTATCCCATTCCAATCCATTCACAAGGCTTTCATATTCTGCAGTGCTGCTAGTGTAGGAGAAACTAAATCTAAAAGCTGTATAATACCTTTCTCCTTTTGGGGACACTAGCATAGTACCACCACTAGAGCCATGTCTTCTTCTAGCTCCATCAAAAAACAATTCCCAAACCAGATTGCTCTAATCCTCTGAATCAATATCTTATTTAAGAAGGCTTGGCTCTATGGATCCACTTTCTTGTATCAAATAACTTCCCAAACCAGCATTCCAAATAAAATTTTATTGGGCTTCAAAAACCTTTTCTGATTCTAGTTCATCTAATAAAATATCAGGGATGCTTTTTGTCTTAGTGTTTGCTTCTCTGATAGTTGGAAAATCACTGTCATCAAATATAGGGCAGCTTGCATTGATGGTATTGGACACATATGGTTCTATATGGTGTGTTGCTAATGATTCTGATTTGATGGTAACCTTGGTACCATATCTTGTGTGAAAAATCATGTGGGACCAGTCAGAAGAAAGGCAGCCTAATATTTTGGTTGTGAACTCCCTTGATAGACATATGCAAAATAAAGTAGGAAGGTCTATGATGTATATATCAAGTAGGATAGAGAAATTAGGACTAGCATGAAGGATTAGACTGGTATCCTTAGCCACACCTATAGTATTAACTGAGGATCCATCAAGTTGTGTAACCTTCTTTTGGAGGGGTTCATATTTAAGTCCTAATTGGTCAACCACTTTTTTGGGCATTACAATGCTAGTAGCTCCACTATCTACTATACAATTATGTACTAAGGATTTTCCAATAATTAAAGATACATAAAAGGCAGGTGGTTTTGAGTTCCTACCTTGCATGTGATTGGATTTGGAGTTGCAACTTGGAGCCTCCTTTTCTTGATCAGTGCTCACCAACATTGGCTTTGTAGCTTCTTTTGTAGGCTGAGGGGTAGTCATTTCAGTCATAGCCTTCTTTAAAATCTCAAGTTGCCCTGGAATAGCCAAAGAGTTCCACATAGACATGGTAATGTTCACCTTCTTCATGTTGTCTACAATGTTGAAAGGTGTCATAGCATGTACTCTTTGTTGTGTTTTTGCAATGATGGGCTCCACCTCTTTGAGAGTCTAGCCCTCTTTGCTTGTAATGGTAGGAGCCTTCTTGAATATCATGGGAGTAGCTTGTTGTATTGGCTCTATAGATGTAGTAGCTTTAGTACCAGATTTTTCTCTCTCCATGTCTTGAGCTCTTCTCTTTGACCTTGTGTTCATAGCAATGGAAGTTTCATGAATGACTCCATTGAAGTCCTATTGCTCCCAATTAAAGAGAGAAGTCTCATTATCTTGTGGTTCTTGTTGAGGAACTGATCCACTGGAAGAAGCCTCTGATTGAGCTTGTGAGGCATTTTGAACCATTAGTGCTTGGTTCATCCATCCATTTGAACATGTAGCCTGATTATGAGGCTGATTACAAGGGAAACACCATTCATTGTCCATAGCCATATTGTTTTGACTAGGGACCATGTCCCTAACTGGATTCACAGAATTGAGAGGTGTAGGGTTGTATGGTTGGAATGGTCTTTGATTAAAATTTTGTCTTTGCCCTTGACACCCTCCTTGGTATGGTGGCCTATTTTGTTGATAAGGCTATCCCTGATTTTGATATTGTTGATTAGGACTTTGGCCTTATGGCTAAAAGGGTGGTATGATTCCTTGCCCTTGCTTCTTTAGGTTTGTGACCTCCTTAGTCAAAGTTTGCAGCAAATTTGTCATTTCTTACTCACTAGTTTAACTATTCTTTATCTCTTGCAACTCTTGAGAGAAACTTGTTTTTAGCTCCTGACTACTAGTACTAGCCTGAGATGCTAATATGGTGGGAATAGGGGTAAATGGGGGTGCCTGTGTAGGTGCAACGGGCTGAAGGCTAGGAAAGATGGGCATGGGTGGCCTTCTAGCTATCATACTTGCTTGGATTAAACAATTTTCAGCTCTAACAGCTATGTCAAAAGCTTGTGGTAAAGAGGAACCACCCATAGATTGGATCATGATAGAAATTTGACCATTCAAACTTTGCAAGAAATATAAAAAATCATGGTCAGCTGATGGCCTCACCGAGACTAGAATTCTATTCCATGTCTTGAGGAATCTATTATTATAATCTATCATTTGTTCTTGAGGGTCTCTTTTAATGGTTGTCAACTACTCAACCAAAGACAAATTGTCTGATTTATCCTCAAAATGCTTACTCAATGCATCTCCTAACTCATCCCATGAGGTAATGGAACCAATAGCTAAAGTTTTAAACCATTCAAGAGCCTTACCTTTGAGAGAGGATACTAACAGTTTGGTGGCCACATCCTCTTGTGTTGTATTGTGTATGCTGCAGATAGTGGTCACATCTCTTATATGCTCAAAAGCTATAGTTTGTCCTTCACCTGTGAAATTAGGTATACTCTTTTGTTCCACCAAGGGCACATCATGATGTTGAGAAAAGTTCAATGGGCTCCCCTAGTTGAAAGGTGTAAAAGAAAACTGTCTAGCCATTGTAGGGACTAAAACTTGCTGAGTAGCAACTGTGTGAGTTGTGTTGGATTCTAGATTTGAATCTTCTTCTAGATCTTTGGTTAGAGATCTTCCTCTTCTTCTCAGATGAAAGGGAAAAGGTGTCCTTTCTGAAGTATCATGTGGTGTAGACTATACTCTCCTTGTAGGAGATGTTCTTTGGGTTGATCTACCTTTGTCGCCTCTTTTTAAGGGAAACTCTAAAAATTTAGTAGGCTTTGAGCTTCTAGTCTCAATCTTTCTCATAAACATTGAACAAGTTTATCCTGGATCTATGAAAATAGTGGAGTCATCATATATACTTGATAGAAAACTTCTAAAGTCTATATTAGGCAATAGGTATATCAGAGATAGCATAATATTTCAAAATGAACTTCCTTTGTAGCCAGAATTGTTATGCCCAAGGTGGATTGTCTTCTAAATTTGAATCTGATCTTAGTAACACCTTTGAACATAAATCTGAACTTTGGTCACACCGGGCATGCTAGAAATGTTATACACAAATTTGCACCCTTTTTTCAAGCTCTCTTGGTCTTGATAACCTAGTATAACATGGAAATCATCTCCAAGCTATGGGACCTATGCTAACTGAGAAGAGACCTCTAGGTTCTAGGCTGGTTCCTCTTGGATAATCACCTTAATTTTCTTATTTGATAGGAAAGTAAATTCTTGAGGGGAAAAGGGATAGAAGGAGTGTATGAAAGGGAAATAACTGAAAGCAAACTATCCTACTAGGTGATACACCAAAATGATGGTTTGAATTACAATATAGAGGATGAACTTAGTACATAATCTTAGGTCTAGGAGGTCACAACTCACTAAATAGGCTTGCATCAATATTTTATAGAAGGGTCTACAATAGAGAGATGATATGTAGGGAAAGAGAGAATTTCACAAGGTAATAGAACTCTTAAGAACTTAGACACAAGCTATAACCTGTAAATAGACATTCACTTCTACAATTGGGTATAGGAATGAGACAGATTGCTAGGGGTGGAAGTATATCCATAAGAGCATTCAAATCAAATCATTCACATGCATACACATAAATTGTAGAAAGAAAGAGGGATCAAGAACCCTAAGATATCACTGAAAACATACATATACTCAATTCAATAAGAGAAAATTTAGACAAGAACATATAGGGATAGAGAAAATGTCACAAAGTACCTCTGCAATATCTGAACAATCAAAGGAAAGTTACAAACTGTAGAAATTAGAGGGTAGAAAGAATGCCACAGATAAATTATGAGAAAGAAAATCTTCCTTTACAATTTTCAACTCCTTCAAAAAGCTCCAAAAACAATTATATACATCTCCCTTATGCACGCAAGTAGGAGGAAAACCTAACTAGGGTTACATAGATTTGAGATAAAATACTCAGAAACCCTAATTCTGTCAACTTTGATCATAAATGTCTCTTTGAAAATATCTTGACCAACTAGATATCATATTTTCATGCCTGTCCTTGTACTACATCTACCTGTGGATAAGCCACCTTGATCTATCTACCCTTTCTACAATTTGGCTCACCATGAATGTTTGCAATTTGAAGTACAAAAGGTCATAGGTGGTTCCAACCTCTTAATTATTTCTTTGGCGTAAGAAAATCAACATGGTACCTTGAGAAATCATAGGAGATGGCCACCAAATCCTTCTCAACATTCCCCTGACTGTAATTGTCCTAAAATCATTAACTCTAAGCTACCCACGCCACCCCATCAACCAACCGCAATGAACCAGCAAGAAAACCTCAAAAGATATTTAAAAATTGAAAAGCAATGGCCAGTTAACCAAAATTAAAATGTAGCCATTAATATCACTCATTCCTAGCAAATCAAACAACTTAGATCAACCTTAGAATAGTCATGAGACCCCTTTGAAAAGTGAAGTGCCAACTCATCGGTTGAAACCAATGAGAAGTGACCACGTTTGCATGACTAGCACCCACCTGACAGAAGAATCCTTGAATCTGCATCGAACGGTGGTCACATGATTAGATGGGGTTAGAAGATTCCATCAGATCATGTGACAACCATATATCTTCCTTGATGACCACCTCTCTTGAGGTTCCCAAACCCACTGAAAAAATGCCAACTATTCACCTGACAACCAATGAGAAACAAGCGCATCAAACAGACCCACAAGATAGAGCTTGAACACTTGGAAGATCAAACGATCGTCACATGATCTCATAGGGTCAAAAGATTCTATGAGATTATAAGACAACCATAGATCTTAATTTTACTAACATCCCTATAGATCCTCTAACAACGGTCCCACTAACAGATCCCAGTCATCACTCCATCAGCCAATAAAATGTGATCACATCAGAACAAGAGGACCCACCGACAGAAGCCTTGACAATAAAGTAGAATCAATGGTGGGCACATGATCACATGGGCTAGGAATATTCTTTCAGATCATGTGCCAACTGTTGATCTTAAAGGAAGACATTACACTAGGCCCACTGACAAATCAATGCTTAACTCCAAGTGATTTAGTGATTGTGCGACCAAAGGATTTCACCAAATCATTGAAAAGTTATCTCAACCTCAGTCAAGTCTGTAGATTATGTAAACATTGCATTTGTGAGGTTGGTGAATAAATTTTTAACCATGTGTTTGATTATGAGGTCACGCGACTGAGCCTTCATTCGCCGAATCGCTGAATGAGAATACTTGGAGATCTCATGAACAAAGGCTATCTTTATAAAGTGCACATGGAAAAAGAAGATTTAAGTGGCCGAAAAAGTAACAGCGAAATAGAATAGGCCTTAGGGTTTTTAGGATTTCTACTATAATGGCTAGATTTATGAATTAAGACTTAGGGTTTTGAAGCTAGAGGTGCAGAAAATATGGCAGAGACCAGAGAAAAAGACACAGAGCCATGAAAACTTTGCAAGTGCTTGACAGGGCTAAAAACACAGACCTCTAGATGGAGCTTAGCCAAATTTGTATTGAATAGGGAAAATTGGGTAACAAAAACCAAGTCTTATGAGGCCACATAGCCCTTAAAAATAGGACATGTGTGTGTGAGGATAATGAGTTATTAATAATTAATAAAAATTAATTATTTTAGCCTAGGTGATGTGTTAGGTGACTAGGTCTTTTGAGGTGGACTAGATGACTTGGTCATATTAGTGATTATGTAACTGGTTAATTAATTAAATCACTTTAATAAAACTAATTTAGTGGACTTAGGATAAGAAGAATAGGATATAGTGAATATATCCAATAAATTGAATAATTTATTTAATAATAGAGGAAATAAATACTAATTAAATAATAAATATTTAATTAATTCATCAAGTCAATATTAATTAAATAATAAATATTTAATTAATTTATCAAGTCATTTTTAAGTGTATACAAGACCAAAAGAGAAGTTCCTAGATTTATTTTGTGTATGGAAACTTGGAAAAAAATCAAGATTCTGAAACAAGACATTTGTTTCTACCAAGAACAAAGCTTTAGGATTGAATTAGGAAATTTTAGGAAAGATTTTGGACTCTTTAGGAACCAATTACAAAAGATTTGCAGATTGTGTTCCTAGTTTGCATGAGATTTGAAGGTTACTTAAGATAATGCAAATGAAGTCCACCTTAGCTAAGAAATTTTTTTCAAGATTTAATTGAGAACACTTAGAATGATTTAGAATTGATTTAGGAACAAAAGAGGGATGACAATACAGATTTGTAATTCCTTTTAAGCTTCCAAAACTTGAAGTGTTCCTAGCTTGCATGAATGATCCCTAAAACCCTAGATTTGCATGAATGAAGTTCTTTTTAGCCAAATTAAAGTTTTTTTAGGACCAAAAAAAAATGTTTAGGATTGATTAGAAATGTTTAGGAAAGATTTGTAGATTAGTCCCTTAAGGACACTAAAAAATGAATAGAAGTTCATTTTAACCCAAATAAGTGAAGTGTTTCAGTTCCTAAACATTCAAAAAAGTTAATGAGACTTAAGGCTTTAGTGATTTGGTGAAATATTGGCCTCCATGAAGTACCTACAAGAGTATGTTTTCATAAATTACAAGCTTGAAGGCTAGGGTCACTAGGATCCCCAAATAGGCCCAAAAAGTGAGTAAACATCAAATTTAGGGGCTCAAGTAAGCTCTCTAACTCCCATATGACATTTGGGTCTAGGAATTATTTATATTATAGTATCATATGACACTTCATAAGTTCCCATACAACAATACATAGTTTCCCATATGACACTTGAGCCAGAAGGTCAAAAATAACTCAAAAATCAAGCAAAACTAGTCCATACGACAATTGCATGATTATGATAAGTTTTCATAGGACATATGGGTGCTACCCATATGGAAATTTCTGAAATTGATCAATTTTTGTATGACACTACAAAAAAATTCATCTGAGAGGTGTGAAAAAATGAGTTTTTGCACAAAAAACCCTAAAAAATGCAATTTTGAAGGCTTGTGGGGTCCCACCAGGTGTGCCAAAATGTGTATAGAGAAAACATAACCTATTCAGAAAAAGTGTAGAAATTAAAACATTAGTCTAAGAGAATATCCCTAACATATAGAAAAATAAATTTGCAAAGACATTAAGATAAAGCTTAAACGGGACTGCCCTGTCACCGTTTGATTCGCTCTTGACTTAGGGATGTGGATGTGCTCTCAAAACACATGGATATTTTCCCTAATGTAGATTAGGAAGGATTGGGATGGATTAGGAACCATGAGAACCCCATAATTGAAAAAAATTAGTTATAGAATACATATTTTTCCCCTAGAGTCTCAAAGATCCTAATAGAGGTAAAAAGAAGATTGATGCAAGAATGCTTAAGCTTCGAGTTGATTTTAATCCAAATGAAACATGATATGATGTAGAAAATATTAGAAAATATTTAACAAATAACTATAGTCAATTCATTAAGCTATTATAGGATGATCTATGAAAGCACAAAATAGAGTTAATCTAACAATTTATGATAAAGGCTATGAAGATCTAGATGTATTTTACCATTATAAAAATGCATGAAGATGAAAACTAATCTAATTATTTTCTCTTGGAAAATAGACTATTTATAGGATTTTTCTAAGGGCTTGGGTTAGGAAGGAGAGTTAGGGTCAGAGTCAAGGTTTGGGGTAGAGTCTGGGGTAAGGTTAGGGGTAATGTTAAATGGATGAGGGTTAAGGGTTCTCACACATTTGTGAAAAAAAATAGGGAAGTGTGCAAGGGGACCAAAGTGTAAGAGAAGACATAGGTCTTCACTCATGGATTTTAATAGCCTTCAATGGTGGTGTAAGAAGCCATTAATGAGCATGTAAGGTTCATTAATGAGGGGTTTTGACCAAAAGTCAAAGATTGAGGGTTTAGACTAAAAAGGGTAGGAATCACCTCTTAATTAGGTTTAGGAAGGGTTTGTTAGGAATAGTCCCAAGAGATAACTAGGAGGGGGGAGGGGGGTTGAATCAGTTATCTACAAGTTTCAATTCTTTATCCAATTAAGTATACTTAAACATAAAGCATAAACACAATGAAAGAACACTTGAACACAACATAATATTTTGGTTACAGGGAAACCCAAATAGGTAAAAACCCCAGTGGGAATTGACGCTCACTAATATTATATACTAGTGTATTATGATGCTTGCTAGAAGATCCTTAACCATGTTAGGAGTTTCTTTACAATATATTCAGTACAGTAGACTTGGTCAATGGTTGGACCCTGTTAGGAGTCTTTTACAATAGTCCATGTTAGGGGAGAGGATGCACTGTTCGAGAACTCCATGCTCAAAGGGGCGAAGGCTACAACCTTCTGAATAATAGATACACACTATATCTAGATCTTGGTGAACTTCACTTAGAACTTCTTTCTAGATCAGTTCCAATGTATAGCATAAACATTTTACTTGGTCACATAGACCTTCTTTTGATGGCTCAACACTTCGCACACTCTACTCTCCTCTTCTCAATCAACTATGAGCCATACTCAAGCAATCACAAATGAATGCCTATAAATATCTTTCCTCTAAATGATATAATCAAGTCAGCCTATTAGAACCTCCTTGAAATTCTATTAGAGAAACCATAACAACCTTTGATAAACATTCTGTCAGCTCTACTATGCACACAACACATTCTAGGACCTATCCAATAGGATAATTGTAGACGCACACTACACACTATTGGCTCTACCAAAATAACTAGATCTTTCTCCTCAAGCTGAATTAATTCATGCACTCTTAACTAAATATCAATAAATCTCCTCTAAGATTAAATCCAAGGCTCCATACCCACATAATAGGCACAACTCCAAATCCAATAAAATCTCTATCGGCTCTTCTGAATAAACACAAGAAACTACTACTGGCGAATAGCGACTGCATAAATTCACTTATACTGATTATCAAACTATGTGTGCATGATTGAAACATCACTAACATGTCTTCAACATATGTCCAAGGGCGCAAGGCTCCATGATAATTGCATGGAAAACCATACACAGAATACTACCTATTACTCTATCAGGAACACTACTGACACAAGCTACTATATAACTATCTGTACTAATAGTTAACCTCTACACCCATGATATCATGCTGATATCATGTCCATGACACATATACTTGAAAGCTTACTACATAAGACTTCCATGCATGCTACTTTCCATATGTTATCATAAATGACAAACATATAGTCAGTACTGGCCTACTGGCAAATCTCCAATAATCTCCCCCTTTGGCATTGATGGAAACATGTGGAATGAAAAATGACTACCAACCCAAATGAACATTTCTTTTATAAAATTATCCATTTCATCATCAAAACTCCCCCAAAGATGAGTCCTCCATCTCTTGCAATATTTTCAACAGTCTTCATTTCCTCAACTGAACTAATGTCATAACTAAATACTACTCCCCCTTAGTATATTACTCCTTTTATTTTTCATGAATCTGTACATTACTCCCCCTTTGACATCAATGGAAAAGGGCACCAAACATTTTAGGCACCAGTACTACTCCTGACATAGAGTAGTCAACCTTCCATCAGTCCCTGAGGACATATACCTTTCCTTCTTTCTTCTAAGAAGAATCAGGGAAGGGAATTACTCCAACCTTCTCCCTGAGATACTCAAAAGTATCCTTTGGCAAGGGCTTTGTAAATATGTATACCAACTGATCTTTGGTACTCACATAGTCCATCTTAACTTCTTTCTCTACCACTTTCTCTCTTAGGAAGTGATACTTGATCTCAATGTGTTTTGTCTTTGTATGCATCACAGGGTTCTTAGACATATTGATAGTGCTAGTGTTATCACATTGAATAACAATATGATAATCAATCTAAATTCCAAAATCCTTTATCATCTATTTGATCCAAATAACTATAGAATAATTTAGGGCTACTGCAACATACTCTGCTTCTATTGTTGACTAAGAAATATAATTATGTTTCTTTCATATCCAGGTGACCAGTCTATCACCAAGAAACACTGCTCCACCTGATGTACTCTTTCAATCATCTACACATCCTACCCAATCAACATTAGTGTATACATGAATCTCAACATTTTCTAAATTAGGATACCATAGACCATAGTCTATAGTTCCTTGCAAGTATCTGAATATCCTTTTTACTGCCATGAGATGACTTTGCTTAGGTTCTATTGCAAATCTTCCAACTATAGGACTGCATTGGAAATATCAGGTCTAGTCTAAGTAAGATATATGAGTTTACCAATCATAGACTATTACAATGTTGTGTCCACTACTAGTTAGTCATCTTCTTTTGTAATTTTTCATCCAGTGAACATAGGTGTTCCTATTGGCTTGCTATAATCCATCTTGAATTTCTTTAGTATCTCTTTCACATATTTGGACTGATTAATAAAAATTCCTTTTTCTGATTGTTGCACATTTAGTCCCAAAAAGTATTTGATAGGACCAATCATAATCATCTCAAACTCATTCTTCATTTCTTTAGAAAATTCTACACTTAGTTTGTCATTACCTCCAAAGATAATGTCATCAACAAATATAGCTACAAGTAGTAGACCTTCATATGTCTCTCTAATGAATATATTACAATTTTTTGCTTCTTTCTTGAATCCAATCTTTGTTAGATATCCATCTAGTCTCTCATACCATGCTCTAGGGGATTTCTTAAGTCCATAGAGGGGCCTTCTTCAATCTATATACCATATCAGGTCTATCTGATAAGGTGAATCCTTCTGGCTACTCAATGTATACTTATTTCAAATATCCATTCAAGAATGCTGACTTGACATCCATCTAATATGCTTTGAATTTTTTGACTAAAGCATAGGCTAGAAACAACTTAATAGCTTCTAATCTGCTCATAGGTGCAAATGTGTCTGAATAATCAATGCCTTCTCTTTGTGCATACCCTTTACATACTAACCTTTCTTTGTTTCTTACTACTATACCATCTTCATTCATCTTGTTTCTAAATATCCACTTTGTTCCAATCATGTATTCTTATCACTAGGTCTTGGGACCAATTCCCAAGTGTCATTCTTAATAATCTAATCAATTCTTCTTTCATAGCATCATGCCAATCTGAATCATTACATGCATTTTCAACACTTAAAGGTTCAATCTGAGATAGTAAACATACCGCTTCACTACTAGCTGAGTTCTTTGCTTGTGTTCTTGTTAAAACTTTGCTGCTTTGATCTCCAATGATGTCTCTTTGAATGATTTCTAGATGTAAACTTTGAAACTTTAGGTGATGCTGACTCATCAGCCTTAGGAGTTTCTTCTTCACTTGTCTCAGGGTTATTGAATAACACATCAATACTTTCAAACATTTCTTCAATAACTATTTCACTAGTGGAGGGTCTGGGTTCTTCTTCAATCATGGGTGATTAATCATGATATCTTTCTTGAGTCTTAAACTTTTCATCAATCTTAACATGAGCAATTTCAATGATCTTTTTCAATCTTAAATTGAAACATCTATAACTTTACTTTTAGTAGAGTAACCAAGGAAAACACCTTCATCACTTCTTGCATCAAACTTTCCTGCTGCTTCATCCCTCTTGATGTAGCACTTGCTTCCAAAGATTCTGAAGTATTTTACTATGGGAAGATTACCAAACCATAGCTTATATGGTGTTTTGTCAGTGCCTAGCCTCAATTTAATTCTATTGATGGTGTAGACTATTGTATTGACTACATCTCTCCAATAGGTGTGTGCAACTTTTCATTCAATCATGATGGTGCGCGCTATATCAAGGATGATCCTATTCCTTCTCTCTACAATTCCATTCTACTGACGGGTTCTAGGTGCACTTAACTATCTCTTTATACCATGTTCTTTGTAGTACTCATAGAATCTTTCAAAGGTGAATTCTCCTCCTCTATTTGATATCAAACATTTTATCTTTAGTCCAGATTCATTCTCAACCTTAGCTTTGAACATTTTGAACTTCTCAAATGCTTCTAACTTATCTTTCAAGAATTCAACTCACGTCATCCTATTATAATCATCAACAAACAAAATGAAATACCTTTCAGCATAGTATGATCTTGTTTGAGTTGGACCACATAGGTCTATATGAATTAGATCCAACTTGTTCTTTGGTGAATTGTGCTTTCTTCTGAATGAATTTCTCACATGCTTTCCCATCACACATTTCCTACACATAGTATCAACTAGCTTTGCTATGCTAGGTAGATCTCTTACTACCTTTACATTTCTTATCTTTACTATGTTATCAAAATTGATATGACAGTCTTTTATGCCATAACCAACTATCATCAACTTTAGCAACAAAACAACTTGCTTCTGAATTGAGTTGGAAAACATTACATCTAGTCTTTGAGCCTGATGCAATCATAACATCATCCTTATTGTTAATGATGTATTTGTCATCTTTAAACTCCAACTGATAGCCTTTTCCAAGTAACTTTCCAACACTGAGAAGGTTATGTTTCAAACCATCAACATAAAGAACATCATCAGTACTATTCTTTCCATCCAAGGTGATGGCTCCTCTACCAACTATGGGTTTAGGAGTGTTGTCTCCAAATCTAACCATGCCACCATTGTATTTATCTAGATGAAAAAATCTATTTTTATCACCTATCATGTGATGTGAACAACCACTATCTATAATCCAGTCTATCCTTATGTCAGCTTGTGAAATCAATGCTAGCTCTTGTTCCTCTTTCTCATCTTTATGATTTATCTTATTATTCATTTATTCTATAATAGAAATGAATCCAATTTCTTCTTCACTTGATTCATCATCTGAAACTCCATCTCCAGCATAGTAACATTCCTTAGAGTACTTAGGCTTGTAATCCTTTTTTGAATTTTCTAGCTCTAGTAGGGCAATTAGATGCAAAGTGACCAATCTTATTACATGAAAAGCACTTAAATGGCAAGTGCCCTTCATATTTACCTTTTTCTTTCTTTTCTCTTTTGGAAATCATAGAAATGAAATCATCTAGAGTTTTCTCTTCATCATCATCATCAAAATTACTAAAGGTGTTTGCAGATTTCTTACCATGAATTGTTGCTTTGAAGGTTGTCTCACTTTTAGGTTTTGTCTTCAATCTTGAAATCTCAAAAGCTAAGATTTTGTTGATCAAGGTTTCTCTCTTGAAATTTGATTTAAGCTTCATGGTCTCAATAGGGATGTTGATCTTTCTTTCATATTCAGGAGTGAGAGTAGTCATTAACTTGTCCATAATGTCCTCTGAAATCTCTCCACCATTGTTTCTAATTCCAGCAACTACTTCATTTATCCTTTGATTGTAAGCTCTAATATTTTCTTCAAGTAGCATCTCTAATGCATTGTATCATTTCTTCTATGTCTTTCTGCTTGCATCCTTTGATTGTTTGTCTCCTTCAAATATGTCTTCTAGGTGCTTCCATATTTTGTGGGTTGTATCTACCTTTTTTATTTCTAAAAACTCACCATCAGATAGAGTGATGATAAGAGCTTCTTTAGCTATAGCATTCTGATGAAACACTTCCTTTTTCTTATCAGTAGCATCATCCTTTGCAAGGTCTTCTAAGGAATGGATCTTGTCTACTTTGATAGTTACATCAAAAACTTCAAAATAAATGCACTGAAAATGGGTCACCATCTTGTTCTTACAATCAAGATAATTCTCTCCATCAAACTTAGGTCTTTCTTTTTTGAAGTATACCATTTGTTCAACCTCAAGCTGTTAAAATTTCTCTTCGAGGTACTTGGCTCTGATACCAATTGTTAGAAATAGTCCCAAGAGATAATTGAGAGGGGGGGGGGTGAATCATTTATCTACAAGTTTCAATTCTTTATCCAATTAAGTATACTTAAACATAAAGCATAAACATAATGAAATAACACTTGAACACCACACAATATTTTGGTTATGGGGAAACCCAAATTGGTAAAAACCCTGGTGGGAATTGACACCCACTAATATTCTACACTAGTGTATTATGATCCTTGCTAGAAGATCCTTAACCCTATTAGGAGTTTCTTTACAATATATTTAGTACAGTAGACTTGATCAAGGGTCATACCCTATTGGGAGTCTTTTACAATAGTCCCTCCTAGGGGAGAGGACACATTGTCTGAGAGCTCACTGCTTAAAGGGGTGAAGGCTACAACCTTTTGAATAACAGATACACACTATATCTGGATCTTGGTGAGCTATGCTTAGACCTGTTGTCTAGATCAGTTCCAATGTATAGAAAAAACACTTTACTTGGTCACATAGAGCTTCTTCTGATAGCTCAACACTTCACACACTCTACTATGCTCTTCTCAATCAACTATGAACCACACTCAGGCAATCAAAAATGACTGTTTATAAATATCTTTCCTCTAAATTATATAATCAAGTTAGCCTATTAGAACCTCCTTGAAATCATATTAGAGAAACCATAATGAACTTTGATAAACATTATGTCAGCTCTACTATGCACACAACACATTCTGCGACCTATCCAATAAGATAATTGTAGACGCACGCTACACATTGTCGGCTCTACCAAAATAACTAGATCTTTCTCCTCAAGTTGAATTACTTCATGCACTCTTAACAAAACATCAATAACTCTACTCTAAGCTTAAATCCAAGGGTGCATACCCACATGATAGGTGCAACTCTAGAACCAATAAAATCTCTATCAGCTCTTCTGAATAAACATAGGAAACTGCTACTGGTGAATAGTGTCTACATAACTTCACTTATATTGATTATCAGACTATGCGTCCATGACTGAAACATCACTAACATGTCTTCAACATATATCCAAGCATGCAAGGCTGCATGATAATTGTACAAACAACCATACACAGAACACTATCTGTTACTCTATCAGGAACACTGCTGACACAAGCTTCTATATAACTATTTGTACTAATAGTTAACCTTTGTGTGCATGATATCATGATGATATCATGTCCATGCTACATATATTGAAAGCTTACTACATAAGACTTCCACGCATGCTACTTTCCATATGTTGTCATCAATGACAAACATACAGTCAGTATTTTCCCACTCTAAAATCTCCAAAAGGGTTTAGGAAAGTTTAGAAGAGGTTATGGCTTTCTAGAAGATTTCTAAGGTTTTGAGGGATTTAAATAAATATTTCATTTATTTAAAGGATTTGGTCAATTTATTAAATAATTAATAAATATTGGGGGAAATGATGTTTAAATTGAATTTAAACATTTTTGGATGGGATTCCTTAATTAAATGTTTTTAATTGAGGTAGGAGGAATTAATGGCATAATAATAAATAAATAAATTAATTAATTAATTAACAAATGATGATGTCATTAGGGGTTTTTGGAAAATAAAAATACTTTTATTTATTAGTGATTTTTTAGGCATCTACAATATTTTTCTCCTTTTTCAAATTTTTATATATTTATCATCAAGTCGCCTATTTTCTAAGTTTTCACCAAGACAATATCTTTTCGAGGATCATATCTGAATGTTTTTGGATTTCTTCATGCTCAATTTTCCACTATTTTTGATCTTTTGTGCACTTTTGATTTTTTTCTTCTTTTCTATTTTTCAATGTTTGTGAATTTTTCAGGATCACTTTTGACTATATACAATAAATATGATTCTTTTTTATATTATTTTCTGATACTCTTTTTCTTTATACCCTTTCATCTACTTCATGTGTAAAATATTTTCAGGTGTATACTATTGATGGGTTCTTGTAGCTCTTCTCCATCACAATTAGCTAGCTTGTATGTTCCCGTTCCAAAATAAGAAATAATAACAAAAGGTCCTAACCATTTTTCTTCCCATTTCCCTTTCTTCTCTCTTTCTACTTGATTGTTTAGGTTTTTCTATCAACACTGGATCACCTATTTGGAATGTCCTTGGTTTGATGTGCTTTTTATATTTTCTTGACATTCGATTCTGATACACTTTAAGATGTTCAAAGCCTTGTTTTTGTCTTTCATCTAGTAACTCCAATTCTTGTAATCTAGAAACCCTATAGTCTTCTTCACTTAGAAATCAATGTAGTGTAACTCTTAAGGATGGTGTTTCTACCTCTAAAGGAAAAAATGCTTCAGCTCCATAAACCAATAAGAATGATGTAGCTCATATTGGAATTTTGACACTTGTCCTATATGCCCATGGAGTAGGGTTTATCTGAATATGCCAATCTCTACCTAAATTTTCTATTGTCCTCTTCAATATTTTCAAAATGTTCTTATTAGTGGCCTCCACTTTTCTATTACCTTACAAGTAATATATTGAAGATGAATGATGTATCATATAGAATTTTGCACATAATTATTTCAAGTCCTTATTCTTGAAATGTTTATCATTATCAGTTATGATGGCTTGAGGGATTCCATACCTAAACATTATGTGGTTTAATATGAACATGGAAATTTTTTTGTTGTGGTAGTTTATAATGGTAGAGCTTCCACCCATTTGGTGAAGTATTCAGTTGTAGTAATAATAAACTTATGACCATTTGATGAAGGCAGGTAAATCATCCCTATTAAATATAACCCCCATTGATAAAAGGGCCAAGGTGTAGTAATTGGATGTAGTTATTGAGCTAGCACATGAATCAAGTTTCTATGATATTCACATTTCTGACAAGTCTTCTTAAAGTGGCATGCATCTTTCTCCATAGAAGGCCAATAATATCCTATCCTAAGAAGTTTCTTCGCTAAGGCTAACCCATTTGAATGTGACCCAAAAATTTCCTCGTGGATTTCTTGTAAGGCTAAAATTGATTCCTCCTTCTCTAAACACCTTAAAAGAATTCCGTCTAGAATTTTATGATACAATGTGTTAGATACAAGGGTGTAACGAGAGGCTTGTCTTATGAAGTTTCCCTTTTGCTTTCAACTTTGGTCCATGGGTAAATTTTTTTCTTTTAGGTATGTATAAATGGATCCATACCAAGGTGAGTAATGTCCCACTAATAAGAAAATTGTGTGGGGATGGGAAGGGTCAAATGTGGGTTTTACCACTTCTTCTACCAATAATTCATATCTTGCACTTTGGTCTAGTATTTGGAGAAGTGAAGCTAATGTTTCCATGGCATCTGCTGCGTTGTTCTTGTCTCTCAAAACTTGTTCAAATGTGATCAATACGAAATACTTCTTGATATCTTCTATCAAATTTTTGTAAGGTATCAACTTATAATCTTTGGTTTGATACTCATCATCTATTTGATTAATAACCAATTGAGAATCTCCATATATCTTCAATTCTATCACCTTCTATTCCAAGGCCAATTTGATGCCAATGACTACACCCTCATATTCAACTATATTGTTTATACATGGAAATAGTAGCTTTTATGATTTAGGGATTTTTGATCCTTGGGGAGTAATCAATAATATTCCTATTCTTGATCCATGTTGAGTATAAGAGCCATCAAAATATAATTTCCATGTTTTTGCTTTTGCATTGATTATCTTTGAATCTGGAAATTCCACCTGAATAATATGTTCATCTTCTAATGGTGCCTCTTCTAGTTGGTTTGCGATCACTTAGCCTTTGATTTCCTTTCTATCCACATACTCTATATCAAACTCACTCAAAACCATGACTCATTTGGCCAATCTTCTCGTCAAAGTTGTTTTGCTTAAGTGGTACTTTAGTGGATAAATTTTTTCTATGAGTCTGATTTTATGTGATAACATATAATGTCATAGGTTTTGGGAAGTGAAAACTACTGTAAAACATGCTCTTTCTATAGAGGTGTAATTCATCTTATATTTTACCAAGGTTTTGCTTATGTAATAAATGGCTTTTTCTTTTCCATTTCATCCTCTTGAGCCAAGAGTTCCCCTAAAGCATGTTCTGTCACTGAAATTTAGAAAATCAAGGGCTTTCCTCTTATTGGTGGCATCAAAGTAGGTGGATTCATTAGGTAATTTTGAAGTAATTTGAATGCTTCTTCATACTTATCATCCCATCTAAATACTATGTCCTTGTGAAGGAGTTGAGTAAAAGAATGACACTTTTCTAGTAGTTGTGATATGAACCTTCTGATTGATTGAATCCTCCCTTGGAGTGATCTCATTTGGCTTATACTTTTGGGTGCCCCCATTTCCATTATTGATTTGAATTTTGTAGGGTCTACCTCTATTCCTTTAGCCAAAACTATGTACCCTATAAATTTTCTTGATTGTACTCCAAAGGTGCATTTCTTTCGATTGAGTCTTACTTTGAACTACTCCAACCTTGTGAATATCTTTTCTAGAATAGGTAGATGTTCTTCCCTTGAACGATATTTTTCAAGTATGCCATCCACATAATCCTCTAAGAATTTATGCATCACATCATGAAATATGGTAGTCATGGCTCATTGATTTGTTGCTTCTACATTTTTAAGACCAAAGGGCATAACATTCCAACAAAATGTCTCCCATGCACATGTGAAACACATTTTATCTTGATCTTCAAATGTGATTTTAATCTGGTTGTAGCCACTAAATCCATCCATGAGAGAGAACATTGAGTGACTCACTGTTAAATCCATTATAGAATCTATGCTTGGTAAAGGAAAAACATCCTTTGGACATGAGAGGTTGAGATCTCTGAATTCCATGCAAATTCTAATAGACTTGTCTACTTTCAAAACATGCACAATGTTTGATATCCACTCGGCATAGTCAATGGATCTTATGAATCCCACTTTTAGTAACTTTTCCAATTCTCATTTTACAAGAAGTGCTATGTGGGGGTGCATTTTCCTTAATTTTTGTTTAACTAGTCTTACCCCTTCTTTGATGTTTAAATGATATATTATCAAGTTTGGATCTAGTCCAGACATATCATCATATGACCATACAAAATTTACTTGTCTTTCCTTGAAGATTTTTATGAACTCCTCTTTCTCTTCACTTGTTAAGGATGCTGTGAGATGTATAACCTTTGGTTCTGATTCTAATCCAATGTTCAATTTCTCCATTGGTTCTATCAAAATAAGTGACCTTTCCTCATAGTGTTTAGGAAAAGTATCCAACCTCTCTTCCTTAGGTGCCTCTATTGGGTTTTCACCTTCAGAAATGTTCTTTATTTCTCTCTTTTTGATCTAATGTTGCCACATTATGGTTTTCATCATTAGATTCTTTCAAAAAACATTATTTTTATTTTTCTTTTATATCTGAATTGAGAGATTGGATACTTCCCTTCAACACTTCTTCTTGATATTTGTTGGTAGAATAAGGTTAAACCATATTTAGGCATTGGGACAATGATTTGTCATTCAGAAATGTGGGAAGGATAGTAGGTTCTATGGAATCCCATTCAATGAGTTCTAGATAAACAAGGGATAAGGGATCAATGTTTTGGTTTGGCTCGACCAGACTTAAGGACATGACCTCACTGGAAGGTTCAAACATTGCATCTCTTAAATCTATAACATGCACTTCTAAGTTTTCTAGAGAACTCGGGTCAAAATCAGCCTCACTTGAATCCACTTGGGTTTCTAATGGGTAAAAATCTCTTGGGTTAAACCTATCGCTAGATCTTTCTATTTTAGGTAACCATAATTGTACATAGGGTTCTCCTACCCATTGAGAGTCTTCCTCTTCTTTATTTGGTGCATTTGTTTGAGCCTCCAGATTGGAACTCAAAGCTTGATTAGAATTGGATCCTCAAGTTACCTCTTGTTCTTTACCTTTATTAGGAGCATAAGTGTGAACTACATCCACCTCTTTATCTTGGAAAGATTCACTTGATAATGAATCTCACTCCCACTTGTTTGAATCTTCATCAGTTTGTGATTCTAATTGTAGAATTTGATCATAAACCATGGGGTGCCTCTTTTGCATGTATCCTTGTTCAAGATACCCCAATCTAGATTTCTCCTTGATATACCTCCAATAGATTTCAATGGGCTCAATTAACCCTTCATTTTGTGTACCAAAAGGTCCTTGTACTTTATAACCCATTTTTTTCATTATTTTAAAACCTTTTCCATATTGATGAGTAGGAATAGAAATGTTTTGGATTCATTTCTCATGAGCACTTGACTCATCATCTTTATATAGCCATTTCAAATTTTCATTATCCTCTTCATCCATGGATGAAGAAGTACCAGCCCTTACAAAATGATCATTGTATTTATAAGGTGGAAGTAGGTTATAGGGTTTTCTAGGGACTTTGGAGATAAAGGTAGTTCCATCATAGATAAAGAATATTCACCCACACCTTTTTGTTTGATTTTTCATTGTTGCTCAAAATTCTTCATCATGCTATCCATTTTTTGGTAATGATCCTCCTTGGTGTAAAATTGGGTAGATTTTGTTTGGTCTTTTCATTCTTCATGAGCACTTTCCTCACTAAATTTCTCCTTTCCCTTAGTCGATGTAGCTAAGTTAGTGGGACTTTGATGATTTTCAACAACAATGTCTTCTTCCTCTACCTTTTCTTTTCCTTTTAAGGATAGAAGATCCTTTGAACTTAGTCCTTGTTCTATCTTTACCAATATAGATCCTTTTGCATTATGGGGGACCAATGAATCATTTATAGGTTTAATGTTATTACAATATTGGAATGGATTTAAATCTCCACTCACCATGACTTCTTATCCCATATAAGGAAATTTTAAACATTGATGGTACATCAAGGGTACTGCTTGTATTTCATGTATCCATGGCCTTCCTAATAGGATATTATAGGTTAATTTCAGATCTAGGTCTTAAAAAATGGTCTCTTTTTTCATAGAACCTACTCAAATGGGGACTACTATTATCCCTTTAGGAGCCCTTTGTTCATCATCGTAAGAATTAAAAGTTTTTTTTCTCTTAGGTTCTATAGCTTCCTCAAAATATCCCAAGGCTTTCACAAGTTTTAATGTCCAGATGTTTAGGCCGAATCCTCCATCAATGAGGAATCTCTTAACCCTATGCTTATGGATAAAAACCTTTATATGTAGTGGAAAGTTTTGTGGATGATTTAAGGACATATCATCTTTCTTAGAAAAGGATAAACAATGGGATGCAACAAGGTTTCCTACCATATTTTGAAATTTTTTCACATCCAAATTCAAAGGTACATTGGTTTCAACAAGGGTGTTTTCCAAAATATCTTTGTGAGTAGGTGAAAGTTTGAGAAACTCCAAAATATAAATTTGTGCAGGGGTTCATTGGAATTGATCTACCAAATTATATTGTTTTGAGGAAGCATATGTTTGATTAGGTATGATGATTCTAGGGGCACCTCCTAATAGAGTGATTTTTGATGCTTTTCCCCTACTCACAACATTAGATGTTTCCTTTTTTCCTTCACCATAATCACATTTATTGTTTTTTCACAACCACTTAAGGAATTTAAGGTGTTGTCATAAGTATGGGAAAAATTTACCTTTTCATTACCCCTATTGTTATTGTGGTTGGCATTTGGTGTTTCCCCCTTTTTGTGATTTAAGAAAGGGTTCATAAAAGCTGTGTGTTCATCATTCTTCTAAGGTCCTTCCACCTTTATGGTACCATCATCAATTAAGTCTAGGACTAAATGTTTAAACTTCATGCATTCATTAGTTTTATGTCCCTTGTTACGATGATATTCACAATGATGCGTGCCATTCCACCATGTTGGTTTAACTTGAGGTTTGTATGGTCTTGATTCAAGTAAAACAATGATTTTGTTATCCATAAGAGTTCTCGAAGCATTTTCCAAAGGTTCACCTAGGAATGTGAAGTTTCTTCTTTGGAATGAAGGGAATAAAGGTTTAGGCATTTTGACATTCGAATTATTGAAAGGATTATTGTTTTTTTTTTTTTAATGTTGTTGTTGAAAGGAGCTTTGGTCTTTTGATTGACATTATGTGTTTGATTTGACCCACTTGATAAGTTAAATGGAGTAGCCTTTAGGCTATGTGCTTCCAAAACTCCATCATTTACAAGGTTCTTATTGGTGTTTTTCAAGCATAACCTTGGTTTTTCATTGTTGTTATTGGATCCTTTTTTATTATTATAATTATTTAAATTATTTTTGTTAGTAGTGTTGGTATAACCTTTGTTTTCTTTGAATAGTTTAATCTCACCTCTTTTTACTAGTACTTCTTCAATTTTAATCCCATTTTCAATAATCTTTTCAAATGTAGGGGGCATTTAAGTTGGAGTCTATAATTCAGCTCCATATATAGGTTTTTCATGAAGATCTCCATCTTTTATTTTTTAGGTATACTTCATGGATATTGTGCAAAAACCATTCTCTATCTTTGGAGAAACCCTAAAAAAGACTCACCATCTCTTTGTTTTGTATTGCATAGGTTGAGCATGGTGATTTTTTGCTCTATGTTATAAGAATAGTGAGTCATGAATTTAGAGGCTATTTCTTCAAATGTTTTGATTCCTTGAGGTAATTTGGAAAACCACTCCATGGCTTTGCCTCCTAAGCTTCTTGGAAATAGCCTCATTAAATATTTGGTATCATGCATGAATTCTATACTCAAAGCACACAATTATCTTAGATGGTCTTGGGGGTCTGATTTACCCATGTATTTATCATATCTAGGAAAGACCACATTAGGTGAAAAAGGTACCATGAACAAATTTTGATCAAATGGAAATGGGCATAAAGACTCAATGGAAAAGGGATTTGGTTCAGTTTCTTTATTCATGGTGTCGATTTGTGCTTGAAACATCTTGAGTTGTTTATTTATCACACCTAAAGGATTATTCTCTTCCTCATCTTTCTTTAATGTTGAAATATCATAATCATGAGGAAGTTTGACCCTTGATTGGGCTAAGTTAAAGAAGTACCTTTCCTTATTTCTTTCTAAAAGTTTTTCCATTATCTTAAGGAATTTTGCATCTTGGGCCGCCCTATTGGATATTTCTTTGGTTTTCTCTTTTGGCCCTTAATTTTATTAGTTAGTGGTTCCTTGGTTCATTTCTCCTTGATCTTCAATGTTCCCCCATGGAGATAATCATAAAATTCAATGTTTCTATCCATTGGACTAGCTCTTTCTTCAAATAGGTTTGGGAAACTATGCTCTTGTTCTTGATTTTCAAAAAAAGGAGTTTGAAATATAAATTTAGGGACCTCTTGTGTAATGCAATTGTCTTTTTCATTTAAAGGTATCTTCAATTTAAGTGATCATGTGAAAACTGACATCGACAAAGGTTTGAATCAAAATTGGTTTTCCCCAAATTTGGTGATTATTCTTTTATGAATATATTTAAAAATGTAAGATGATTTTTCAAATGGATGTTTCTCACTTGTTATACGTATCTTCAAACAAAGAAACCACAAGTACACTTGTATTTTTAACCCTCTACAATGAATGCTTAAATTCACTATTTAAAACCTTAAATGCACTGCAAAAAACTTTAAATGCATAGAAATAGAATTTAAATGCGTTATTTAATGAATCAAATGCACATAAAGAAAACTTTAAATGCGCTTCAAGATTAGTTGTACGCATAGTGGAGTTAGGATGAAAGCACTGAAAGAATTAAAGACAGAGGATAGAAGTTATTAAATGCATTGTTTCTCTGTGTAAAGGCACACAACTTTATCTCAAATGCATTGTTTCAGGCCTTGAATGTGTTTCACGAATGCTTGGATGCACTATAGGAAGTCTCAAATGGCCAACTTCACCTAAAAAATAGATTTATTAACAAGAAAATACTAAAATTCTAGAAAATTTTCTAAAATTCAAACAAATGAGGCCTATTGGCCCATGGTGGGTACCATTTTGTGTACTAGTTAAAGTAACTTCATAGGGTTAGCCTAGCAATAAATGATAAAAAAGACTAAATTACCACAATTAATGAGCTATTTAATGCAAATAAAGATAATGAGCAATCTATGGCTCTCTATTTAGATATGCTAATAATAAGCTCTTAGAAAGCCTCCATTAGTGACAACTCTAAAAGATAAGATATTAAACTAATTAAGCCTAAAATTTCCTTTCTAGCTTAAAAACTCAAGATGTTTGATGTTGTAATGCGCAACCTAGTATCTACATATTTTGGATTGATGTGACTATTACTTTGTTATTTGGATTATATGTTTTGACTATTTCATTTTATGATGAAACATTGGATCATATAGATATATATTTGGTAAATAGGATTTATTATAGAGATAATAAATGATTTGGTATAAAATGATGAATGTTTAGAAATGAACTAGCTGTGAAATGTTTCATACTAGATTTATGTTGTTATATAATGGACCTAACCTTGCTAATCCCATTATGTTTTGATCATTACACTATTTTATGTGAGTGTAGAATGAGGAGAGGCAGTCATAGTTACCCCTACGGGAGATCCATATGATGTCACACTCTCCCTCCTTGTTTTCCACTATTTGTTTATATATATATATATATATATATATATATATATATATATATATATATATATATATATATATATATATATATATATATATATATATATATATATATATATATATATATATATATATATATATATATGTATGTATGTATGTATATATGTATATGTTGATATTGCTAATGCATGGGGTGGTGATTGATACATTTAATATGTTTAATCACTATGTTACTGAATGGGAATTCATAGTGTTGTCATTTGTGGTTTGTCACTGATGTCAACATATGTCTTTATGAAGAGTACAGGCTGATTATGACTCTGTACAGACATTGTAAAACTATTTCAAAATGTACAAAGATAGATAAGAGTATAGGAAGATGTTGTGATCTTATATCCAAGATTGCGTCATGTAATGTTGCATATTAAGAAAGTTATATATGTTTTCATGAAGACTAGTTACCAAACAATAACAATGGAAGCTGACAGAGTGAGTCTCTATGTTTTTGGTATATCTTACAAAAGATATGGATTCGGTACATGCGAGATGGAGAGATGAAAGACAAGGCACTGAAGGATGTTTGTTAGTTATTGCAAAGTATAGAATGTTGGATGACATTAGCTATGGCATGTAATCTAGAGAAGACTTATCTAGGAGCTGAGTTCAGAGCTATAGCATGCATTTTTTTTTGGAAAATGTAAATTAAGGATGTTGGTCCTTAATTATTGTAATTAAATCATTGTATACTTGTTTTAGGTACCATGTGTATCTTAGCAATATTTTATGTAAATGGGAAAGCCTAATTGGCTGACCTGATCATGTAGAATTTAATAGGGTATATATGTAAGATCTTTTATTTGGAAAAGACATGGTGAGAATGTATGTGATATAAAGAAGATTGTAAGAAGCTACAAGCTTGTGTCTACTAGATGTAGAGCATAGGATTACTGGTGAACTTCATTGGAACTGATCAAGAAAGATAGTTTTTGTTTGACAGTTCAAAAGATTGTGTATGTCTTCATATATACTTGTTGTGAATAGTGAGTTATGAAGGTGGATTTAACCTTCTTTGGGTAGTGAGCCTGGGTAGTGAGCCCACCCTTCTTTCTTGACTCTTAACAGGATTTTTCCTCTAACAAGGACTATGTACTATAATGATTTAACAAGCTCCTAATGGGGATAAATCTTCTAACAAGGATACAATACTCTTAGTATATCATTTGTGGGTGCTAGTTCCCACCGGGATTTTTATCTTTATTAGGGTTCCCTATGACCAAAATATTATGTTATCCAATTAATTATAATTAAACATAAAGCATAACACAATGAAAGAACACTTGAACACAACACCAATATTTTAGTTAGAGGGAAACCCAAATAGGTAAAAATCCCGATGGGAATTGACACCTACTAATAATCTGTACTAGTGTTTTATGATCCTTGCTAGAAGATCCATAACCATGTTAGGAGTTTCTTTATAATGTATTTAGTATAGTGGACCTAGTCAAGGTTCAGACCCTATTAGGAGTCTTTTAAAATTAACCCTATTAGGGGTGAGGATGCACTATCCAAGAGAACACTACTCAAATGAGTGAAGGCTACAAACTATATCTCAATCTTGGTGAACTACACTTTGACTTGCTATCTACATCAGTTCCAATGTATAGTAGAAATCCTTTACTTGGTCACATAGACCTTCTTCTGATGGCTCAACACTTTGTACACTCTTCTCTGCTCTTCACAATCAACTCTGAACCACACCTTAGCAATCACAAATGACTGCCTATAAATATCTTTCCACTAAATGATATAATCAAGTCGGCCTATTAGAACCACCTTGAAATAATATTAGAGAAACCATAACATACTCCAATAATAATTCTTTCATCTCTACTAAGCATGCAACATATTCTGGGACCTATCCAATATTAATAAATGTAGACACATGCTACACACTATCAAGTCTACCAAATTAACTAAAAATTTCTCCTCAAGCTGAATTAGATCATGTGCTCTTAATTGAACATTAATAACTATTCTCCAAGCACTAATCCAAGGGTTCATACCAAAATGATAGGTGCAACTCCTCAACCAATGTAATCTCTATCGACTCATCTGAATAGACATAGGAAACTGCTACTGCTAAATAGTGACTACATAGCTTCACTTATACTCATCATCAAACTCTGTGTCCATGAATGTAACATCACTAACATGTCTCCATCACATATCCAAATGTGCAAGGCTCCATGATAACCGTATGAACAATTATTTACCGAACATTGCCTGTAATGCTGTCACAAACACTACTGACACAAGATGCTATATAACTATCTATACTAGCAGTTAATCTTTGCATCCATGATATCATGCTAATAACATGTCCAATCTATATATACCAGAATCTTACTACATAAGTCTTCCATGCATGCTACTTACCATATGTTGTCATCAATGACAAACATACAGTCATCACTAGCTTGCTGGCCAATCTCCAACAATCTCCCCCTTTGTCATTGATGGCAACATATGGAATGAAAAAATTCACCAATCCAAATGAGATATTCTTTTAGACCATTCTCCATTTCCTCATCAAAACTCCTCCAAGGATGAATCCTCCATCTACTACAATATTTTTCAAAATTCTCCATTTCCTCAACTGAACTGCTTCCATAATAGAATACTACTCCCCCTTAGTATATTACTCCTTTTACTTCTATTTTTCATGACTATATATTATTCCCCCTTTGACACAAATGGAGGATGGATCCAAATAGGTTAAGCACTGGTACTAATCCTGAGGTAGAGTAGTCAACCATCCATTAGTCCCTGAGGACTGATGCTCTTTCTTCTTTCTTCTAGGCATAATCAGCAAAGAAAATTACTCCCAACTTCTCCCTAAGATACTCAAAAGTATCCTTTGGTAAGGGCTTTGTGAAGATGTCTACTAGTTGATCTTTAGTACTCAAATAGTCCAACTTAACTTCTTTTTCTGCTACTTTCTCTCTTAGGAAGTGATACTTGATCTCAATGTGTTTTGTATTTGCATGCATCACAGGGTTCTTTGACATATTAATAGTGCTAGTGTTATCATAATGTATAACAATAGGATAGTCAATCTGAATTCCAAAATCCTTTATCATTTTCTTGATCCAAATAATTGTAGAATAATTCAGGGCTATTGCAACATACTCTACTTCTATTATTGATTGAGAGATAGAATTTTGCTTCTGGCTTGTCCAAGTGAGAAATCTGTCACCAAGAAACACTTCTCATCCTAATGTACTTTTTCTATCATCAACGCATCTTGCCCAATCTGCATTAGTATATACATGAAGCTCAACATTTTCTGAATTAGGATACCATAGACCATAGTCTATAGTGCCTTGCAAGTATCTAAATATTATTTTTACTACCATGAGGTGACTTTGTTTAGGCTCTACTACAAATCTTCCAACTATTCCAACTGCATTGGAAATGTTAGGTCTAGTTTGAGTAAGATAAATGAGTTTTCCAATCATAGACTTGTACAATGTTATATCTACTATTGGTGAGTCATCTTCTTTTGTAAGCTTGCATCTTATTATCATAGGTGTTTCTACTGGCTTGCAATCATCCGTCTTGAATTTATTTAATATCTCTTTCACATACTTGGACTCATTAATGAAAATACCTTTCTCTATCTACTACACATTTAATCCCCAAAAGTATTTGATAGCTCCAATCATGCTCATCTCAAATTCACTTTGCATCTCCTTAGCAAATTCAGCACTAAGTTTTTCATTACCTCCAAAGATAATGTCATCAAAAAATATAGTTACAAGTAGTAACCCTTCAGATGTCTCTCTTATGAATAGATTACAGTCTATTGGTCCTTTCTTGAATCCAACCTTTATTAGATATTCATATAGTCTCTCATACCATGCTCTAGGGGCTTGCTTGAGTCCATAGAGGGCCTTCTTTAATCTACATACCATATTAGGTCTATCTGATAAGGTGAATCCTTCTAGCTTCTCAATGTATACTTCTTCTTTCAAATCTCTATTCAAGAATGCTGACTTGACATCCATCTAATAGAATTTGAGGTTTTTGACTGTTGCATAAGCTAGAAACAACTTAATAGCTTCTAATCTACTCATGGGTGAAAATATGTCTGAATAATCAATTCCTTCTCTTTGCACATATCCCTTACATACTAACCTTTATTTATTTCTTACTATTGTACCATCTTCATTCATCTTATTTCTAAATATCCACTTTGTTCCAATCACATTCTTTTCACTAGGTCTTGGGACCAGTTCCCAAGTGTCATTTTTAATAATCTGATGTAGTTCTTCTTTCATAGAATCATGCCAATTTGAATCATTACATGCATCTTCAACACTTAAAGGTTCAATCTGAGATAGTAAACATATCACCTCATTGCTAGCTATATTCTTTTCTTGTGATCTTGTTAAGACTTTTCCTCTCTGATCTCCAATGATGTCATTCTTGGAATGGCTTCTAGATGTAAACTTTGGAACTTTAGGGTGATACTATCTCATCTTCCTTCTGAGTTTCTTCTTCACTTGTTTTAGAGTCATTGAACAATACATTGATACTATCAAACATCTCTTCAACAACTATCTCACTAGTGGAGGGTCTAGGTTCATCTTCAATCATAGGTGAGTAATCATGATATCTTTCTTGAACCATAAACTTCTCATCAATCTTAACATGAGAACTTTCAATGATCTTCTTCAAGCTTAAGTTAAAACATCTATAAGTTTTACTTTTAGTAGAGTATCCAAGAAAATACCTTCATCACATCCTCCATCAAACTTGCCTACTACTTCATCCCTCTTGATGTAGCACTTGCTTCCAATGATTCTGAAGTATTTCACAATGGGAACATTACCAAACCATAGCTCATAAGGTGTCTTGTCAGTTCCAGGCCTTAATTGTAGTCTATTGATTATATAGACTATTGTATTGACTGCATCTCTCCAATAGGTATGTGAAACTTTTCCTTCAATAATTATGGTGCACGTTGTGTCAAGGATAATCTTGTTTCTTCTCTTTGCAATCCTATTCTACTGAGGTGTTCAAGGTGCACTTAATTGTCTCTTTATGCCATGTTCTTCACAGTACTCATAGAATCTGTCAGAGGTGAATTCTCCTCCTCTATCCAACCTTAGACATTTTATCTTAAGTCTAGATTCATTCTCAACCTTAGCTTTGAGTATTTTGAACTTCTCAAATGATTCTGACTTATCTTTCAAGAATGCAACCCACATCATTCTAGAATAATCATGTAGAAACAAAATGAAATACCTTTCACCATAGTATGATCTTGTTTGAGTTGGTCCACATAGGTCGGTATGAATTAGATTTAGCTTGTTCTCTACTAAATTATGATTTCTCCTGAATGAATTCCTCACATGCTTTCCCATTACACATTCCTTGCATATAGTATCAATTGGCTTTGCTATACTAGGTAGGTCTCATACTACCTTAACATTACTGATCTTTACTATGTTATTGTTATACACCAATTTTTCACCCTTATTTCAAGCTCTCTTAGTCTTGATAACTTAGTATAACATGGGAATCATCTCCAGGTGTGGGACCTATGCTAACTAAGATGAGACCTCCAGGTTCTAGGTTGGTTCCTCTTGGATAATCACCTTAATTTTCTCTTTAATAGGAAAGTAAATTCTTGAAGGAAAAGGGATAGAAGGAATGCATGAAAGGGAAATGACTGAAAGCAAACTATCCTAGTAGGTGATACACCAAAAAGATGGTATGAATTACAATATAGAAGATGGAATCAGTGCACAAACTTAGGTCTAGGAGATCACAACTCACTAAATAGGCTTGCATCAATATTTCATAAAAGGGTCTACAATAGAAAGAGGCTATTTAGGGAAAGAGAGAATTTCACAAACAATAGCCTTCCTAAGAATTTAGACACAATCTATAACCTGCAAACAAACATTCACATCTATAACTAGGTATAGGAATGAGATAGATTGTCAGGGGGTTTAAGTATACCCACAAGATCATTCAAATTAAATAATCCAGGGGAATACACATGGATTGTAGAAAGAAAGAGGGATCAGGAACCCTAAGATATTATTGAAAACATACATATACTTAATCTATTAAGAGAAAATTTAGACAAGAAAGCATAGGGACATAAAGGATGTCACAAAATACCTTTTCAATATCTAAACCTCAATGAAAGGTTACAAACTACAGAATTCAAAGGGTAGAAAGGATGCCTTAGATAACTCCTAAGAAAGAAAACCTCCCTTTTAACAATTGTAATCTCTTCCTCTAAAAACTCCAAAAAAATAATATATACATCTCCTTTTTTGCACACAGGAAGGAGAAAAAATATCTAATTAGGGTTATATAGATTTTCATAGAATAATGGGAACCCTAATTCTATCATTTCTGATCATAAATGCATCCTTCAAAATATCCTAGCTGATCAGATATATGTTTGTGTGTTCATTTCATTACTATATCTTCCTGCAGATGAGTCACCTTGATCCATCTACCTCTCTGTAACTTGGGCTTGCCATAACTATTCAAATTTGGTACTTCTTAGATATTTTGAATTTTAAAATATAAACGGTCACAGGTGGCGCCAAGCCTTTATCTTTATCAACGGCTGATATTCAAACTTGATCTATCTTTAAAACATAGCCGTAAGATCTTTCCATTTTACCCAGGCACCGCTTCTGTTCTTAACCCTAACTTATCTGACAAATACGTGACTAAAGCCTTCTTTCAGTCACTAAGTCTCTTGACCTTTTCACTAGCTCTGGCTTATTCTAGCAATCACCTGACAAGCGTTGATCCCTATTGATAGTCGCTAAGTCTCCCAAAGTCTTCAGAATATTGCTTCTTATTAGGAGGTTGCTCGAATGAAGAGAACCTCATAGTCACATAATAGAAAAGAATATTCTCCCTTTATTGAGTGATCACCTGACTAAGCTTACAAACTTGGGCCCATCCTGCCACTTGTCACTCTTTCATTTTCCTTCAACTACTTTGTTAGCTCTAACAACTGCCAACTATTCTGACATAACTCAACTTGTCATTGACCATGGGAGATCTGGAGATTGGGCGACTGTGTATTGTCTAGATCGCTAAAATATTTTCTTAACCTCAGTCAAGTCTGGAGATCACTCGATTGAAGAGAATCATGAGGTCACCAGATAAAATTCTAACCCTAAGTTATGTCTAGAGATCAGGTGATAGAAGTTTATCTTCTTTCATCTTACGGTCCTCACTAAGTAGCTTGATCTTTGATAACTTAGCCACTGCATTATGAGACTGAGAGATAACTGTGTCGATGAATCTTTGAATGTTTGGAACATAACCGCTAGGATCAAGAGATTATGAGAACACACAGTTATTGGATTGTTGAATGTAGAACATGACTGCCGGATTCTGACATGTCTCAACCTTTTATTTAACTCAGGCATATCTGGAGATCAAGTGAAAAAAAACTTTGTTGAACCTCATAATCCTTTTCCTAACTAGGGTTAAACCCTAAGAACACATGACCAAAGCAATCTCCAAGTCACTAAGAACATTCTTTACCCTAGGTTACATCTGGAGACCTCCCGAATAAGGTCTTTTCAACTCATATTTAATCATGTATTTGAATTCATAGATCTAGCGACTGCACCTTAACCTCCAGGTCTCATGAGCCTTTGGAATATTCCACTTTTGTTTTGAGATCGCCCAACCAAGGAAAATCTCATTGTCACTTGATAGAAAAGAATATTCTCCATGGGTCTCGCGACTAAGAGACTAAGTCTATAGGGCCTAGGCCTGCTAGAGACATGTGGCACCTTATCATTTGTCATTTTCTTTACCTTGAACCGACCATCCTTTGACCATGATTATATCTAGTGACCTCCCGACTGAGTGAACTTGAAGTCTCATGAACTTTTGGCTGACTGTAGTTAACTCTCGAGATTACCCAAGGGGACCATCATCAGGTCACTAAATGAAAAAGGAATATTCCATCCAATCGAGAGATAAAGAGATAAAAGGAAGTCGTGGGGTCAGAAGATTGAAAGGAATATTCTACTGGGCCTTAGAGATCTCATGACTAGCCTTAGCTTATAAAGCACACATGGGAAATGAAGACTTAAGTGGCCAAAAAAGTAACGGCGAAATAGAACAGGAGATAGGGTTTTTAGGGTTTTCTACTTCCAATAGTCATATTTTTCAAAATTAATGGCCTTCAACAGGGTTTAATGAAAATTGTTGGATAGAGCCCAGGCTATGGCCAAAATTGTATGGAACGGGAAATTTGGGTAACAGTTATCAAAATTAATATGGCATAGTCTTTTGTGCCATAGCCAACTGTCATCTACTTTAACAATAAAATAACTTGCTTCTAAATTAACCTAAAAAAAATTACCTTTAGTCTTTGATCCTAAAGCAATTATTTCTCCTTCCTTATTTTTAATGATACACTTGTTTACATTGAACTCCAATATGTAGCCTTTTTCAAGCAACTGCCTGACACACAATAGGTTATGTTTCAAACCATCAACATAAAGAACACCATCATTGTTGTTCTTTCCATCCAGGGTGATGGTTCCTCTACCAATGATAGGTTTAGGAGTGTTATCTCCAAATCTAACCATGCCTCCTTTGTATCTGTCCAAATGAACAAATCTATCTTTTTCACCTATCATGTGATGTGAGCAACCACTGCCAATGATCCAATCTGTCTTGATGTCTTCTTGTGAAATCAATGCTAACTCTTGAGAATTCTTTTCATCTTCAAGAGAAATGAATCCAATCTCCGCTTCTCCTAATTCTTTATCTGATACTCCATCTCTAGCATAGTAGCATTCCTCTGTATCTTTTAACTCTTTTAGGACACTTAGATGTAAGATAACCAATCTTATTACATGGAAAGCATTTAAATGGAAATTGACTTTCATATTTCCCTTTTCCTTTCTTTTCTCTTATAGCAATCATAGCAATGAAATCATCTAGTGTTTTCTCTTCATCATCATCATCAAAATTACCATAGGTGTTTGCAGATTTCTTGCCATAGACCAAAGCTTTGTAGGTTGTTTCAATTTTAGGTTCTGTCTGTAATGTCTCCACCAAGGAACCCATAAGGAATCAGGTCTATGACCTAAAATTACAACTAACAATTTTTTTTTTACATTCTAACATACCATCACTACTATTCACAAGTACATTCCTTAAGGTTTCCTTAATGAATTCATTTACCATTTTCACGTATTTCATTTTGTTACTTAATCTAATGTAATTCTATTTCCATTTCAATTTTAATTTACATTGGAACATTTCTTTCATTCTACTTCAAAACTAATTACATTAATGAGATAATTGCATTTATTTTCTTTACCTAATTTGCATAGATATTCACTTTTAGAAATGAATTAGAAGCCCATCATTCATCTAATACACCAAGTACATTTATCCTTTCATGTTTCATTTGTTTTCTCCTTAACCTTATTTATGCATTATCATCACATAAACCATCTATTAAAAGTCCTCACTTTACATTTTCATTTCAAATATCATAATAGAAAAAGTGTAAAGTACTTAACCATCTATTACTAACAACATAAACCATTCACTGAATCATTTCTTTCCACTAGTCTAACTTCCAAAAATTATCATCTATAACCTTGTATAAATCTAGTTAAGAATTGAGATTAGAACCTAGTTTAAATAATCTTACATCATACACATTGAACTTATACATTTAAGAAATCACATCTCATTACTAATTTCAATAATGTACATGTTTCATTTCCCTTACTATTTCACCTGGAGATACTCTTCAACCCTTAGCACATCTTTTCACTAACAAAATGAGTTTCCTTTCAAAAGTTTTCATCTATTGCATTGCCAATACTTACATAGAATCAATATTTTAAAAAGCATAAGAGAGATAGGGTAGGAATTACTTAAACATAATCCATGTATGATTACCAATATTCAATCATCTTTTGAAATTCCTAAAACTACCCTTCCCAAATACATAACTTCTTTCTTAGAATTTCAACACAATTACAATTATAATTGTTGCACATGGCCCAAAGGCATACAGAAAGATAATTACATCGAGTTTCCCAAAGGATTACAATGCATCTTTATATCTTGATAACAAAAGATAGAGATACATGATACAAGAATAGAATCTTCACCACTGAACAACTCAGAATCCAAGCCATGACTCAAACTATGAACAATACCTCGAAAGAGATTTGCCACCCAACCATGTGAAACTAATAAAGTTCCACCCCCCATGCTAGGAGATAGAACCAAGGTACTCTCAAGACCTTAAGGCAATCTAAGTCTCAAATACCGATAAACCAAAGCACAAAAGAACAAGAATAAAGTACATAAAATATCATCATACTATAACACCGAGGTTAAGGTTCTAGGAGACCACCCAAGTGAGTGTCATCACACAACCTATATATTGGGATCCACCCTAGAAACCATGTAACCCCGGTCCCCCCTTTATGAATAGGGATCCACCCTAGTAGTTATCCCTAGTCCTGGTACTCCAATCAAGTCTATGTGACCAGTATTATGTTTTCTTTCATTATCTTTTGAATCCCCCCATCCCAGGTTAATTTTTAAGGTTGTCACTTTTTACAAACCCACCCATAAGATCATTTGGCAACCACTTTAGGGTTTCGACACCTATGGTGAGCCACTCACATAGGGTTCCTATTCCCTTAGCCCATCACTATCCACAAATACAAGATACCACTTCCAAGTCCTGATTCATAGGTTTAGGAAACTCCCCTGTGCACTCAGGCCCTTAGAGAGAGTCCTCACCTTAGCCATATGTATACATAACATGAACCATTGGAAGAATGTCTATCACAAGACATCTCAAAGAAAGACATAAAACTTTCCACATGCATTAGTACAACTTTCCAAGGCTCATTTATAGGTCTAAGGAACCCTCTAGTGCACACAGACCACTGAGACGAGTATACCATATAACCTCAACACAACAAGTAATAAACATACATAGGGGATACAAAATTCCACATGCCTAAACACAACCTTCCATAGCTTGTTTTATAAATCTAGAAAAAAACTCATGTGCTTGAAATTTGGCCAAGTCTGAAATTTTCAAAAAACCAAAAACTATAATTTGCATCTTAACTCCTATGAAGCTAAAACCTATCCCAATCATCCTGGAAGGTACCTAATTCCTTTATACAAGTATAACTTAAAGTATAAGAAATTAAAGTATCATAACTTATACTTAAAGGTCACCACTAACTTGCTCGGTCAACACTAACTTGCTCGGCCAGAACTAACTACAAAAAAGTGACTGTCAACTCTGACTTGCGGGTAAAATTGGGAAATATGGGGACTATGGTTTCCTAATCTAGGCATGACCCATTTGAGGTTTCCTAGTTTCCCTTTGGAAGTGGCCCATCAATCCATCCTATCCATCCAACAAATCTGCTCTAGATCTGGATGAAGAAAGGTGGTGCTCAAACATATAAGGACTGATAGGGTTGAAATGATAGTTCTAAATTCTAGAAAGAAAGGAGATAAAAGGGAGAATACTAAGGATCCTACAAACTAGATTAATCAAAATAAAAACCATTCATAAAGAAGCCTGTAAGAGGAATAGAGTAGGAAAAAGGACTACACGACCCTTCCCATTTCTCACTAGACTTCCCTATTTCATTCAATAACATAAGATACACCATCAAAATCAATCAAAAGCATTCCCAAACCTCCAAGAAATATTTTACAGAAAAAACTATACAACACTCATAAATTTAATTCATGGATGCATAGTTTGATCACACATAAAACATAGCTTTAAATTTCCTTCTAACTGTGTGTGTGAATTTTGTACCTGATCTATGGACACAACACTTCAGTAAAACATTAGAGGTTAGCTGAATGCAAAATCATGCAAGTAATTGAAAACTAAACTAACCAGGTGAGTTACTACCTTCTAGTAGATGGGAGTATGTATTCTTAGATTAGACTGAGACTAGTGACCTTGGCGACACCTAAATGAAGGATTTGAATGCAAGATAGCAATGAAGTAATGAATGCAAATTAATCTATATTTTTGGCTTTTAGATGCAATAAGAATGAAAAATCTGATATGAATCTATTCTATATAAAAATTGATCTAACAATGATATGAAATAAAACTAAAATGAATTGAAAACAAGATTGATCTCACAAAAATTGTTGATTCGCAAGAAGCTTCAATTCTTCAGATGTCGATTCTCCAGAGTAAGTATGCAAATTCTGTGGATTCTGTGGATTTTGTGGATGATTTGTGAAGAGCTGAGCCTTGATTTTATAGAAATCTAGGGCTTTGAGGATGCATTGAAAAAAAAATCCATAAATCACTCTTGATAAACTCAGGTTGATTTTTGAGTTAACAAGAAATTAAGAATAAATAATTCATAAAATCATGCAAAGTAGTTTTTATCTCAAAATAGAGCTTTAGTTTTTTTTCAACTCATCTTAGATGTTGAGTTTCAATTTTAAAATTGATTGTTAATTTCTAGTTGCCTCCTTTTTTTTATTGTGCATGATTTAATATGAATCAATTTAAAAATAAAGTGATTTATTCCCAACTTAACTGATTTTGAAAAATAAAACAATTGATTTATGGGTTAATCAATTATTTTTCAAACTTTTATTCAAAAACAATTTTATTAAAAATTGACAACTTGCTTTAATTAATTAAATAATAATTTAATCAATTAATCATAGGAATTTTGATTTATTGTCAAAATGGAATAATACAATTTAGGAATAAATATAATTAAATCTAATGAAATAATTAAGTGGCAGTATTAAATCTAATTAATTAAATATTCAGAATATTCAATTAATCAAACTTTAGGATAAATAGGATTTATTGCCAAATAATCATTAAATTAAAGATAATTAAGATGATTAGAAATATTACTAGGAATATTCTCCAATGTAGAATTTATGATAATCAATTAGGATTCAATGATGTTCAGATGTGCCTTAGGTTAGGACTTTGATGTCGATTTCATTCGATGTGTCGATATAGGAGATTAATGAACCTATAGCCCATTTTTGGGGTATTACATTTTGACCCTCTTTGAATTGTTGTGCAAAGCACAGTGGTTCAAAGATAGTCTGTGTATAATATTGAACTAATGTTTGAAATTGAAATTGATATGAAACAAAAATTGATTTGAAATTAATATGAAGATAATAGGTCCTGAATGACCAAAGATAATGTTAACTATAACAGCGATAAACCAATGATTGCGAAAAAGTGTCAAAACACCTGATTCTGAACCTTATGATTGCGAAGAAGTGAGTGATTGATTCTAGACCCGATTGTCAGTAAGAATCACATTGGTATCACATCTGAACCCTTCAGTTATTAAAGAACCAAGGAAATAACACAATTTGAACTGATAGTTACAAAAACTGATACAATTTACAAGATTAAGAGAATACCAGATTGATATGGATCTCGATGAATCTAATATGCCTCGAGTGATGATCGATTTGCCCCAAGTGATGAGGTCTTTTTGATGAATCAACAACTAGATGTGGTTGTTGTCTTGATTACTGAGGAAAGATATGATTCCAAAATTTAATTATAGACTTTGAATGATATGCAATACCATGCTCCCTTCGGGATTAAAATTGAAATCTGACAAGAAAAGTCAGTGTTGATAGTTCAGAAGCATGTTAAGTGATTTGAGAAGTGGTTATACATGTTTGAGAATGCATTCTGCATCATTTAGAGGTCCTAGAGACCAAGTTTGACTAGGTTAAACCATGACTTGACCATAGTTGACGAAGTTGAAATTTTAATAGTTTGATGTAAGATAATTAGTTAAGTTGAATTCTGGATTTCTGTGATGATTGAAGGTTGATTATGCAAGTAGTGAATAATATAAATGATCTCAGATTTTGATTTTGATCCCGAAAAAGGATTCTACTTGCTGTTTTGTTGGAGGAACCTTCATGTGAGATTTAGCTCTTGTTAGATTTGAAGATGTGATTGAAGAATCATTTAAGCATTGAAGTTCGTTTATCCATTTGTGAGATCATGCAAACATGCAAGATGCAAAGAACCAAGAAAAATGAAATACAACCTAAGACCTAGGACCTAGTCACTGATCATGTGTTGGTCATTCTCATCATTGAATTTTTAGGTAACCGGATAAATCAATACAATGCCCACTAGTTATGAAACCATAGAAATATGAATATCGATTTGTATGTGTAGGAACCAATACAACACCCACTGATTATGAAACTATGGATATATGAATATTGATTTTGTTTTTTGGAATGTCAAATTAGATATAAGCACCAAGGCATAAATTCCATGATGACCTAAATATCATGTCCATTTAGATATAGCAATTTGTATAAGCATCAAAACATAAACATCATGATGACCTAAATATGCCTTGCATTACAAACACATCAAATAGTCAAGAGATCATTCTAAATCCAGTGTGAATTACCTGTAGTGACCCTTTATCATTCACATCCTTAGATAAGATCGTATTTCAAAATAGGAGAAAGAACTCACTCAAAAAGACAATAGTTAGATCAAACTTCCTTGAATTTTCTGGGTATCAATGGTTGAGGTACGCATGGCCATCCAATTCAAGATAGAGGCTCTTACAGTCAGACACCATTTCAATCTAAAATTTCCAAAGTTGTTAGATTTTCACATACAAGAAAAAATCAAAGAAAAGATTATGCTCCCAGTCATCACTCTCTAAATCATGTAAAGGACATCATTGAAGAGCTCGAAAGGACATAATATGCAAAAATCTCAATGTGAATCAGTAAGCATACAAGGAGATAAAAGCATGTAAAAAGCATAGATTGTTTTTAGTTTGTGTTTGATGTTTGATTGCATTGTTGTAGATGCAAAATCCTTTCTGGAGATGAGACTAACTGACTGACTCAACTGAAGCTTCAAAGGACTCTAACTGGATATGATACATCTAGGATACATTAGAGACCATAGGATAGACATTGATTGCCCCCAAGTTTTAACATTGATAGGATACAGATGCTTAAGCTGAATAATTTACTTAATAAATAGAAGAAATAATTATTAATTAAATAATAAAATATTTAATTAATTTGTCAAGTCAATAGTAATTAAATAATAAATATTTAATTAATGAATGAAGCCATTTTTAGGTGTATACATTTTGCCCCTCTTTGAAATAATGTGCTGGTCACATTGTTTCAAAGAAAAATCAAGCATTTTTGCCCTTGCCCCAGACAATGTCTCAGATGACCTATGCATGCCCCCTCGAGAGATTGATTGACAAAAAAGGTGATAATATGGATTTTGTAAAAATAATTTGTGTGTTTTTTTTGTTTTTTTTGGATTGTGTATGGGTTTGTTCAATCAATCTCATGAACAAACGGTAGAAAAGATGGAGGAAGATGGGGTAGAATGGAAGAAAAACATTAGGTAGGGTCCACACACCAAGCACATTAGGTCCACAAGCTATAAATATGGCGAAGGGGTCCACAAGAGGCTCATTGTGCACACTTGTCATGGGGAGATTAGAGTGCGAGAGAGAGAAGAGTAGAGCCACCAGGATGTTGTTCCCCTTGTCAGATCACCACTTCGAGAGAGTCAGACGCTTCCAGCGACCACCCGATTCGGGTGAACTGGTAGGTGACTTGATCCTGCTTTGTAATTCCATGATTTGATGCATGTTAGATTAGATTTGGAGCATGTTTAGGGTAGATCAAATGATAGATTAGATTAGATTTTAAGTTTTAAGTTTTAGATGAGTCACAAATTTTTCAAGAAGCTCATTGAAAGATTTGATGCTGGGGGGAAGTTTAGAGAACCATTCCATGGCTTGTCCTCCTAAACTTCGCGGAAATAGTCACATAAGATAAGTGTCATTGTGAGCGACTTCAATACAAGCAGCACAAAACTCATGAATATGGTCTTGTGGATCTGAATTCCCTTTGTATTTGTCAAATTTTGGTACCTCAAAATGAGGAGGGAATGGAATCATTGCTAAATTCTTATCAAAAGGATAAGGACATATATCATCCAAGGAATACTTCTTAGTTGATGATCCAATTTGGATATCACGAATTTGTTGTTGAAGCATCTGGATTTGTTGTAGGACGGGATCCAAAGATAATGTGTTTCCTTGCAGGTTTTGGGAAACATTATACTATTGAGTATGTTGAGGATCATTGGATTGTTGATTATTTTGAAAAACATTTTGTTGTTGATCACTATGGGATGCATTGGATTGTTGATTGATTTCTTTTGCTCCATGAGGATCTTGAGAACCTTTAAGGATATCTTGATTTTTTGTAGGAGTTGGTTCTCTAAGATTGGTAACATCAAAATCACTTGGTAACTTAGCTCCTTGTTGAGCAAGCATGAGGAAATACATCTCTTTATCCAAGCCTATGTGTCATTCCATGACTTGTAAAAATTTAGGATCTTGTGTAGCATCCCTAAGTTCCTCATCAATAGGTTCATCATCAAATGTGAGAGGATGAGTTTTCTGAGGAGGCTATTTGGGCCAAGGATTTTCATCATTGCTGTTATTACCTTCCATTTTGTCTAGGGATTCTGGATTAATAGATTGTTTGAGTTTCTGAGATCAAGTTTGAACCATAAAATGGATGAAATTGATTGCAGAAAAGAAAGATTCTTGATAAAAAGATATGGAGAATGATTGGTTGAAAAGATATGATAAGTATTGAAAATTGGGGTCAAGAAACAATAATCTAAGTAAGCTTGATGGTTAAGGATGATATATCCTGATATGATAAGCTCACCAAGATCAAAGTCTGATAGATAAGGTAAATCTTCAACACCACACTGAAAATCTTAAGATTGGAAGAAAGTGACTTATTGATTCTTGAGAAGAGAATGATCATTAAAAATGATGAAAGTGGTCAAATTAGAAATCAGAGGTCTATGTAACTCAACTATTTTTTTTTTCATAATCTTACTAAGAACGAAAATGGGTATCTAAAAAAGTGATTTTGAAATTCCACAAGCCTGTGGGAATGCTCTCTGTTGTAAATGTGCAGCAATAAATGCACAGGACAGTGTGATATATGCACAGTAAAATAAAACAAATGCGCAACAAATTTTGACAGATGTGCACTGATAAATGTAAATGCACAGTAACCTGAATCGTATGCGCAGCAATTTTGGATGTATGCGTAGGTTGTCAAATTTTTTGATGATTTTGTTGTTTTGATGACGGGGAATTTTTTTTTTTTTTTTTTTTAATGTTTTCTGGTTTTTTGGCAAAGTAAAAATGCATAAACACACACACGCAAGACAAAGATGATTTTAATCTAATTTAATCTAGTATGAATGCACAAACACACTTATAATCCTAAGGTTGGGAAGGACGATATCTGCTGAATCCCCACTAGGATAATAAAATCCAGCCATGAAAATCCACAGCAGATAGCCTAGGAACTTGGAGGGATGGGCTCCTCCTTACAATGCACTCACTTCTCAGGCACACCAAGTTTCGAATTCAATGGGTCATTACTTCCCAAAGAACTACTATCTCTACTATGAACCGTGAGTAATGTGGGGTGTCTTCATGAGCTTGGGTGACTCCTTGAGCCAGCAGATAGAAGGTTTTTGGCCACTAAACAAAAGTTGTTAATAAGGACATCCATTCAGGTGGTTGTGATCAAGTCATTTTCCCAATTAAGGGGGCTCTCTCAATCCTTTCAAAGCAAGGCTTTCACCTCTACTAAGTAGGACTTTAACACACCACTGGGATATTGGAGGAGATTTTGGTTGCCACAATGAATTCACACCTGTCTAATGTGAGACTAATCACACTAGCATTTTTTATATACTAGTTTGGAAGGGCTTGGCTTTAGCCTATTACCGGTTGGGTCGTTCCTTGGGGTGAGTACCTCTTTTCCCACCAAAGATTGCCCTCTAAAAATTATAACAATTTCTCTTACACCCAAGGTCCACGAATGGCGAGGGGAGAGGATACGTTGTTATAATTTTGGGATTACAATTATGCTATTAAGAAAAACATAATAGACACTTGAATCTAGGCTAAGGAAAACACACAAAGTAAAAACATGTTGTATTTTAAGCCCAAACGAGATTATAGTCTATTTTGCAAACCCCTTGGCAATCTGCAAATCAAATTGTTAGAAAAATGTTTTTAGCAATGGGGTCTTCAAAAATTACATCCTGCAAAATAGCCTAAAAATACTACCATAACAAACAGACACTCGTCAAAATGTTAGCTAAAAACAAATCTAATAGAAAATTGAATTTTTCTATAGAAACTAATAAATGCGCAGAACAGTGTGATATATGCACAGTAAGTATGGATGTATGCACGAAATAGTTTAATGAATGCATAGCCTGGTGGAATGTATGCGCAGTTACTATGGATGCGCAGCGAAAATGGATAAATGCACAGGAATAGCGGACAAATGTGCACCAATTATAACAAAGAGGAAAATAGATGAAAATTTTATGCCAGAGAATGGATGCGCAGCTGAAATGAACAGATGCACGGGAATCGTGGACGAATGCGCAGAAATAACCTGTAGAAAAACTTGCACATGGAAAACTAAAAAGTGAAAGTGAAAATCCCAGGTGGGCCCTCCTTCTAGCGCTAAAAACGTATGCAAATTAGTTGGATACTATTCTAAATGATGAATTAACTAATAAAAGATTAATAAATCTATCTAATAAGCAAACTACAATGAAGAATGCAATAACAAATGAAACCAAATTAGCAATTTACCTTCACCTACAAATGCAGCTTGTCTCCATTGTCCTCCTAGCTTTGATTTCTTGAAGATGTTGAGCTCTCAGATTTCCAAATGAAGCTCTTTCCCAAGATGATTCCAAAGTGTGGAGATTGAATGAAATGAGTGCACAACTAAAACTTGATTATGCAAATATGGTGGATGAAATGCAAATGATGGGATGATAATATGGATGCTTGATTTCTTGAATACTTGGATGCTTGAATGCTTGTTCTCCAAAAATACCTATTAGCTTTCAAAAGGAAAATGAGGCTCCTTTTATAGATTTTTGGAGGATCTAGGCCTAGGTGGTAGAATCCTATGGTTGAGAATGAAAGGTGGAAGATCCTAGGGCTAGAATTGACTTGGTTGAAGGAGTTGAGAGAAAGGGGGATGTAGTTGGAATGTGAGAGAAAGAATAGGGATGATGTTCCTCTCACATTGACATGGAGGAGAAGAAGGTGGAAGGGAAAGACACATGTCAAGTGTCTCACAAAGACCAAAGAGAGAAAGAGGGAGAGACTCTTTGCACAAGTGTCCTATGAGTCACCCTTGACCCTTAGAGGTGGCTTGAGAAGCCCCTTAGGAATAGGGAATGTCTCTTGACTTGGTTGTTGAGAGGACAAGTGGTCATGAGACCAAGTCCTATGAGGCCACATAGCCCTTAAGAATAGGACATGTGTGGGTGAGGATAAATATGAATAAATAATTAATAATAATTATTTACCTTAGCCAAGGTGATGTGTCAGGTGACTAGGTGGACGAAGTGGACTAGGGGATTTAGTCATATTTAGGTGATTGTGTATTTAATTAAATCACTTTAATAGACTTTTTAGAAGACTTAGGATATAGAATTAGACTATAGTGAATTTATTAAATAAATTGAATAATTTACTTAATAAATAGAAGAAATAATTATTAATTAAATAATAAAATATTTAATTAATTTGTCAAGTCAATAGTAATTAAATAATAAATATTTAATTAATTAATGAAGCCATTTTTAGGTGTATACAACTAGGTAGATCTAGTTGATCTAATATGTTACTCCTAATAGGGTAAGATCACCAGAAGTGATCAAAACTTGTATCCTTAACAGGCAAACCTTTTCTATCTACAATAGTGAAGAATTTGTGGGTGTCATCCCCACTGCAGTTTTTACCTTCTAACAAGGGTTTTTGCATTACCAAAATACTTGTGTTATGTGATTGTCATATTGTTTACTTTCTTAAGTTAACTAGATGATTGATTTATGCAATTAGATTCAAGTTATTTTGATCGGTTATCATAGTATTCAGTTATAGATCAGAAAGGTTTTTGCAACTAAAGTTTTGAAGGCACTGATTCACCCCTCCCCTCTTAGTACCTATCTCTCCTAATTCCAACAATTGGTATCAAAGCACAGTTCTCTTGTTTAACAGTTTAACCACTGAAGGGAAAAGATCTAAGTCATGGAGAGATACAAACTTGACAAGACTATTGAGAATCAGAAGATAAAAACGCAGATGTTTGTGGAACAATATAAACAAGCCAAGGTAGAACTGAAGAAATTACTATTTGAAAGAAAGAACCTTGCAATTTAGCAGAATGAAATAAGCTATCATGAAGAACCTATTGATGACATATTTGATCATATTGGATCAAGCTTTGGAAGCATCTCTAACAGATTTGAAAGCATAATCTCTGAGCTATCTGAAAAGAATCAGCATCTATCCGAGCAAGTGAAAGCACTTCAAATCAGTCATGAATCTCAAATGGTGAGAATGGTGCAAATCATGAACAATGGTAGACAAGCTAAACAAGATCAGAATCTGGCTATTGAAGACCGAAGACTGATGACTGAACAACTTCAAGCAAAAGAAAGTGAAATCTAGAGACTCACTGATCGTCACTTCCAAGTATCAAATTAGATGATGACAATTAATCAAGAAATGAACCGAGTAAATGGAGAATTATCAAGAAGACTTGAAGATGTAGCAACACTTAGAGAAGATAATGAAAAATTGAGAAATGAAATAAAAACACAAAAGCAACACAATGAGATGATGAAGATAGCCAAGGACAACTCTAAAAAGATTAATGATTTTTTGACTAATCAGAGGAGATTCGGAAGCAAAGCCAGTATAGGTTACACTGGTGAAGGAGAATAATCACAACAAGTTGAAGAAGTCAACAACAATCAAAGTCAAAAACCTAAAGTGTTGACATGTTACCACTCTAGAAAACTAGGACATACATCTAATGTGTGTAGAAGCAAAGCACAAGGTAAACCTCCTGTCATTCCTAAGTTCAATGGATATTGCTATTACTGTGGTAAGTTTGGACATCTAGCTTATGAATGTAGAGAAAAGAAGAATGCCATTGCTAATAACACACTGAGGAGAAAATATGCTATAGTTGTAATAAATATGGACACACTACAAGGGACTGTAAGGCGAAAATGAAGCAGGTCTGGACACCTAAAGAGAAACTACAACGAAAGCCATATCAACCAAAGAGACAAGGTAACTCATATGTTTGGGATTACAATACATGGACTAATTGTACTACATGTGGTCGGTATGGACATATTGCAGAAAACTATTAGAGAAAGAGTCAGATTGGATAATCAAGTAACTGGACAAATGTAGGAATGGCATGTATGCACTGTCACAAGGTCGGTCATGTAAGAAAGAACTGCAGAGACCGAACACCTAATGAAAACCATATATTTGAGAGTGGATATAACATTGCAAAAATTACAAAGTTAAGGAACACAATGTGGAAGAAGGCATCTAATGAGAATGCTAAGTCAAGTAACACTGTCGGTGAAACCTCGTCCACTGGATTGGGTGACATCAATACCTCCACTTAAGATGACAAAGGTATGTATGGAAATGACATTTTAAATGATCATATTTTACATAAAATTCCTTATATATGATGTACAAACACCAAATCCACATGAATGAAGATGCACTATGGTTTATATACTATAAGTTTACAAATGAAATCTGGTCAGTAAAAGGGGAAACATGAGTTGGTTACCTGTCGGTAATCACTATACAAGGTTAACTGGCAATAGTTCAAACTAATGAAGAAACTCTATGTTAACCGAGAAAAAGACTTTACCAAGCTAACAACCATCTCGTACCAAAAGTTAGGTTGGGCATTTAATGCATCAAAGTTTGAGTGGGAATATCGAAAAACCCTATATATACGCAAAAACAGAGTTCATTGTTACATTGTGATTTCGAAGAAAGGAGATTTTTGCAGAGAAGGGTTTGAGCTAAAAGTTTTAGAACAAATTCAAAGAAACTAGATCAAACCAATGATAATGAGTAAGTTCATCTGCCTACTGAACACCGGTTATCTATTGTTTGCCGAAACCCTAGAAACAATTTATGGCATCATCTTCAACTGTGAGCAAGTCACGGAACATTGAGGAAGAAGTGGAATTAATTATTAGGGAACACTTTTCCAAGGAGAAATTCAAACCTCATCCTAATGTTGCAGCACAAACGGATGATATAAGTGCATTCTCTAGTATTCCTAATAAGGTTTTGTTAATAGAAGATGTTAGGGCTTACATTCACTGCAAGATCAGTGAAGTACATGACTTTGAGACCATAGCAGCTTATCAACAAGTCTATGGACCAGATGGTAAGATGAAATCTGAGCATAAGAAGATTGAGGAATTAGGGTTATGGTGTTTCACATACTTTTGACAATCATCTCACAATGACTAGATATGAATTGTGCTTAGCAGATTCCATGATGGAAAATTTTGGCTAGACAAACCAATTGAGGTCACCAAGAAGATTATCAGTAGGGTTACTGGGTACCCTACAACTAACAAAGTCAAAGAATTTTGAAGTTTGTCTTGTCCCAAAATAGAAAAGAACATTAGAGCTCAATGGGATGGTAAGGCACTAAAGATTTCAACTATCAAAGATCCAGCGGTAAGATTTACAGCTCATGTCACCAGGTACAAGATATTTCAATCAAGCAGACCGAATAGTGTACCCTCTAGCATCATGGACATGGCTTACAAAATTGTGAAGAAAGATCACTAGGTTGATCTTGCTGAGATACTACTACACCAACTGCATGACAACATGAAGACAATAAAAGAAAAGAAGTCTAATACGTGTAAGTACAGATCACTGCTTGTCTGTACATTCCTCTATTTGCAAAAATTTGTACTGGGTATTGGAAAAGTTAATTGGCAATCGGACAGACTAATAACTTCTCAAATCGGTGATATGATGAGAAGTCTAGAGACAATGTGAACAAGGAGTTCCATGCATATTTCAAGGAATTTCAAACAAGAATGCAACAAAGAAGCAGAATTCCAAAAGAATTAGTAAGCAAATTTGAAGATGGCATATGCTTTGTGGTAAGCATAGACCACTCAATGATAAAGGTAGTAGAACCGAGAATAAAATGGCTAGCACTAATGGTTTATGAAATGAATCATGATTTCACTCTAAAATCTATCAATGTATTGCTAGCATTACCGATTGACATCACTTCCAGTAGGTTTGGAGTGTATAAGGAAGCTAAGTCTAGAATCACAATGGACATTGAGATCGGTAAAATGTCAAGAAGGGAAAAGAAAATGAAAAAGGATCTCACACCAAAATATGGAACTACATCTAACTCACCCAAGGAGTCACTAGTTGATGAAGCAACCGAAGGTTAGTTACAGTTGGCTAAAAAACCCTATGATAGCGAGGAGATTGAGTCAGACAAAGAAAAGGATAACACACCGGTTCCTCCCACCAATGATGAAGAAGAAACACAACTTCCTACAACTGATAAACAAGATACTCAGCTACTATAACCTGAAGGAATGAGGACACATTCAGAAACTATAGCCCAATCAACCGAGCAGAAAGAAGAAGTAGAAAAAGCTACAAAAAGAAGAGCAGCCACACTGACAAAGAAATACATCAAGAGAAAGAACAAGAAGGCAGCTGAACCACCGAAGAAAAAGAGGAAATACATAAGGAGTAAGGAAGACATAGAGGAGAATGACACTAAAAATGACCCTAATCAATTTAAGCTAGTTCTTAATAGGGATAGTACCATAGAAGAAATAATTGAAGATATTATTGAGAATGGAAATCTTAATGATCCAGGCATAGGAAAATTCAACAACTTGTCAATTAAGGACAAGACAAAGATAGAACATGCTATTGTTCAAATGATGATCAAGTTCAAAAGAGTACCGATGGAATTTTCATGTCAACTACCAAAGGAACTTGATGATAAAATAAGTGAAAGATGGGCTATTGCTTTAGACATAGAGAAAAGAAAAAGAGAATGCTCTCTAGGTCGTGCAACCACACACTTTAGCTATGCTGAGGTAAGTGAATACATGGCAAGGTATCAGCCTAGATTTTCAGTCAAGAATAGAGCTATGTAGATTATGGATGAGAATGTAGATGATATGGATGTCGTATGTGACTCCCTATGGACATCAATTTTGAAAGTAGAAGAGAAAGTTGAACAGGAAGCATTCCTGAAACTATCTAAAAAGAGACATAGTTCAAAAGGTAAAAGTATTTTCATTGATGATAATACTGGAAAGAAAATAGAAGACACTAGTATATCAGTTACTGAGGTAATTGATATCACTGAGAAAAAGGAAGAAGTCAAAGTTTCACAGGATGCACTAGATCAAGCTAAGATCCACTTGCAAAAGAAAATTGATGATGATGCACTCATTGTGGACATCACTAATGGTGATCCTGATGATAAGGATGATGAAGATGTAATAATTACACAATACAAAGATGAATCATTAAACACTAATAATGTGTGTACATCTCTACTAGGTGAACTACCTATACTTGCAGAGGCTGCTGAAATAATTTCATGACAAGTACAACCTGATGCCTCTCATCCTAAGCCAACCAAGGATACAACTGAGATTCAAGCACCTAAGCAACCTCTGGATAAAAATGAGCCTATCAAAATAGAGGCACAGTCTATAGAATAGAAGGAACCTAAAGAAACCAAGTTAACCAAGGTGAACCAACCTAACACTACCACTGAGACTCCCACTCAATCTACCAAGGAGCAGAAGAAGGATGATATAGTGTCAGTTGGTAAGGATACTCCAAGGAGTGAAGAAAAAGATATTGTTGTAAGTGAAAAGAAGTCACCTCTAGCCCTGAAGAAGAAAAAGAAAAAAGCCAAAGGGCCAGTCACCATTGATGAAGTTATCATTATACCCGAATGTGACCCAAGAACTCTAAGCCCTGAGGAACTAAGTCGGTATGGGGAGTTATGTTCAAGGAAAGCGACATAAGAAAAATTGAGGCAAGAACAAAAATGTAAAGAAGTGTTAAATGATGTAAGGGATACTCTACAACAGATAGTACCAAAAACAAACATTGATGAGAATACTCCCATTTTAGATCAACTTTCCAACCTCACCGACAGAATCAATGCCCCTGATACAGATATAGACAAAAGAATAGAAGAACGGGTAGAGTCAAAGATTCAACACAAATTGGTAGAAAGGATTAGCACTGAAGTGGCACTAAAAAAGGTGAAATTATTTGAGGTCATTACCGAGGTAAAATCTATCACCCAGGTAATCTATCAACTACTAATAAAGCTTTGTACTATAGACACCTTCATTGTAGAAATCAATGAAAAGATAAAAGGTTTAGAAGAAGAAATCAAGTTGAGTACACAAGTAGCTATTGCTGAGCCAACTAATTTCTTAAACCACATTAACTAAGTTTAGGAACTCCGGTGGCTGATAGCAGACTTTAGGAAACAGGAAGAGCACATCACCGATCAGGTCATAGAGTTACAGAAAGAACTCACTCCTTACCTAAAGATTTTTGAAACACATACTATCAAAGCTAAGAAACTTGTGGCAACATAGATTTCAGTGTTGGAAAATATCTTTGACATGCATGCACAAGTTGGTCTTGAGAAAATTGCTCTTACCAACTTGAAAGAGGAATGGGAAAACCTCTTGGAGTCTATGAAGAAAACCCATCAGCACATTTTTGATAAGATGTAAGTATACACTACATATTTTTTGGGTATTTGGCATTATTATCAAAAAGGGGGAAAACATGTATATGCCAAATAATATATTTTTGATATGTATATTACATAATACCAGGAGCATGCATCGAGGGGGAGTACTTTTGTACTTAGAAGTTTTTGTAGTGGATATGTATATAGCGGAGATATAAGGGATATATAGAAACGTTTTTGTATATATACATTATGAAGTTTTGATACTAATGCCAAAGGGGGAGATTGTTAATCTCTATTGGGAATTTTAGGTTATCATTAGTATTGAAGGACAATAAACAAGTCGGTCAGTTATTTACATTGAGACTGTCGGTAACTAGAAGTAAGATAGAGTAGTCAGTAAAGCCTTATACCAAGCATCACACAGTTAACAGAGCACCAGCGATACCAACACCGACAGTCAGTAAACACCGAGCATCGCAGTATACACTGAGTAGATTATATAATGTTTACCGATGATCATAGTAAATGGCATAGTAATCCAAAATGGCACACTATTCTATGCAAATGGTTATAACAGATCGTAAAATGGTTTACCAAGATCAAGGAGAATTTATTGTAAAAGATATTCATTAAATGCAATGATTATCTTATTTGTAACCTAATTTTTGTTTAAGTGGTAAAAATAGAACACTATATATTGTATATGTTCGCACCATTTTATAAGGTTGTTGAACTGATATATATGAATCACAGAGAACTTGAAGAAATTGCCTATCTTCAAGACAATTAGTTTACCAAGTAGAATAGAGGATAGAGGTTTTTAGATTGAATAGAATCAGACAAGGCTATCAAGCAAAATAGAGCAGAGAACCATCACAGATAAGGTGGTATTTTGATAAGCACTTATAGATCTATTTCAGACAATTGAGTTGTCAACTAGCAGATAATTACCTATTACTTTCTGACAATTGTGATAGAGTTTTTGTGAAATCTCTTAACAAAGTAGACTTAACAATCTTTGTATAAATCTCTTAACCAAGTACACACTTCATATAGTGTTGTTAAATCCTATAACTAGGTAGATCTAGCTGATCTAATATGTTACTCCTAACATAGTAAGATCACCAGAAGTGATCAAAACTTGTAGCCTTAATAGGCAAACCTTTTCTATCTGTAGTAGTGAGGAATTTGTGGGTGTCATCCCCACCACATTTTTTACCTTCTAACAAGGGTTTCTGCGTTACCAAAATACTTGTGTTATGTGATTGTCATATTGATTTCATATTGTTTATTTTCTTAAGTTAACTAGATGATTGATTTATGTAGTTAGATTCAAGTTATTTTGATTGGTTATCACAGTATTTAGTTATAGATCAGAAAGGTTTTTGCAACTAAAGTTTTGAAGGCACTGATTCACCCCTCCCCTCTTAGTACCTATCTCTCCTAATTCCAACAAGATCACCAACTTGAAATTCTCTATGTCTGACTTTCTTGTTGTAGCCTCTAGAAATTCTCTTCTGATATACTCTGAGATGATCATACATTGCTTATCTGTGCTCATCTAGTAGTTCAAGTTCTTGCAACCTAGACACTCTATAGTCATCATCAGTTACTAGACCATGCATTCTAATTCTTAGTGATGGGATTTCAACCTCAATAGGTAGTACCACTTCAGACCCATAAACTAAAGAAAATGGAGTACCCCAGTAGGTGTTTTGATACTTGTTCTGTAGGCCCAGAGAGCTAGATTGATCATGAGATGCTAGTCTCTTCCTATTTTATTAATTGTATGGTGCAATATTTTCAATAGATTCTTATTAGAAGCCTCTGCTTGTCGATTCCCTTGAGGATAGTAGATTGATGACCAATGTTGTGTAATCTTGAATTTGGCACATAAATCATCTAAGTCTTTATTCTTGAATTGTCCACCATTATTTGTGATTATGGAATGAGGTATCCCATATCTGCATATGATATAGTTCAATATGAACATAGATATTTGTCTTCTAGTTTCTTGTGTCAAAGGGTCTGCTTCTACCCATTTTGTAAAATAATCTATAGCTGTGATTATATGGGTATGTCCATTAGAAGAATAAGGATGTATAGCTCCTATAAGATCAAATGCCCATTGGTGAAAAGGCCATTGTGTAGTGAAGGGAAATAGATCTCTCCCTGGAGCATGAATTAAGTTTCCATGCACTTGGCATTTTTTAGAGTTCTTAGCAAACTTGATAGACTCTTTCTTCATTTCAGGCCAATAGTACCCCACCCTAATAAGTTTTCAAGCTAGTGTTAAACCATTCAAGTGTGACCCACAAATACCATCATGGACTTCCTCTAATGCACGTTGAGACTCTTCCCATCCTAAACATCTAAGTAGCATACCATCTAGACCTCATTTGTATAGATCATGACCAATGATGACATATCAGGAGGTATTACGAATAAGGTATCTCTTCTCATGGTGGTTGAAGGTATCGGGAATGATTTGGTCTTCGAGATAGGAAAATAGGAATTTATATTTGGATGAATCATGACCAACAATAGTGCAGATCATGTGGGTTTCAGGGGAATCATATGCAGGATAAGATAGTGCTTCCACCAGGAACTCATAGTGTAGCTCATGTTTAGGCTATTGTAATAAAGTAGATAATGTTGCCATTGCATCGACAACCTTATTCTCCATTCTAGGTATTTTCTCAAATGTGATAGATGTGAAATAATTCTTTAGATCATCTACCATTCTTTTGTAAGGAATGAGCTTTTCACGTTTAGTTTGGTACACATCATTGACTTGATGGATAACAAGTTGCGAGTCTCCATGAATGTGTAATTTTGTTACTCTCCACTCGATTGTTATTTTCATACCATTCAAAAGGGCTTCATATTTTGAAATATTGTTTGTGCAAGGGAACTTTAATCTAAATGTTTTTGGGATTGAGTACCCTTGAGTAGTTATGAACAATATAATTTCTCTAGATCCATTCTATGTATAGGAGCCATCAAAGAATAATTTCCATTCTCTAGAAGAAAGAGTCAGGATAGAGGAATCTGGAAATTCCATTTGCATTGGTGTATCATCAATCATAGGTGCATCTGATAATTGATCAACAATAACCTATCCCTTGATAGCTTTTCTCTCAATATATTCAATGTCAAATTCACTTAAAAGCATGACCCATTTGGCTAATCTACTTGTGAGGGCAGCTTTGCTTAGTAGGTACTTGAGTGGATCAATCTTGGCTACCAAATGTGTGGTATGAGATAACATGTAATGTCTCAGTTTATGTGATGCAAAGATCATAGCTAGACAAGCTTTCTCAATCATTGAATACTTCTTCTCATATGCAACCAATGTTCTATTGATATAGTATATAGCTCTTTCCTTTTTGTTCTCACCATGTTGTGCTAGCAATGCCCCCAGTGATGTATTTATTGTGGAGACATATAAGATCAAAGGCTTCCTTGTAATGGGAGGCATCAAGATAGGTGGATTTGATAGATACTTCTTGATATGGTTAAAGTTTTTCTCACATTCTTCATTCCATGCAAAGGTCACATCTTTATGTAATGTTTTTGTAAAAGGTTGTGATATGTCAGCTAGCTATGATATGAATCTCCTGATAGATTGAACTCTTCCTTGAAATGTTCTCATTTGACTAACATTCTTTGGAGGTTGCATTTCCATTATAGCCTTTACTTTAGCTAGATCAACTTCAATACCCTTCTTTGAGACTATGTATCCTAATAGCTTTCCAGAAGTGACACCAAAAGTACACTTCTTAGGGTTTAGTCTGAGAGAAAATTTTTCCATTCTGTCTAGTATCTTGCTCAAGTCATCTAGATGTGTAGCCCTAATCATAGATTTTTCTAAAGTATCATCAACATAATCCTCCATAGTCCTATGCATCATGTCATGAAAAATAGATGTCATGGCTCTTTGATATGTAGCACCAACATTTTTAAGCCCAAATGGCATGACATTCCAATAGAAGGTGCCCTCTGCACATGTGAAAGTAGTTTTCTCTTGATCCTCTGGAGAAATTTTTATTTGATTATATCCAGAAAAACCATCCATTAAAGAATACATCTCAAAGCCCACAATCATGTCCACTATCATATCAATGTTAGGTAATGGAAAATCATCCTTAGGGCATGCTCCATTTACATCTCTAAAATCTGTACACAATCTAATTGATTTATCTGGTTTTGAAATAGGTAAAATATTAGAGATCCATTCTACATAGTCAATAACTCAGATGAATCTGGCTTTCAGGAGCTTCTCTAATTCAAATTTTACCAAGAGTGCAACATGAGGATGCATCTTTCTCAATTTTTGCTTGATAGGTTTGACATTTGGAGCTATAGATAAATGATGCATTATAAGATTACGATCCAACCCTAGCATATCAAAATATTTCCATGTAAAGTTGATCTTCTTTTCTATTAGGAATGTTGTAAATTTTTCCTTCTCTTCTTCTGATAAAGATTGTGCTACATGAATCAATTGTGGTTCTTCTGTTGTTCCCAAATTGATAGATTGAGTGGGCTCAATTAGAATTGGAGATCTATCCTATAAATGACTTGGAAGGACATCAAATATCTCATCCTTAGGTGCCTCAAAGAGGTTTTCACCTTTGGATACATCTTTTATTTTTACTTTTTTAGGTTCTGAGACTACCACAAAGTGGTTTTCACCCTCAGGACTCTTTTTCTTTTTCTTTTTATTCTTATTTTTCTGACTAAGATATTTGATGTCAGAATCCATCATGCTAATGCTCAATCCATGGATGGAAGTACTCATAGGCTCAACTACATTGAGGTAGCAAGCAAGGGCATAGTCATTTTGGAAGGTATAAATACCATGGCTCGGATTTGTGGAGGTTTGATCAATAAGGTCTAGATATTGGATAGTCAAAGGGGGGAAGGATTGGGAGATAGTGTTTATGGATATGGATCTATCATCATTGGTCCTAACCCAATGCTTGAGTTCAAAGGTGATATTACAACTTAAGACATTCAATTCATGAATAGGCCCAATGTCATTGTGGGAGTCCAATTCAGCCATAGGTGGCTCAGACTCAATAGGTTCATCATTTTTCTCTAGACTTACATTGGGTGTGGGTGCATATTGGTGAATGACATCAACATGTTTCTTTGTAATAAGCTCATCTTCTTCTGGAATGGCTCCCCATTCATAGTCATTAGATTCTTCATCTATGCCTCTAGGAAATTTGAGAACATGAGTAAAGTCAGGGTGAATACCCCAAGAAGGGTTACCCTTAGATTCTAATTTGAATTCATACTCATGAGAATCTATCTTAGAATAACTACCACCTTCCTCTTCTTGATTATTTTTGAGATTAGCTGGTTCTTGTGTTGCAACTATCTCTTGATTGATAGTAGGTTCTTGTGTTTCTACTACATTAATTCTTTTGATTGGATCATCTTTATCATCAAGAAGGTCTTTGATTTCTTTAGGAAAATGCTCATAAGGGATAAGTTCAAAGCTATCTGAATCACTATCTGATGGTTCAGTTTCTTCCTTCTTAACAAGAGGTTCTCTTGGTGTGATCTGTTCTATGACATGAGAACAATTACCTTTGAGGTGGAAGGGTTTCTTTTTAAAGCCTAGGCCAACAATATCTTTATTTTCCCTACTAGTATGTGAAAGATGTGTTATAAAACCTTCTCCTCTAACTCCTAGAGGTCCTTTACCTAAATATCCCATCTTAGCTATTAATTTATCTCCTAGATCATATGCCTTAGAAGGGATATTGGATACTGTAGAATCACTGGTTTGGACAACTTGGGATTCAGATTCATCTTTGTATAACCATGCAAGCATAGCTTCATCCTCTTCAAATTCCTACTTGGAGACTTGTTCTTCTACAAAATTCCTTTTATATGCCTTAAGAGGTTCTTTAGAATCTGGTTTGGACTATTTTAAAGATTGCCCATAAGACTTAGGTGAGACAGGGAGAGATGCTAAAGATAAGAATGGCTCTATAGTATATTCTCCCATACCATTTTCTTTGATATTGACCTCTTTTGCAATGTCTTCCATTTTAGATGTTGATGCTTCTTTAGTTGGCTCAATGGAAGATTCTCTGTTATTAGGCACAAGTTTATCTACACTTTCCTTTAATGTATTGCAAGTGGAGGATGTGTCTACTAGAATGGTGACCTCTACTCCTTCATAAGGAAATTTCAAGCATTGGTGAAATGTAGAAGGAATAGCCTTCATCTCATGTATCCATGGTCTCCCTAGAAGAATGTTGTAAGCCAAAGGTAAGTCAAGAACTTGACATATAGTATCTCTGATAACTGGACCTGCTTTGATAGGTAAGACAATGGTGCCTTTAGAAGATATTTCTTGTTCATCATAGGCTTTTATAGTTATCTTCTTTCTAGGATCAATAGACAATTCTAAAAATCCCAATTGTGTGACGAAGCTGTAAGAACAAATGTTTAGGCCAGTGCCCCCATCTATAAACACACATTTGACTCTATGGTTTTGGATCAAGACTTCTATATGCAAGGGCTGATTATGTGGGTGACTCAAGGATTTTTCATCTTTCTCTGCAAAGGAGATACATTATGGAGATGTAAGATGTCCAACCATAGTCTGGAACCTATCTAAATCGAGGTCATTAGGAACATTGGGTCTGAGGAAAGCTTTGTCTAGAATAGCTCTATGAGCTGGAGATATTTGAAGCGACTCAAACATGGAGATTTTTGCATTAGTGTGTTGGAGTTGTTGAAAAATGCTATAAGATGTAGGCCTTGTGTCTTTAGGATTGGAAGATTTGGAAATAGCCTTCTATTTGGAAGTGGAAGAAAGATTGAAGGGCATCTTAGGGACATTTGATGAATCTAGGATTTGTCCGTTCAGATGTGCCTGAGCTTGTGATCGAGTAATTGTGTTAGCTAAAGTATGATCTCTATCTCTTCACACAATTGTGATGACATTGCAATGCTCAGAGAGACAAGGTTCAACCATATTGATAACATCATTATTTCTAGGGTAAGCATAATTGACCTTTGCCCCCATATTAGGTTGAGAAGATGAAACTTCTTGACCATGTTTCAGAAATGGTTTTGTGAATGCCGTATGCTCATTATTGCTCTTATGATTTTCAATGGTGATGTCTCCCTTATCAATCAAATATTGAATAGTATGTTTCAAGTGTAAGTAGTTATTGGTTTTGTGACCTTTACCTCGATGGAAATCACATAATTCATTCTCTCTCCACCATTTTGGTTTAGGATCAGAATCAGATTATTAGATCTCAGGCAAAGAGATGATGTTATTAGCTAGAAAATTTCTCATAGTTAATTCTAAAGATTCTCCAAGTGAAGTGAATGTTCATTTATTATCAGCAAACCACTTTTTATACTCTGGCTTCTTTTGAGATGATTCATGAACCTTTTGTTCTAAAGCTTTTATGGTTTGGGTACCAATAGTTATATTGAAAGTTGGTGCCTTTGATGGGGCACAGATAGTATCAAAAACACCATCAGTGACAATGCCTTTATTCTTGTTCCAATTTTTGTTCTTATCTTTAGAACTAGACCCTGATTCATACTTGTCCTTTTGAAGTGTGATTTCTCCTTTTTTCACAAGTACTTTTTTTATTTTGATAGCATTGTCCACCATGTTATCAAAATATGTATGATCTTGCATTTGTAAGGGGTAGTTGATCTCTAGAACAAGATTATTGATGAAGATTTCCAATTTTTTAGTTTCTAGAATAGGCCTAGCATATAGAGAGAATTTCTTCCTCCATCTCTTAATAAATGTTAGGAATGGTTCTCCTAGATATTGCTTGAGATTATAGATATCAATCATGGTGACTGGATGTTGAATGTTGTAGGAGTATTGTTGATAGAAAAATTTGATAAAATCCTCAAAAGTTTTGATAGTAGAAGGCAATCTAGAGAACCAATGAATGGCTGCTCCCCCTAGGGATCGAGGGAAGAGATGCATCAGATAGGTTGGTTTATTCATGAACTCCATAGATTGTGTACATAATTCTCTGACATGATCTGGGGGATCCGAGTGTCCATCATACTTATCATATTTAGGCATCTCCACTCTTTTTGAGAATGGTGGCATGTACAAGTCTTTGTCAAATGGAAAAGGACATAGGGCCTCCATGGAGAACTCCTTGGGTTCCTTTTCTTTCTCAAGGTTATTAAGTTTGACTTGCATAGCATGCATATGTTTCATCATAGCTATAAGTGGTGTTTCTTCCTCATGCATAATGATATTTTCAACATTAAATTTGGGAGGAAGTTTAGCTCCTTGATGAGCTAATTGTAAAAATTATGCCTCTCTGTCATCTTTCAAGAAATGCTTCATCATTCGTTTGAAGTTATCATCATTTTAATATTGAGCAATTTCTTTAGGTGTGGGTTCCTGATCTGCACCATGTTGAGATTGAGCTCTTTGAGAGACAAAGTTTGTCCTTGCTTGAGACATGGTGGGAGTTCTACCTGGGGTAGATTAATGAGGAGTTTGTTGATTACCTCTATGAGTTGATGGAGGAGGAATGTAACCAGATTTCAATCTTCGTAAAGACTAGAATTGTAGAGTTGCTCAAGAGTTGTACCTACGTGAGTAGGAAAAGTTCTAGTGTTACGTGCTTCTCCCAATTTCTTGTGAGAGGAAGCTCTAGTCTCCACCATTAACCTTGGGTCAAGCAAAAGAATAAGATGAAGACAACTGAATATTGAATTAAATCAAGATGATTAGATGATGCAACCTTGTCAAGGTTTGATTGATTGAAGCATAGATTTGACTTAGATGAGGGAGACTATGCCCTAGATGTATGGGTATGATTCCCAAAAGATAGTGGACATGAGTTCACAACACTTAGTCTTTTTTGAAGATTGATTGAAGATTGATAGTTATGACAAGGTTTTGACACAAGATGATAAAGACTCAAATTGATTAAATAGAAGGCTAAATTAGATTCAAAAGGCCACTTTAGGAAAATTATTGGATTCTCAGTATTCTGCTACTTTGTTCTTGACACAGTGATTTTCTTGACAGACTCTAGAAATAGGCTAGAAAAGTTGGATATCTAGCAATTTTGACAACTTTCTGGCAATTTTTCAAAATTTCTCAAATGAATTTCTCCAGGCTCATACAATAGTGGGGATAGCATGAAATGACAATTGAAAAACTCATACAACAATTGACAAACTTGCATGACAGTTGATAATAGGAAAATTGACTTTTGAAAATGACCGGTAGCAATACTCATACAACAATGTACCAGTTACCATATGACAATCAGGGGGTAATGAAATGACTCTTGACCAAAACTCATATGAATTTATGACCTGATGAAATGACTTTTGACTCTAGAAAGGAATTTCACATCAATTTTTGCAAATTTTTGGGTTCTCAGTTTTAGATTGTTTGCAAATTTCAATGTCTAGATTTGAGGATTGTAATAGATTTGTTCATTTTTAGTAACTAGATAGATAAGCAAGCACGCAAAATAGCAAGCAAGTGATTTCAAGCATGTTTGAAAACAATGAACAAGGGAAAAAGCAACCTTGAGCATGAACAATCAAGTGACTTATTTGTGCTAATCCTTAGAAGTGCTAATTGTGTATGTTCCAAAAAGTTTTGCAATAATGCACATATTCCTAGAAAATGAAAATTTGGCCTCATTAGGTTTTTTAGTAATGGTTTAACTCTACAAATTTTATGATCCAAGAGGGAAAACTCCAATCCAGGTGCACCGAGGTTTTGACACAGTTCAAGAACTTAATCTTCAGGATCTGCTAGGGAGATCTGACAGCCCAACAAGAGACCACAGCTATGGAGATTTCTTCCAATAGGACATTTATATAGTGATTGTCACTACCATGATGAAAATGGCTATTACCGCTTGAGGTTCCATCAACGTGGTTGACCCAATTAAGGGAATGTCCACTATGGTTAACCCTCTCTAAAGGTGACCCACAAGATATACCACATGGAGACTAGATTAGATTCAAGGATCTGGGTTTTTGGTACTATCCAAAAAGGAAGTAGAGCATAATCTCCTAGCCTCTTCACTTCACCAAAACAAAGTAGATAGATAAATCCGACATGCTAAGACTAAGATTATCTCACAGAGATCTATGATGTCAACCCCTTATGATCTATCAACCCCCCTAGAGAGAGAATGCATTGATCAAAAGTTGAAGACATGTAGATCTAGTAGAACGTGAGACTCCCTCAGTATCCTCCCTACCTACAAGGGTTCCTTCATTGAGAAGAGTTTCGCTAGAAACCCACTCTCTCAAGAGCCAAAAATAGTGTTCATAGGGCCTATTTACTATGTGTAACCAAGATGCTGAAAGCAAATCTATGTTCATTTTTAGAGCCCAAATGAAATGTGTGATATGAAAAATAAAGGCACTCAAGCTAGACACACAAGATGTCTATTTTAACCCTAAATCAAAATTTTATCAGCTGAGAAGGTTACCTTAATTCCTCACAGTGCGCTTAGTAGATTTTTACCTATTTTTACCAATTCTTGCGCTTTGTGTAATCAAAACTAGTGAAAATAATAAAAAATAGAGAATTTCAATTGTTAGGGTTAGCCATTAGTCAAAATCTGAAAACCAAATTTGAAAAACTACCTGAAAAAGTGAAACAACAATCAAACCTTGTTACTGAAACTCATATGATAGTGGGTTACCTCCCAGATGACAATCTAGAAACTCATACGACAATGGGTATCAGACCAAACTATAATCTAGCTTCCAGGTGACTGTGGGTTTCTGCTTGTGCGATCCTTGATCAAATCAACTATCGTATGATAGTGGGTCTCTCCTGGTATGAGTTTCTGATAAAACTCATACGAAAATTCTATGGACAAAGAATAAAAATCATGGCTTGGAACAAAAAAAGACAAGAAAATGATAGAAATTGATAAAAAATGATGGGATCCCCATTTCAGGGCCCCACGGTGGGCACCAGAAATGTGTGTGAATTTTGTACCTAATTTGTGGACAGAACACTTCAATAAAACATTAGAGGTTAGCTAAAATCAAAATTGTGCAAGTAATTAAAAACTAAACTAACCAGGCAATTTACTGCCTTCTAGTAGATGCGAGTATGTATTCTCATATTAGATCGAGACCAGTGACCTTGATGACACCTAAATGAAGGATTTGAATGCAAGATAGCAATGAAGTAATGAATGCAAATTAATCTATATTTTTGAGTTTTTGATGCAATAAGAATGAGAAATCTGATATGAATCTATTCTATATGAAAATTGATCTAACAATGATATGAAATAAAACTAAAATGAATTGAAAACAAGATTGATCTCACAAAAATTATTGATTCGCAAGAAGCTTCAATTCTTCAGATGTCAATTCTCCAGAGTAAGTATGCAAATTCTATGGATTCTGTGGATGATTTGTGAAGAGCTAAGCCTTGATTTTATAGAAATCTAGGGCTTTGAGGATGCATTGAAAAAAAATCCATAAATCACTCTTGATAAACTCAAGTTGATTTTTGAGTTAACAAGAAATTAAGAATAAATAATTCATAAATTCATGTAAAAGCAATTTTTATCTCAGAATAGAGCTTTAGTTTTTTTTCAACTCATCTTAGATGTTGAGTTTCAATTTTAAAATTGATTGTTAATTTCTAGTTGCCTGCTTTTTTTGATTGTGCATGATTTAATATGAATTAATTTAAAAATAAAGTGATTTATTCTCAACTTAAGTGATTTTGAAAAATAAAACAATTGATTTATGGGTTAATCAATTATTTTTCAAACTTTTATTCAAAAACAATATTATTAAAAATTGACAACTTGCTTTAATTAATTAAATAAGAATTTAATCAATTAATTATAGGAATTTTGATTTATTGTCAAAATGGAATAATATAATTTAGGAGTAAATATAATTAAATCCAATGAAATAATTAAGTGGCAGTATTAAATCTAATTAATTAAATATTCAGAATATTTAATTAATCAAACTTTAGGATAAATACAAATTATCGCCAAATAATCATTAAATTAAAGATAATTAAGATGATTAGGAATATTACTAGGAATATTCTCTGATGCAGAATTGATGATAATCAATTAGGATTCGATGATGTTTAGATGTGTCTTAGGTTAGGACTTCGATGTCAATTTCATTCGATGTGTCGATATAGGAGATTAATGAACCTATAGCCCATTTTTGGGGTATTACTCTAACTCATAGTTTATAAATCATATTCAATTCAAATAACATATCATACTCATTCATAACACACACAAGAAGAATACAGAGTTCATCCCAAATTTAGACCCTACTTGGGGTCTTGTGGAGAATCCTCTTCAAGTGGCTGGAGCACACTTTGCAAATCTCCAAGATATGGCAACCTCCTTGATGGATTTCCACTAGCAAGCATTCATCCTTACTCATAGGCAATCCCCACACTAGTACTTACAAAACTAGAGAACTCTCAACCTCACAAAAAGCTCAAAATGATCTTTTTGGAATAATATATGTAGACAACTCCCAAAAATTTCTCTGAAAAACTCCCTCCCCAAAAATCCCAAAAACACAAATATTAAAACCCCAACTATATGGTTGGAGGAGTTTCTTTACAAGAAGAAACTTCTCCAACTTCCATAGTTGGTTGAAAAATTAAACCAACATCTCCCATAAACAATAATAAATCTTTTAATAAATTTAATCAAAAATTGCCTCCAAAGAAACCAATAAAAAAAAGAATAAACATTAAGCTTTCAAGGAAAAACACATAGCACAATTGGGAAACCACTAGCTTAACTTCTAAGGAGGTCTCGAGTTCAACTCCCTCCTAGATAGCTAGTTTTACTTCAAAGAGCATTTATTTTATTAATTACTATTTTTACTTTTTGTTTAATACATTAACATGCTTTATTTAATTATTATAAACAACATACCATTTACACAATCAATAAAATCATATAAATATTATTATTTATATAAGCATGGGTATATACATGTGCACCCACATATACACATACATATATAACATACATTCAATTATAACACATATATAATAAATATATATACATATACTTACAAGGATAAATCTAAATCACATCATTAATCTCAGAAGTACATCAAATCATAAATCACAAGACCACATCACATGCTACATTCAAATCCCCCAGCTAGGCCTAAACATAACTCTAAGTTCATGGGTAACCTTGAGAGTAATCTTGGTAATATATCCACACAACAACAGTTCGAGGATTTTGAAGGCACACTCAAACCTGTGTAGCTAGGTGGAGTCAATGCCTGGTACCTGCATCTTGCAACACCAACCAACATGCATCTATACATATATATAAACAAATAATGGAAAACAAGGATGGAGAGTGTGACATCATGTGGACCTCCTGTAGGAGTAACTATGACTGCCTCCCCTTATCCCGCACTCACATCAGACAGTGACATCAACAAAGCATGATTGGATTAGTGTGGTTAGTACTAGAATAATCTTTTTTCCATATTGTATAGCTAGAAGGCATCACAAAAAATTCATGTAAATGTAAATCATCTATTAACTTTCACAAACCCATTTAACCATCAGGCATGTACTCAAAATGTCTCATTATCAAAACAAGATAAACAAATCATATAACCCTAAATTTATTAATCATATCTAATCCCAAGTAACATTATTAGAGAAGATAACTAATCCAACCCTTAAGTGATTATAATCAATTAACCTAATGTAAACATAAATATTAATAATGAGCATTTCACAAAGAAGCATATAAGTCTATCAAGTGATCCTTTTAGTATTAAGACCCTAAACTATCATTGACACACAAGAAGATATAAAGGACATACTTATGTAAATATTATTATTTCCTAAATTAAAATATGAAGTTATCATGATTAGTAAGAAAGCATCTCAAGAAGGATCATTCTCTTACAAAATAACCATGAAATCACTTATAGCATGATCTAACTCCCTAGTGAGCATAACCAAGATTTGTTAGGGTTGGAGGGGCATTACACTGTCTTCAATCTTGAAGTGGCAAAAGATGAATTTTTTTTTATCAAGGTTTCTCATTTGAAATTTGATGTAAGCTGCATGGTCTCATCAAGTATGTTGATCTTGTTTTCATATTCTACTATGAGAGTAATCATCAATTTATCCATAATGTCTTCTTCCAAGATCTCTCCACCATTGTTCCCGATTCCTGCAACTACTTCATTAATCCTTTGGTTGTAAGCTTTGATGTTCTCTTTAGGTAGCATCTCTAATGTATTTTATCTTTTCTTCCAAGTTTTTCTACACACATCCTTTTCTTGTTTATCTCCTTCAAACATGTCTTCTAGGTGCTTCCATATCTTGTAGGCTGTGTCTATTTTCTTTATCTCAAAAAAATCACTATCAGATAGGGCACTAATAAGGGTTTCTTTTACTATTGCATTATGATTGAAAAAATCATTTTTCTTTCTTGTAGCATCATCCTTTGCAAGATTTTCTAGAGAGGGGATCTCAACTTCCTTGATAGCCACTTCAAAAACTTCAAAAGCAATCCACTGCAAATGTGTCATCATCTTGTTCTTTCAATCAAGATAATTCTCTCCATCAAAATTAGGACTGTCTTTTCTAAAGAATTCCATTTGATCAACCTCAATCTTTTAAACTCTCTCTCTCTCTAAGGCACTTGGATTTGATACCAATTATTATGAATAGTCCCAAGAGATAACTGAGAGGGGGCAGGGTGAATAAGTTATCTACTAGTTTCAATTCTTTATCTAATTAATTATACTTAAACATAAAGCATAACATAATGAAAGAACACTTGAACACAACACCAATATTTTGGTTACAGGGAAACCCAAATAGGTAAAAACCCCAGTGGAAATTGACACCCACTAATAATCTATACTAGTATTTTATGATCCTTGCTATAAGATCCTTAACCCTATTAGGATTTTCTTTATAATGTATTTAGTATAGTAGACCTGGTCAAGGGTTGGACCTTGTTAGGATTATTTTATAATTAACCCTGTTAGGGGTGAGGATGCACTGTTCGAGAGCACACTACTCAAATGAGTGAAGGCTACAACCTTCTGAATAATAGATACACACTATATCTAGATCTTGGTGAACTGTACTTTGACCTGCTATTTAGATCGGTTCTAATGTATAGAAAAAATAATTTACTTGGTCACATAGACCTTCTTATGATGGCTCAACACTTTGCACACTCTACTCTACTCTTCATAATCAACTCTGAACCACACCTTAGAAATCACAAATGATTGCCTATAAATATCTTTCCACTAAATGATATAATCAAGTTGGCCTGTTAGAACCAAATCATATTAGAGAAACCATAACATACTCCAATAATAATTCTATCAGCTCTACTAAGTATGCAACACATTCTTGGACCTGTCCAATATTAATAAATGTAGATGCACACTACACACTATCGGATCTACCAAATTAACTAAAAATTTCTCCTCAAGTTGAATTACATCATGCACTCTTAACTGAACATTACTAACTCTTCCCCAAGCACTAATCCAAGGGTGCATATGGAAATGATAGGCACAACTCTTGAACCAATGTAATCTCTATTAGCTCTTCTGAAAAAACATAGAAAACTACTACTGCTGAACAATGACTGCATAATTTCACTTATACTCATCATCAGACTCTGTGTCCATGAATGTAAAATCACTAACATGTCTCCATCACATATCCAAATGTGGAAGGCTCTGTTGTCACTAAGGATTGCACCCTATTTTGCTAAGTATTGAACCCAACAATCCTGTGAAACATGGGACTATTCTTAGGCTGTGGGTAACCTATCTAAGAGTAGACCTCTGAATTAAGGGTTGGCTTCCCCTGGATCATTTGAAACTTATCTAAACTTGGAGGGAAAAGGGATAGAAAAATTCTTGAAAATAAATAGCTGCAACTTGAAATGAAAGGAAGGTGATCCATTGAATTTGAAGAGGAACAACAATTGAGAAAAAAGTTCACTTCATCAAAAATTGAAATCTAACTCACAACTCAATCCTACTTTCTTAACCCTCAATGAAATAAGGTACTTAGAATCCAGAAAAGGAAGAAAAACTTCACAAATCTGACATTCATGATTATACACAAATCACACCACTGAATTAAGACAAATCCTTGAATACCCACTTGAATCCAAAATGCATATTAAGGATATAGAAACATCACAATAATCTTACATATGGCTTCAACAACAAACCTAGAATTATAGGAGAACAAGAAGGATCAATTTTTATTGCTAAAAGAAATAGGTACAATTGTGTCTCTCAGAGCTACAACACTCATATCAGAGAGAAAAAGTGAAGAGCTAACCTTAATCACCAAAAGTGAGAGGTATAAAACTAAAACCAAAGAATCTGCATTCAAACTCCACTACCTCCTAAGAATAGAAAAGTCAAAACATGGACCTATGAGGTAGCATCATGGTCTGAATGCCAAATTCCTAGATTCCTAGGGGTGAGGAAAGTGGGGACCTAAAAATTAACAGTCAAAGATGACCATTACACCCATAAGTCATGCCACTAATTGATAATCTAACAATGGTTTATAGAAAATACCACTTGTCGATATCTTACAATAAAAGATGGCCATGACTTAACATTTAAAACTATCCACTATGACCACTAATAGATACAATTATATTTTTAAAGAAAAAGCCTCAACCAAAAAGGGAAGCACATCTTTAAAAATAAAAGAATTAAAACAAAATCTTCAACCCCTAAGGAAAACTATAGGTTACATACAAAAAGATGGAATATCACCTTCCCAAAAATGGGAGAATATTCATATGATGAAAAAATCACATATAACCTAAAGTCTTGAGGCATCAACATTACACTGAACCCTAAAAAGGGGAGGAAGCAATAATATCATCAAATAATGCTTGAAAAATGGCATTACAGCTCCCACACTTGGCATTTGGCAACATTCTAAACCTACTGCAGCTCCTCCTGGTCATCACTTGGAAACAACACTCGAACAATGGCAACATTCTGAGGTAGGCATGTATGAAATGATATATCTTTCTTGTGGCAATAGTGTTTCATTTTTTTCTTGCTATAGACTTCGTATGCTAGGGTATTATGAAAGTTCTTCATAGCACTGTACTTTGAATTTCCTGTATATTGCAATGCATAATTGAGTTTGCATGTAACATGCCTTGAAAAATTAGGGCTTTGTGACTTGATGTTGTTCTCTATATACAATAATGTTTTGTAGGCTATGTATTTCATGCTTGGTTCTTTGCAAAAGTAAGGCATTACTGCATTTGAAAGTGTTTGAGCCTTGATAATGGTGAGGGCACTACATACACATTGTGCTTACTATTTTTAATTCATGTGCTGGACATTAGGATTCTCCCCTGTTTGCATTACTTCTTCATATGGCACTGTTGCATTTATATTGTTCTCTATCGCTTTTGAAAGAAATGTGTGAACGCCAAGTGCACGATGAGCCATGGGCTAGAGCATGACATACACATTGGTTTATTTGTATTTTATTTCCTCTGTATGCAATACATCTCTTAGGGAATCAATTCTCTAACTCTATTTTGATAGAATGGGGCACTGTTATTATATCATTATGTTTGGTACCTGTATCGACACTGGTTAACCATGAATGCTAGGGTATTGACACAATTTTTATTGCACTAGTGTGATCAAGGGCATCACCTACATCTATCATTTATCTTATTTCACCCCTCAAGGGTTTAAGCAACTGCTATTCATTGATTCTATATATATTCATTGCATCACTAATTTGAATATGCTATGTTATTATTTGATTTACTACTAGATACATGAGCCCGTGAACCTAGGGCATCACGGTTTGAAAGTGGCATTGATACGACTCACCATTGAATTTGGGAGCCCATATGGTGTCCAAACTATTGGTTGTATGCATGACTATTGTAACTTGTGGTTATTGGCTTGAGGCTGTGAGCTCAAACCTGAGCATACATGCAACTATTCCCTCTATGCCGACTAGGGCATGACATCTATGCTCTGTTGAAAGTTTAAACACCATGAGCTACATACTATTAATGGTCTTCTATCTTTTAAATTGCTTAGTTGTGACATCTTATGTTGACTAAGATTCATGTTTTGATGGGGGCCTGAGCCTACTATTTCTATTCTTGTTGGCTTGTGTACTTGGTTGTGTTGTGTTGCGGCCATTGCTATTGATTTTAGCACTGAATTCCTCATTCACTGCAATTAGTTTTTTTTCTATTACTCCTTGAATGCTGATGTGTTTGGAAACACATGATCATAGTTTATTTACTGATTTGGAGTGCCATATATTGTCCAAGATAACCAACAGATGACCCTCAATCCATGAGCTAGGGCATTGTTATTTTGTATCACTGTTATTTTTTATTGCATACAAACCGAGAACTGTTGGGGTGTTGTATCTACTATTGATGCTTGAATTGGGTTTCAAACCATGGCACCTATCAATCTATTATTAGCTTGGGCATCATTGATTGTTGGTATCCATGTTATCTATCAGACTACTATATTCTTGATTTATTGCTTCAAAACCTATGATCCTCATGCATTATAATTGACAATAGGTGTTGATGTTTGATAGTCACTCATTATTGTATGCTTCACTATTGATACCTGGTTATTGCACTTGTTTGGTCACCACTTCACTGCTGAGTGGCATCATCATTCATGAACTTTTCTGGTTCTATTACACTGTTTGGGCACTACATGTTTGGATCCAAGGCCTCTTGTGGTTATTTATATTGCACTTGTTAGACCAACATGCCCTGTTTGAAGATTAATGCAGCTCAGAAAAAAATCTATGTTTTAGTGTGCCCTATTAAGCTCTATTTTTCTTTTATGTCATTGTGGATTTTTGTTATTCATTCATCATAGTTTGACTGACAACATGCCTCAGTGCCCCTACTAGATTTTTAAATCATCATGTTTATGTTACAACACATAGATTCTGTTTGCACCTTCATACCAGTATTTGCTTATCATGCCATGCTATTTGATTGATCCTCATTAATGTTGAATCATCTAGATGCTCCTCATCTATACATACTATGTGTACCCTTGGCCCTTGATGTGATCATGATGGAGATCATAAAGTTTCCCTGTCATGATCTGCATCAAGGGCCTAGATCAGTCATGGAATTCATTATTGGGTCAGCTTCCCTATATCTGCACATGAAATAAACACGTTAGTGAAAACATGGTGCCCTCTTTTGGATCTTTGGATGGTTCTCATGCACATGCCTTGAGCACAACCTTTGTTAGAGGTGCATGGATGATTTTATGTATGCATTATGTGATATTGTGATACCAACCATTGCATAGATCCATTGGATCGAACCCATCTCCCCTCATTTCTTCTTGTGGGTTCTGGATCTCAAGAGCTCTCTAGGTAGGACTGGATCTTGACTTCAATACTAGGCAATGTCTGGTACCCCAGTATTAATTATTTCTTTATGTATATCTACACTCATCCATTCAATTCTGATAACGTCTATGCTCACGGCCTGTGTGAGCTTAGATAGATGCTTTCTTTCTTTTAGTTCTTTCCCCTTTTGTACAGTATACATATATTCATGTGTAGCATTAGATGTAGTTCATTTCTTTTACTTCATGTACTTTTCAATGAAATGAAGACAAACTTAAATCAGATCACCTAATAACACAAACTAGGTTATTGTAGCATCATCTAGTAATTAGGTCTCCAATCTAAGAATGAATAAAAAATATGAGAACATTCTGGTGACCTCTATGGAGTGCTTGCTTGCTAAGCATCCTGACTAGCTACCTGATAGGTCCATTGGGTACAGAGTCTATAAGCCTCAAACTAAACCTAGCTTCTTTTAGATAACCAATCCTTCTCAACAAAACTACTAACTGCTAGAGATGACTTCTTTGGCTTATAGCTACTCACACCAAACTAAAAACAACTAAAAGCAAGTATTGAAAACAACTCATGCTAGCCACTTAGTGAACACAGAAAGCCAAAGAATCCTAACTTACTAATGTATAGGGTAGAAAAGAACCTCATAAACAAGCCTTGAGGTGGATCCCATTCACTGAAATGGGCAACTCCTCTTCGTCCATGTTAGCCAACTGAAAAGCATTATGGGCCTTGCATCCAATCACCATAAAAGGTCCACTCCAGATGGCATCAAACTTAGTATGCCTCCCTAGTTTATGCTTTGCTTCATCCCACTTGAGGACCAGATCCCCTTCTTTAAAAAATTTAGGTGTGGCCTTCTTGTCAAAACTCTTCTTCATCTGAGCATGATGAGCCTCCAAGTTCTCCAATGCCAATTTCCTTGTTTCTTCAAGCTCAATAAGTTTAGCCAGCCTAACCTGCATAGTATCTTCCTCGATAAGATCAATCTCTTTAATTAGACTCAGGGTAGGAAACTCAGTAGATAGAGGGATCTTGGCTTCTTTTCCATATACCAATGTGTAGGATGAGTTTCCTGTAGACCTCTTGGGTGTTATTCTATCTGCCCACAAGGTCATCTTCAACTTGTTGTGCCAGTCTCTCTAGTTTCCTTATATAGTCCATTTGATTATTCTCAGCAAGTTTTTATTCATTGATCCTGCTTGGCCATTACCCTAAGGGTAATAGTTAGAAGAAGTACTCAAAAAGACATTATGCTTGAGTGCCCATTTTGAAATCTTAGTTCCCAAGAATGCCATGGCATTGTTTGAGATGATTAAATTTGGAGTACCAAATTTGGACATAATGTCTTGATAAAAGTTTAAAACAAAGGTCTCATTGGCTTCCTTTAGTGCTATAGCTTCTGTCCACTTGGTAAAATAGTCTATGGCAACAAGTATCCACTTGTGTCCAACACTGGATGGGGGGTTGATAGGTCCAATAAAATCCAATCCCCACTTTGAGAAAGGTTTCTCAACCTTGATAGGATGAAGAGGGAGGGCTACCAACTTTTACTTTCTAGCAAATAGGGCATAGTTCTTGCATCTTCTTACCCAATCGAAAGCATCCTTGTATAGTCTAGGCCAATAGTACCTAGCTCTCATCACCTTAAGAGCAGTGGTTTTGGAAGAAAAGTGTCCACTAGAGCGTCCATCATGAAACTATTCCAGTATCTTATTTACTTGATCAGTTTCAACACATCTCAACAGGACACCACTATGATCCCTTCTATATAGAATGTTATCAATAACAATAAATGGAATGGCTTGGATTCTAAAATACCTTCTCTTACTCCTTTCAAGGCCTTGAGGGCATTGACCAGTTGAGAGATAATGTTTCATCTCTGATGTCTAGCTTGTGTTCTACTCAACATTTTGGTTCATCAAGACAACCTCCTCCTTCTTCTAGTTTGAGTTTTCTATTCCTTCATTTAGCTACTCACACAGCCCCTCTCCTCTAACTAGCTTGGTCACTTTAATCTAAATGTCATATTCCATGACTTTGGTGACCCAACCAACCCTCTTATGGCTTAGGTCTTTGTTCAACAAGAAATCTTTTATGTAAGGGTGGGAAACCATTAGGTGTACTGTGTTATTGGATAAAAAGTGCCTAAAATTTTTCAAACTCCTCACAATTTCTAGGACATGCTTTTCAACAGGAGTGTAATTAAGTTCATAACCATCTAGACCTTGACTGTAAAAAGCTACTGGTTGTTCTTGCTTCAAAGCATTTTGCTAAACTAACATAGCAAAGATACTATCATTGTCTCCAAAAGAATATAGTATAAAATCCTTAGAAAAGTCAGGATTTACCAGAGCAGGAGCAAAGGCAATTGCTTCCTTGACTTCCTCAAAACACCTTTTACCTTCATTGGTCCAATGGAAGGTTGAGTTCTTCTTCAGCATTTGGGTCATAGGCTTTAAAAATGCTGCAACATTTGGAATGAACCTCCTCAAGAAGTTGATTCTCCCTAGAAAACTCTATAATCCTTTCTTGTGAGCTGGAAGGGGTAAAGCCAGGATGGCTTTTATCTTCTCAAGATCAATGGTTGTTCCTTGTTTAGAAATAATGTGCCCCAGTAATCTGCCTTCATGTACAACAAAGATGCATTTCTAGGATTCAATGAAACTCCAAACTCTTTGCACCTCTCAAAAATCTATCTCAGATGAGCCAGGTGCTCATTAGTGTCTTTTGAAAAGATAGTTATGTCATCTAAGTAGACTAGAACAAACTTATTCATCAGGCCAGCAAACACCATCTCCATGGCTTTCTGGAATGTAGCACCAGCATTGGACAACACAAATGGCATCTTTCTATATGCCATGGTGCCCCATTTAGTGGTGAATGTTGTCTTGTATTGATCCTCCTCCTTAACTAGAACTTGGTTATAACCAGAAAAGCCATCTAACAAGGAAAATCTATCAGACCTTGAAACATACTGTAAAATCTGTTCCATAGATGGCAGTGGGTGATGATCTTTGAGTGAGGCTCTATTAAGGTCTCTAAAATCCATGCATAACTAGATTTCACCATTCTTCTTCCTAACTAGTACTAGATTAGAGACCCAAGAGGTGTGCTTAATGGGAAAAATAATATTGGCCTCAATCATCTTTCTCAACTCTATTTTCATCAAGACTTCTAACTTAGGACTGATAGGTCTCTATTTCTATCTCACTGGTTTGGCATAGGATTCTAGCTCAATGGTGTGTTGGGCTAAATGAGGATCAAATCCCTTCAGGTCATAGTATTCCCATGCAAAGACATCACTATATTCTTGACATAATGAAATAAAGGCTTGTTGTTCTGGCTATGTGCATACCTTTCCAAGCTTAAGGTATTTGTCCTTAATAACCTCCATAGGCTGGTAGTGTTCTTCTTTAACTGTCATACTGACCTTGTCTCCCCTAAGTTGATCACCAGCACTAAATACAACTCAAGTGTGACAAGTCCTTTAGCCAATCTATTACTCTTCAACTGTAACATCTGGTCACCATACTGATGAGCATGTTTGCTCTAGTTAACTCTAGAGAACTCAAATTCCTCTACCAAAAAGTTGAAAATCTATTCATCATTCTCAAAAACTTTCCATCTCACTTGATTATCTGATATGGATGGCCTTACCATAATCTTTACATGCTGAGAGTTAGGACTTGTGACCTCTTTTGGAATATCATACTTTGCTCCCATGGCAACCAACTTGTCTACCTATTTGTTTTGATTTCTTGGAACAACAACTAGATTAAAAGCATGAAAATCTTCTATTAAATCCCAAACCCTATGCTTATACATCTTAAGTGTATCATTCTTTATGAGGTTAGTGCCATGGATTTGATTGACCACTAATTCACTATCATCTATAATTTCTAAGCATTTGATTCCTCTCTGTCTAGCCCATTCTAAACCATGAATCAAAGCCTCATACACTATTGTGTTGTTAGTACAATTGAAAGAAAAACAAACTACAGAGTAATACCTTTGTCCTTCTGGAGAAATTAGGATAGCACCTCCTCCTGAACCAACTTTGCTTATGGCACCATCAAAGAATAGCTGCCACAAATCATCACTCTGACCACCAGAAGGTTTATTTCCCTTTTTCATCAAATTTGGTATCACAACACCTTCCTCATGAATGATATACATTCCAATACCAGAAATCTCCATGTTTCTAAAAGGGTCATCCTCTTCTAAGTCTCTTTCAGCCCACTCATCTAGGGTAATATCAGGAATCTTCCCAATAGGGGTCCCAGGTTCATAATCACTTAGGTCTTATTCATGATACATCAAATTGGCATTTATAGGGCTTGGGGTGTATGGCTCAGCATGGATTTTTGAAAAAAACTTCATATTTTATTCTAACTCTAGTCCCATATCTGGTTCTAAAGTATAGATGAGACCAATCAACTAAGAGATATCCCCCCAACCTAGCAGTGAACTCTCTGCTGAGACAAATAGCAAAATGAGGAGGCAAATCTATGACATATACATCCTGGGGAATGGAAAAATTGGGGCATTCATGCAAAGTGAGGCTCAGGTCTTTAATAACTCCTAAGGTACTAACTAATGACCCATCCAACTAAACAACATGCCTATCTATTGGCTCACAAGATAATCCTAGTAGATCTGCTAATTGCTTAGAAATCACAGAACTACTTGCTCCTGAATCTATCATACAATTATGAACTATATAGTTTCCAACAATAAGAGTTACATAGAAAGGGGGAGGCTTAACCTATGGGGCAATAGTAGGCTACAAGCTAGCTTCTTTAGTTTGCTACTCCTTTGGAGGTGTTTTAGCCACTAGGACTCTAGGCTACTCTGAAACACTTTCTTGATTTGATGAAATTGTAGCCAACTCGCTAAGTATTAACTCCTTCTATCTAGGAATTGCTAGGGTGTCCATCAAAGGTACATTGATGAAGGTCTTTTTCATTTTTTCCACAATATTAAAGGATCCCAAACTTGGTTTAGGCTATCCTTTAGGTACAACAACCTCTATTTGTGTAGACACCAACTGTATAGCTATCTTGACTAGTTCTTTAGCCTCCTTAGACTGGTTTAGGACTGGAGCTTGCACTACTTTGGGTTGTGGATTCACAATAGGAGCTTGTTGACTGGTAGAGGCCACTTGTTCAACTTCCAAAGCCTTCTTCTTAGACCTAGTGTTGGCTACAACTAGGATGTAGTTTGGGTTATCACTTGGTGAGAAATTCACCCCACAAAAATCTTCTTTCTAAAAGTTCACCATTGCCACTTCAGGAGTCTGCAACTCATTTGGGGTAACAACTGGACCTTACTGAACTTCTGGCTCTTGAACTATCTCCTATGGCATCATCACATTGTTCTGCACCATGAGGGCCTGAGCATAGCCATTAGGACACATCCCTTGGATATGTTGTTGATTGCATGGGCAGCCCCATTGGTATTCTTGTGCTATATTATTCTGAGCTACAAGAACCAGCTCCCTAGAAGCACTAGGAATGTTAGGATTATAAGGTCGGCTGGCTTTTTGGTTATAATTTCTTGCTTGACCTTGCTGGCCTTATTGGTATTGGGGCTTATTCTGCTGGTAATGATTCTGATAGGGTTGTTGATAAGGCTATTAGTAAGGTTGTTGGTAGGGTTGTTGGAGAGCTTAAGATTGAATTTTCTTTATAGTAACCAATTCATTAGAAAAAGTATGTAAGGCCTTTTTTATCTCATCCAGATCTTGGGATTGATTCACCACTAGGCTAATAGCTTGTTGAGAAGGAGCTGGGAGAAGTGGAATAGATGCTAGGGCTGGAATTGATTCAACAATAGGATGAAGCTCTGGAAAAATAGGCATTGGGGGCCTTGGGGCTATCTTTCTGGCTTGGATTAGACTATTTTCAGCTCTTATGGCAAGATCATATGCTGTTGGAAGATTATTTCCACCCATTGACTGGATCATAACAGAGATATCACTATTAAGGGCTCTTAGATAATACAAAAAAGTATGCTGGCTTGATGGTCTAACTGTAGCCAGTATTCTATTTGACATTATTTGAAATCTAAAATTGAAATCCATCATGTATTCTTGAGGTGCTCTTTTGATAGTAGTCAAATGCTCAACTAATGAGAGGTGATCTAATTTATCCTCAGATTGATTGGTTAAGGCTTGACCCAACCCATCCCAATCAGCTATAGAACCAACTACTAAGCCTCTAAACCATTGCAATGCTTTGCCTTTGAGGGAAGCTGCCAACAACCTCACAGCCACATTATCCTGAGTTATATTATGAAGGGTACAAAGGGATGCTACATCTCTTATGTGTTCAATGGTTGAGATCTGATCCTCTCCTGTAAAAGTAGGAAAACTTTTAAGGGCTGATATAGGTATGTCATTATGCTACTACAAATTCAAGGGGCTGCCTTGATCAAAGGCTACAAAAGGAAGTTTCTTAGGCTAAGCCATTGGAGGATTAAGGGGAGCTTGATTTTCTCGTGCTACTTGCACTAGCTAGATTTGGGGATTGGTTGCAAGAATGTGAATGGGACTAGGAGTAGAACTAGGAGTAGGATTTGAAGATTTTGATGCAATATTTTGGGCTACTTTAGGCCTCCTTTTGATAGATGGTAGCTCTGTATACACAAAAGGATTCTTACTCTACCTGGTTGGGATCCCACTCATAATCTTATATATTGATCTACATAAAACTTCATTAGAGTTGCCAGGTATGATCTCAAAACACTGTCACTGCTCATACCATGCAATAACTTGCATAAAACTTTCTAGGAAATAGACTCACTGAGTCTCAGTCGCACCAGGCATGCCAAAAACTATTGTCACTAAGGATTGCACCCTATTTTTCTAAGTATTGAACCCAACAATCCTGTGAAACATGGGACTATTCTCAAGAGAATAGACCTCTAGATTAAGGGTTGTCTTCCCCTAGATCACTTGAAACTTATCTAAACTTGGATAGAAAAGGGATAGAAAAATCCTTGAAAATAAACAGCTGCAACTTGAAATGAAAGGAAGGTGATCCACTAAATTTGAAGAGAAACCACAATTGAGAAAAAATTTCACTTCATCAGAAATTCAAATCTAACTCAAAACTCAATCCTACTTTCTTAACCCTCAATGACATAAGGTAATTAGAATCCAGAAAAGGAAGAAAAACTTCACAAATCTGACATTCTTGATTATACAAAAATCACACCACTGAATTAAGACAAATCCTTGAATACCCACTTGAATCCAAAATGCAAATTAAGGATATAGAAACATCACAATAATCTTACATATGGCTTCAACAACAAACCCAGAATTATAGGAGAACAATAAGGATCAATTTTTATTGCTAAAAGAAATAGGTATAATTGTGTCTCTTAGAGCTACAACACTCATATCAAAGAGAAAAAGTGAAGAGCTAACCTCAATCACCAAAAGTGAGAGGTATAAAACTAAAACCAAAGAATCTGCATTCAAACTCCACTACCTGTGAAGAATGGAAAAGTCAAAACATGGACCTATGAGATAGCATCATCGTCTAAATGCCAGATTCCTAGATTCCTAGGGGTGAGGAAAGTGGGGGCCTAAAAATGAATAGTCAAAGATGACCATTACACCCACTAAGTCATGCCACTAATTGATAATCTAACAATGGTTTATAGAAAATACCACTTGTCAATATCTTACAATAAAAGATGGCCATGACTTAACATTTAAAACTATCCACTATGACCTCTAATAGATACAATTATATTTTTAAAGAAAAAGCCTCAACCAAAAAGGGAAGTGCATCTTTAAAAATAACAACATTAAAACAAAATCTTCAACCCGTAAGGAAAACTATAGGTTACATACAAAAAGATGGAATATCAACTCCCTCAAAATGGGAGGATATCCATACGATGAAAAAATCACATATAACCTAAAATCTTGAGGCATTGGCATTACACTCAACCCTAAAAAGGGGAGGAAGCAATAATATCATCAAATAATGCTTGAAAAATGGCATTATAGCTCCCACACTTAGCATTTGCCAACATTCTAAACCTACTGTAGCTCCTCCCAGTCATCACTTGGAAACAACACTCGAACAATGGCAACATTCCGAGGTAGGCATGTATGAAATGATATATCTTTCTTGTGGCAATAGTGTTTCATTTTTTTCTTGCTATAGAATTTGTATGCTAGGGTATTATGAAAGTTCTTCATAGCACTGTACTTTGAATTTCCTGTATATTGCAATGCATAATTGAGTTTTCATGTAACATCCCTTCAAAAATTGGGGCTCTGTGACTTGATGTTATTCTTTGTATACAATAATTTTTTGCAAGCTATGTATTTCATGTTTGGTTATTTGCAAAAGTAAGGCATTACTACATTTGAAAGTATTTGAGCCTTGATAATGGCCAAGGCATTGCATACACATTGTGCTTACTATTTTTAATTCATGTGCTCGACATTAGGATTCTCCCATGTTTTTATTACTTCTTCATATGGCACTGTTGCATCTGTATTGTTCTCTATCACTTTTGAAAGAAATGTGTGAATGCCAGGTGCCCAATGAGCCATGGGCTAGGGCACAGCATACACATTGGTTTATTTGTATTTTATTTCCTATGTATGCAATACATCTCTTAGGGGATCAATTCTCGAACTCTATTTTGATAGAATGGGGCACTGTTCTTGTATCATTATGTTTGGTACCGATATTGGCACTGGTTAACCATGAATGCTAGGGTATCGACACAATTTGTATTGCACCAGTGTGATCAAGGGAATCGCCTACATCTATCATTTATCTTATTTCACCCCTCAAGGGTTTAAGAAACTACTATTCATTGATTCTGTATATATTCATTCCATCACTGATTTGAATATGCTATGTTATTGTTTGATTTATTGCTAGATACATGAGCCTGTGAACCTAGGGCATCATAATTTGAAAGCAGCATTGATACCACCCACCACTAAATTTGGGAGCCCATATGGTGTCCAAACTGTTGGTTGTATGCATGACTATTGTAACCTATGGTTATTGGTTTGAGGCTGCGACCTCAAACTTGAGCATACATGCAACTGTTCCCTCTATGCCAACTAGGGCATGACATCTATGCTCTGTTGAAAATTTAAACACCGTGAGATGCATACTATTAATGCTCTTCTATCTTTTAAATTTCTTGGTTGTGACATCTTGTGTTGATTGAGATGCATGTTTTGATAGGGGCCTGAGCCTACTATTTCTATTCTTGCTAGCCTATATACTTGGTTGTGCTATGTTGTGGCCATTGCTATTGATGTTGGCACCGAATTCCTCATTCACTATAATTAGTTTTTTTTCTATTACTCCTTGAATGATGATGTGTTTGGAAACACATGTTCATAGTTTATTTACTAATTTGGAGTGCCATATATTGCCCAGGATAACCGACAAATGACCCTTGAGCCATGAGCTAGGGCATTCTTATTGTGTATCACTATTATTTCTTATTGCATACAACTAGACAACTGTTGGGGTGTTGTATCTACTATTGATACTTGAATTGGGTTTCAAACCATGGCACCTATCAATCTATTATTAGCTTGGGCATCATTGATTGTTGGTATCCATGTTATCAATCAGACTACTATATTCTTGATTTATTGGTTCAAAACCTATGATCCTCATGCATTATAATTGACAATAGGTGTTGATGTTTGATAGTCACTCATTATTGTATGCTTCACTATTGATACCCGGTTATTGCACTTGTTTGGTCACCACTTCAGTATTGAGTGGCATCATCATTCATGACCTTTGTTGGTTCTATTACACTATGGGGGCACTACATGGTTGGATCCAAGGTCTCTTGTGGTTATTTATATTGCACTTGTTAGACCAACATGCCCTGTTTGAACATTAATGTAGCTCAGAAAAACATCTATGTTTTAGTGTACCCTGTTAAGCTCTATTTTTCTTTTATGTCATTGTGGATTTCTACTATTCATTCATCATAGTTTGATTGACAACATGCCTCAGTGCCCCTACTGGCTTATTAAATCATCATGTTCATGTTACAACACATAGATTCTATTTGTACCTTCATACCAGTATTTTCTTATCATGCCATGTTGTTTGATTGATCCTCATTGATAGTGAATCATCTGGATGCTCCTCATCTATACATAATGTGTGTGCCCTTGGCCCTTGATGTGATCATGATGGAGATCATGAGGTTTCCCTATCATGATCTACATCAAGGGCCCAGATCATTCATGGAATTCATTATTGGGTCACCTTCCCTATATCTGCACACGAAACAAACACGTTAGTGAAAACATGGTGCCTCTTTTTGGATCTTTGGATGGTTCTCATGCACATGCCTTGAGCACAGCCTTTGTTAGAGGTGGATGGCTGAGTCTATGTATGCATTATGTGATATTGTGATACCAACCATTGCATAGATCCATTGGATCTAACCCATCTTCCCTCATTTCTTCTTGCAATTTCTAAATCTTAGGAGCTCTCTAGACAGGACCGGATCTAGACTTCAATACCAGGCAATGTCTGGTACCCCAATATTAATTATTTCTTTATGTATATCTACACTCATCCATTCAATTCTGATAACGGCTATGCACACAACTTGTGTGAGCTTAGATAGATGCTTTCTTTCTTTCAATTCTTTCCCCTTTTGTACAATATACATATATGCATGTGTAGCATTAGATGTAGTTTATTTCTTTTACTTCACATACTTTGTAATGAAATGAACACAAACTTAAATCAGATCACCTAATAACACAAACTAGGTTACTATAGCATCATCTAGTAATTAGGTCTCCAATCTAAGAATGAATAAAAAATATGACAATAGGCTCCATGATGAAACTGTATGGACAATTATTCACTGAACACTTCCTATAACTCTATCAGGAACACTGCTGACACAAGCTGCTATATAACTATTTGTACTAATAGTTAACCTTTGCATCCATGATATCATGTTAATAACATGTCCATTTTGTATATAGCAGAAGCTTACTGCATAAGTCTTCCATGTATGCTACTTACCATATGTTGTCATCAATGACAAACATACAGTCAGCACTGGCTTGCTGGAAAATCTCCAATAAAACATACTTGATGAGACCATGCAGGTTAAATCAAATTTTAAAAGAGAGACCTTGATCAATAAAATTTCATCTTTTGAGATTTCATGATTGAAGACAAAAGCTAAAAGTGAAATAGCCTTCAAACCATCAATCCATGGTAATAAATATGCAAACACCTCTGGTCATTTTGATGATGATAATGAAGAGAAAACACTAGATGATTTCATTGCTATGATTGCTAAAAGAGAAAAGAAAGGAAAAGGGAAATATGAAGGTCAATTTCCATTTAAATTCTTTTCATGTAATAAGATTGGTCATTTTGCATGTAAGTGTCCTACAAGAGTTAAAAGATACCAGAATAACTACAAGCCTAAGTATACAAAGGAATGCTACTATGCTAGAGATGGAGTATTAGATAAAATATCAATAGAAGAAGAAATTGGATTCATTTCTCTTAAAGATGAAAAGGATTCACAAGAATTAGCTCTGATTTCACAAGCTAACATCAGGATAGATTGGATCATTGATAGTGGTTGCTCACATCACATGATAGGAGACAAAGATAGATTTGTTCATTTGGATAGATACAAAGGAGACATGGTTAGTTTTGGAGATAACACCCCAAAACCTATCATTGGTAGAGGAGTCATCATCTTGGATGGAAAGACTAGTACTGATGATGTTCTTTATGTTGATGGTTTGAAACATAACCTACTAAGTGTTGGGATGTTACTTGAAAAGGGTTATAGATTGGAATTCAATGAAAACTAGTACATCATTAACAACAAAGATAGAGAAATTATTGCATCAGGATCAAAGACCAAAGGTAATGTTTTTCAGCTTAATCCAGAAGCAAGTTGTTTTGATGCTAAAGTATATGACAATTGGTTATGGCACAAAAGACTATGTCATATCAATTTTGATATCAAATTAAAGATCAGTAATGTTAAGGAAGTAAGAGACCTACCTAGCATAGAAAATCTTGTTGATATCATATGTAGGGAATGTGTAATGGGAAAACATGTAAGGAATTCATTTAGGAGAAAGCATAATTCAGCAAAGAACAAATTGGATCTGATTCATACAAACCTATGTGGACCATCTCAAACAAGATCTTACTATGGTGAAACATATTTCATTTTGTTTGTAGATGATTATTCTAGAATGATGTGGGTTGTATTCTTGAAAAATAAGTCAAAAGCATTTGAGAAGTTCAAAATATTCAAAGCTAAGGTTGAGAATGAATCTAGACTAAAGATAAAGTTTCTAAGATCAAATAGAGGAGGAGAATTCACCTCTGATAGATTCTATGAGTATTGCAAAGAACATGGCTTAAAAAGATAGTTAAGTGCACCTAGAACCCCTCAGCAAAATGGGATTATAGAGAGAAGTAACAAGATTATCCTTGATACAACATGCACCATCATGATTGAAGGAAAAGTTGCACACACCTATTGGAGAGATGCGGTCAATACAATAGTCTATACAATCAATATAACATAATTAAGGTCAGGCACAGGCGAGACACCTTATGAGCTATGGTTTGGTAATGTTCCCACAATAAAACACTTCACAATCTTTGGAAGCAAGTGCTACGTCAAGAGGGATGAAGCAGTAGGAAAGTTTGATGCAAGAAGTGATGAATGTATTTTTCTTGGTTACTCTACTAAAAGAAAAGGTTATAGATGTTTCAATTTAAGATTGAAGAAGATCATTGAAAGTGCTCATGTTAATATTGATGAAAATTTTATGGTTTAAGAAAGATATCATGATTACTCACCTATAATTGAAGAATAACCCAGACCTTCCACTAGCGAGATAGTTGTTGAAGAGATGTTTGACAGTATCAATGTATTGTTCAATGACCCTGAAACAAGTCAAGAAGAAACTTAGAAGGAAGATTAGTTAGTTTCACCTAAAGCTCTAAAATATACATCTAGATATTACTCTAAGGATGACATCATTGGAGATCAAAGCAACAAAGTCACAAAAAGATCAAAAACAAAGAATTTAGGAAGAAATGAAGTAGTATGTTTAATATCTCATATTGAACCTTTAAGTGTTAAAGATGCATGTAATGATTTAGTTTGGCATGATGCTATGAAAGATGAACTAGATCATATTATCAAGAATGATACTTGGGAACTGGTGCCAAGACCAAGTTATAAGAATGTGATTGGAACAAAATGGATATTCAGAAACAAGATGAATGAAGATGGTACACTAGTAAGAAATAAAGAAAGGTTAATATGTAAGGGATATGTGTAGAGAGAAGGCATTGATTATTTAGACATATTTGCACTTGTGATAATATTATAAGCTATTAAGTTTCTAGCTTATGCAAGAGTCAAAAAATTCAAAGTCTATCAAATGGATGTCAAGTCAACATTCTTGAATGGAGAATTAAAAGAAGAAGTATACAATGAGTAGCCAGAAGGATTCACCTTATCAGATAGACCTGACGTGGTATGTAGATTGAAGAAGGTCCTCTATGGAATTAAGCAAGCCCCTAGAGCTTGGTATGAGAGACTAGATGGATATCTAATAAAGATTGGATTGAAGAAAGGAGTAGCAGATTGTAATCTATTCATAAGAGAGACATCTGAATGTTTACTTCTTGTAGCTATATTTGTTGATGACATTATCTTTTTAGGTAATGACAAACTTAGTGCTGAATTTTCTAAAGAGATGCACAGAGAATTTGAGATGAGCATGATTGGACCTATCAAATACTTTTTGGGATTGAATGTGTAGCAGACAGAGAATGGTATTTTCATTAATGAGTCCAAGTATATGAAAGAGATATTAAAGAAATTCAAGATGGATGATTGCAAACTAGTAGAGACATATATGATAACTAGATGCAAGCTTACAAAAGAAGATGACTCACCAGTAGTAGATATAACATTTTACAAGTCTATGATTGGAAAAATAATTTATCTTACTCAAAATAGACCTGATATTTCCAATGCAATTGGCATAGTTGGAAGATTTGCAGAAGAGCCTAAATAAAGTCACCTCATTGTAGTAAAAAGAATATTTAGATACTTGAAAGGCACTATAGATTATGGTTTATGGTATTCCAATTAAGAAAATGTTGAGGTTCATGTATATACTGATGTAGATTGGGCAGGATGCATTGATGATCGAAAGAGTACATCAGGAGGAGCAGTGTTTTTTGGTGACAAACATGTCACTTGGACAAGAAAGAATAAAAATTGTATCTCTCAGTCAAAAGTAGAAGCAGAGTATGTTTTAGTAGCCATGAATTATTCTACAATTGTTTGGATCAAGAAAATGATAAAGGATTTTGGAATTTAGATTGACTATCCTATTGTTATACATTGTGATAACACTAGAACTATCAATATGTCAAAGAACCCTGTGATGCATGCAAAGACAAAAAACATTGAGATCAAGTATCACTTCCTAAGAGAGAAAGTAGTAGAGAAAGAAGTTAAGATGGACTATGTGAGTACTAAAGATCAACTAGTAGACATATTCAAAAAGCCCTTGCCAAAGGATACTTTTGAGTGTCTCAAGGAGAAGTTGGGAGTAATTCCCTTCCCTGATTCTGCTTAGAAGAAAAAAGAAAGAGCATCAGTCTTTAGGGACTGATGGATGGTTGACTACTCTTCCTCAGGAGTAGTACTGGTCCTTAAACTATTTGGTGCCCTTTTTGATTGATTTCAAAGGGGGAGTAATATATAGTCATGAAAAATAGAAATAAAAGGAGTAATATACTAAGGGGGAGTAGTATTTAGTTATGGAAGAAGTTTAGTTGAGGAAAAGGAGAACGTTGAAGAATATTTCAGTAGGAGGGTTCATCCTTGGGGGAGTTTTGAAGAGGAAATGGAGAATGTTATAAAATAAATTTTGATTTGGGTTGATGGTGTTTTTCATTCCATATGTTGCCATCAATGCCAAAGGGGGAGATTGTTGGAGATTTTCCAGCAAACCAATGCTAACTGTATGTTTGTCATTGATGAAAACATATGGTAAGTAGCATGCATGGAAGACTTATGTAGTAAGCTTATGGTATATACAACATGGACATGTATTAGCATGATATCATGGATGCAGACATTAACTATTACTATAGATAGTTATATAGTAGCTTGTGTCAACAATGTTCCTAATAGAGTTACAGGCAGTGTTCAGTGAATGATTGTCCATATAGTTATCATGGAGCCTTGCACATTGGGATATGTGATGGAGAAATATTAGTGATGTTACATTCATGGATGCAAAGTTTGATGATCAGTAGAAGTAAAGTTATGCAATCGCTATTTAGTAGTAGTAGTTTCCCATGTTTATTCAATAGAGTCGATAGGGATTCTATTGGTTCAGGAGTTGCGCCTATCATTTCAGTATGCTCCCTTGGATTAGTGCTTGCAGAATAGTTAGTAATTTTTGGTTAGGAGTGCATGATGTAATTCATCTTAAGGAGAAAGTTTCAGTTAATTTAGTAGATCTAATAGTGTGTAGCATGCGTCTACAATTGTTAATATTGGACAGGTCCCAGAATGTGTTGTGTGCTTAGTAGACCTGACAGAATTATTATTAGAGTATGTTATGGTTTCTCTAATATGATTTCAAGTTAGTTCTAATAGGCCAACTTGATTATATCATTTGGAGGAAAGATATTTATAGGCATTCATTTGTAATTGCTAAGTGTTAGAGCTTTTTCTTGGGGATCGAACTTGGTAAATATGTGTGCTAGGTTTTCAGATTATGAACTCTCAAGTTTGCATGAAAGATTCTAATTGATGAGGACTGGATAGAATCCCCCTTCTACTTTGAGCTCCATAGGACTCAGGTGGGTGTTTCCTATATGAATTATTATATTGCAAGTAAACTTTGAATGGTGGATTGTGTTCTTCTCTATTAGGCTATTTATCTTCAAACTTATCTCAATAAAACATCACTACTCTACAAACAACCTAGACAATCCTGATACAAATTATAGAAAATGAAATCATAAATGTGATAGCATAGACTACTGGTATAAGGAAATTCATCATTCTTCTTTTTCTGAGTTCAACTCAAGGAAGGGTAACCTTTTGATTCTCTCTTGAAGGAATCACCAATATGAACTATAACACTTGGATACAATTCCTCTAAAACATGTAAAAAACTCTTAAAAGGTAAAATTACTGGTAATGAAATGAATTTTAGTTTTCTAAAGATCATGGAAAGACAACTTTGCAAGAAACAAACACTAAAACCAGTGCCTAATCCAATGGGAAAAAGATTTTAAATGAAAATCCATAGGGCTATCTTAGAAGAAAATACAACAAAATGCCTTACAAACGTTCTACAATCTAAATAGAATGCCTTATAAACTATTCTAGCAATCTAGTATTATTACTATCAAAACCTCCATAGATACATTTACTCTCTAAAATTGATAATAGGGATTTTAATTCTCTCCTTGAGAGAAACTCATAACAAATTACAAAAGTTTCTTAACAACCATTATATTTTAGATGACTTACACATAAAACATACAAGAGAAAATATAAAGGTAAAGAGACAATAATAATACGAGACATAAATTGAAGTGTATCTGTATTAAAATAGACCTATAAATTACATATACAAACTCATGCTCAAAAGCTCAGACACAAAATTTAGAAGTCTACTCTGTAGCAATTATACTTAGTTTTTCTATTACCTTTCCAACTATATAAAAAATGAGGTTATAACTTATATATATAGCTTAACCATCTTGGATTTCTCTTATCAATGAAAATGCAATAACCTTCTTGAGTTATGGTCGTGGAAAGAAAAAAATATTTTGGATTGTTCTATTCCTGGCTCGTTGATCACTGAGACCTTTGTCTATAGATATTCATGATAGCTTCTTGAGTTATTGCAAGATATGGTGATCGCCATTCTGGCTAACTTACACCATTCTTATTGATAGCTTATCATCCCTGTGCTCTGAGGTCAGGTGTCAGGTACTCCAGGTGTTCTCTTTACTCATCATCCAAAATATCAAAGTCAACTGCAATAGACTTTATCTTCTTGGGCCTTGTAAGCTCATCCCACGAAGTTACTTCTTCCTCTGTCAACCATTTATAATTTTGAACATGCCACAACTATGATTTTTGTCTCTCCCATTTGGCATCTATTATCATCTTGACATTTACCACAAATTTGGTGAGCTCCATCTTTGTCTTTATGGCTTCAACCAAAAAGTGGTAATATGGCCTTATTTCTATTTATTTCCTCACCTACTTGTAGAACTACCTCTAGAATATCATTTTTCAGAGATTGCATAGCTGCCAATCTTTCAAAAAGTATTTTTCTAGCCAACCAAGTTGCATAATAACCATTCAAAATTGCAACATAAGTATTCACCTCCACCTGCAGTTTAGGTAATTTATTATAAGCATTAAAAACCAAATCAGATTTATCCTTTAATACATCAATCTTATGCTGCAAGATTTTTAGTAAGGCTTATAGGATAGCCTCATTCTTCTCTAATCTCATTTTTTCAATCTTTACAGCAACCTCTTCTTCACTTACACCTTTATTTTCAAGTAGTGCAGGCTTTTCAGGTGGTGTAGGGGTAGCTATAGGAGTATTTATTATTTCTTGCTCTAAATTTGCTAAAGACTTTTCCAATTCCTTTTCCTTTATCATCTGGACATCACTGTCCTTCAAAAGTGCACTGTAGTCCTCTAACAAGGAACCATACCTCTCTGATAATTTATTGGTCTTGTCCTCATTGAGCCTAGCAAAATGAGTTAACAACTAAGATATCTCAAGGTCTCTTGTATTATGGATCGACCATATAATCTTATCACCATCCATTTTCTCTTTGACATTTAGAATTGATGGATTCTAATCTTTAGGATATAGGCTCCATAAAGCCAATGCCTGATTCCTTGGGCTATACCCAAATCCTTTAATAATATCCCCCACTTGGGTCTCTAAGGACAATGTTATATCCTCCTGTCTCTCGATCTGATCAATAATAAAATCAAAATATAAATTCTACCTAGGTACTAATAACATATTGCTAGCTCTAACCAGTTGTCTAGCTTCCTCTAGGGTGATTTTCTCAGTCTCAGGTTCATACTCCCTTAGTGTTTGTACTACTTCATTAGGCACTTGACCCTCTTCAATGATCTAAACACTTGATGCAACCTATTGTTGCTTATGCCATATTAAGAAGCTCTTGAAATCATTTGACTCAATAAAATTGTCATCCCTCAAGAATGCATCTTACTCTATCATTTTCTTATCTTGGCAAAGGGCCAAGGGCAACTCAACATCCTTAGTCTCAAGTTATTGTTTTCTTTTCTCCCTTCTTATCTTCTTCCTCAAATGGTGATCATGGACACTAGTTCCAATGAAGAGGGTCCCTACTCTATCCCACCTCCTTGTAGTCCTTATTTGGGAAGAATCTCCAGTTAATAATCTTTGTTTCTTTGTAGGAGGCTCACTTGTATCTTTAGAACTATGTAGTTCTGTCAAGTCAACAACATTCTCACCATCTTGATGTTTTTCAATTATTATTTTCTCTAGAGTAGGGATGTTGTGCAATGAGAAGCCACCATCATTGTCTTCATCACATTTTGACTTAGAGTGGACATCCTTCCTCTTTTTTGTTTCATCAATTTGATCTTCAGAAGTCCTCATTAAAGTATTGAATTGGGCCATCATTTGTTCAAGCCTTTGGAAATAAGGTAGATTGGGGAAGAAGCCATTGAATACCAATCCTTTTTGTTTTAACCATTTCTCCATAGCATATAGTTCATTTATTTGGTCACCTTTTCTCACCACCTCCTCCTCTTCTATTATATTTTTGATCACATCCTCCTTAGGATATTCTTCATGTCTTTTGTTGAGTGGGATGCTAGGGATGTAGTATTTTCTATTAGAAACCATGAATCCCTCCGTATCAACATATCTATAGGAAGAAGCATGCATTCTAAACTGTCCTAACCAATTATTCACCTTACTGAAGGTATTCTCACCTATTGTGAGACTATGCACTCTAAAGTGCCTCAGATAAAAAGTTCCTTTTCTATGTCAAGCCAGGTGCTCATTATCAGTTAGTATACGCTTCCAGATGAACACTAAAAATGCCACCCTAGGTAGAACAAAGAATGTTAGTATGTGGGGGGGCTGAGGGCATACATATACTCTAATCATAGTATAACCCTTTTCATAGTTAATATCTCCCCAATTATGACCCTTGGTCCACTTATCAACAAATTGTTGGGGCCTTATCAGCTGCAGAACCTTAGTGGATAGCCTTCAAAGATTTAATCCTAAACTGAGGAGGATAGGTTGAACTATCCAATTTTCAAATGCACAGAAATCACATCTTGAAAAAGAAGGACTCCAAGCCCTGATAAAAAATTGCATTGGATTTGTCTGTCCCTTATACATCATTTATGGCTCAAGGCCTTCTAGGTCAACAATATCATAATGAAAGTATATAATGAGATGCATCAACAAATAATAGTGCATAAACCTAGGTGTAGAACTAGATGTGTGATTCTTTAATGCCTGTAAAACCTCATGCAATTTATCTATTACATATCCTATGCAATCATATCCTTTCATCACATGAAGACTCTAGGAGTCCAACACCATCATCAAGAGCTCTGAAGTAATCCTCTCCCCAACATCAACCCCTAGAACCTTGCATAATTCGTATGCAATATACTTTATATAAAAATGGAGATCCTTGTAGAAAAATGGGTTTGAACCAGCTATTGGTGCAACATAATTCCTATTCTCCTAAGGAACATGGTTTTGAATTTCTTTTACCACCACAGTAGACTCCCTAATATATCTATTGGCCAGGGCCTGTAGATTAATTTATGTAGCCATAGGGACCTGGATACCAAAAGCTCTCATGAATGAATTTTGGTCAAAGGTGACCAAAGGAGAACCATCACCCCTCCTATTTGTTTTGGATAGGGGATCATAGCTATGAGGCAAAATGATTAAGACATCTATATCTAGGACAACCTCTAGAATAATCAATTTTGCTAACCCTAATGTCTAAGGGTTTGAGATGAGGACCAGACTATTAGAATTCTTGTAAAAATACTTGAAAAAACACATGCTAGTGACATATGGAGTTATTTCATCTCTACAATATGCAAGCACATCAACAAAACACTCATCGCTAATCTTTTTGTTCTGTGATCATCCTGGTAGCAAGAGGAGGAATTCATCCGAGTAGCTTTCCTTAGCTTTCTCCTTGGTACCTTTGCTAGTAAAGGCCCCAATGACTGATAATTGCCTTATCTTTTCTAAGAATTCAAACTCCTCTACAAATTCTAAATGTACTAAACTTTGGAATTTCTTTGGAAATCTCAAGAAATTCTATCTCTTTAGCTCTTCTGAATGCTTGATAATTCAAAATGAGTGATGACCAACTGTATTTATTTTGTAGAATTGAATGTAGTAACCCATTAGAGATTGAAAAGCTGAAAATCATGTTACTTCCACCATTACTTGGCATGCTCAAAACTCAATTTACTAGTCGTAAGCTGAGAAAATGATAGGTAATCAAATTTTAACTTTTTGGTGACCTAGAGACTACAACACATTCTCATGATCGCTGAAAGATTTGGTGCCTCCCTTACATTCTAAGAGATCTGGAGACTAAAGGAAAACCTTAGTCACTTAATGACTTTATTCTTTCTTGAGACCTAACAACTAAAGTGAGACATCATAGTCACTGAAAAATTTGAACCCTTTTGAATTTATTTGGAGACTAGATGACCTTATGCTACTTAAATTTTTCCATTCTGAGACTTGGCAACTATAGTCATTCATTTAGTCACTATAGAGTTATTTCCTTTTAATTTTATCTCGAGACCCAGCGACCCAAAGCCATCAAGAGATCTAGTGATCATAATAAATCTCCCATTCATTGAAGCCTGTTGACTTTTCAAACTTCTCCTTGAGACCTCCCAACTCACCTATTCAAAGATTCAGTAACTGAAAATAGGGAACTCTAATTTATTTTTTCTAGAGACTCAACCACTATAGTCAAGTTTTATTACTTGTTTAATATCCTCTTATTTTTTCAACCAATTAGGAATAGACACATCACAAAATCTGGTAACCGGATGCCCAAAATTTTTCAACATTTTAATTTCGGTCAACACTTAACCCTGGATCATTTAGTGATTACCTGACTGAAGACAGTCTCCCAGTTGCTGAGCAACTTAATTAACATGAGTTTGACCCAGAGATTGGGCAACAAGGCAAATCTTAAGGTCGTTGGAACATTTTCAAACCCAGTCTTTGATTCTAAGACCACGTGACCACCACCCAATCAAAATTAAATCAACGATTGAAAACAAATGTCTGAAAACCTTTCTCTTAACTCACCCTCGTCTAGAGACCATGTGACTAAAGATATCTCCTTATTGCTAGATATTTCCTTTAACTGCGGTTAAGACTGGAGACTACATGAAAACCTTCATTCTCCAAGTCATTGGAAGATTTACTTAACTTCGGTCAAGTAATGAGATTAAATATCAACCGTCGATCTAATCATTATCCAATGGTTCCCACTAAGTCACTATTCCTTTCATAACTTAACTACTTCATTAGGAGACTTAGAGATAATCATGTTTCTGAATTGTTGACCACTTGAGACATAACTGCTAGAATCATGAGACAATGCGACCGTTGAAATTGCCAGGTCACTGGATAAAAGAAATAACTGCTAAATAACTTGGAGATCTGGTGACTCACATAAAATGGACCACCACCTTCCATTTGGGGACTCAGCGACCAACTAAGAACCTCATAATTGCTAAATACTATATCAATTCTTTATTTATTTCAGAGATCACCTTGTTAGAAATAGGGAATACTGAGAGGGGGGGTGAATCAGTATTCTACAAACTTTATCTTTTTCCCAATTATGGATATAATAGATTATCTTTATACATGCATAACATAAGAAGCTAAACAACATGCATAACAATAAAATTAAAGAACTCATAACACATGATTTGTTCTCGAGGAAACCCTGGCCAAGGGAAAAACCTGATGGGGATAGTACCCACAAAGATCCACTAATCAAAAGTATCCTGTTAAGGATGTTGACCCTATTAGGAGTCTATTACAAACATATAGTGTATCAGTCCTGATTAAGGGACTATAGGCAAAATGTGATTACTAGCTGAGCCCACTGCCCAAACAAGTAATATACTATATACACTGATTAAAAAATAGGTCAAGGTACATAACCTTATACTTCTTGCATCAATATCTCTTCATTGATCTTTCACTATCGTTGTTACATATGCTTGATATACTTTGCATCATGTTATTACAATTGCTCACTTCTTTTTTTAATTATAACTATTTTTCTACTACAACTACAATTACAATTACATTTACATACATATCAATAGCTTTAACCAAGAGTAAACATCTAAGATTTCATCCCTTTATATTATTAAGACATTATTTTGATAAACAAAATAATTCCTTAACTCTTTACCAATTTTGCCTTCATATACTGTCTTGTCGGCTTCACACTGTCTTCGGTAAAACTATCATAACTTCTTTTGTACATGTCATAATGACTTGCACTCTTATATTGGTCATCATTAGTCACCATAGAGTCTATGTTCAAGTGCAAAAGCACTGAACTCACTCCAGTCAACGCCACAAACAAAAACTATGTCTGGGTACACTGGTAAAACTACTATCTCACACTTAGACAAATATGCAATGCACTCTATTATACTTGCTCTCTGACTTGTGTGATCTTCATGTGGATCATATGTTTCCATAATGACAACATCTATGAAATCAACTTAGCCAAATTGCCAACAATCTCCCCCTTTGTCATTGGTGGCAACATATGAGAAAATTGGCTAAGTGTGCAACTCCAAAATCTCAAAATTGATAAAATTGTGGCCATAGCATAACATATATATGCTATCCTTATAACTCCTCAAAAATATTATCTATAATGAAATAATCCCCCTAAGAGTATCAACTCTTATCATATACTATCAATTTTCTACTAAATATCTCTCCCCCTTTGACAACAATGACAAAATAACAGTAGGGAGGGCTACAAAATTGTATCAAAAAAAATTTATACCTCAATGTATTTATTGCAAAGCCAGTAGGCTTGCAACACAATCTACAAAATCTATTTTCATGTTCTCTATCTCCTTTTCCCATGACTTCTTGATGGAATCAACCACATTGAGTAATGCGCTCAGTCCATAAGATGCTATCTGACAAGCTTGGAGGTTCTCAAAGTTGAATTTATGAAAAGATGTCTTAGTTGTAAGACAATCTTCTAACTACTCTTCAATAACACTCAACTTCATAGAAACATGCTCTCTCAAAAGAGTATATCTCCTTAACTTCCTATCTTTCTCATCTTGTAAAATTCTAATTTCATCAAAAAGTTTCCTAACTTTCTTTTCAACATTACTAACCTTCACATTAGGGTTAGAGAGAAGGTTTGTTTCATTTATAATCTCAGCTTCCTTCAATTTTATCTTTTGATCTTCCTCAACTTTCAAAGTTTCTAATTTTGTACATTATATGTACAAAGATTTTCCAATCTCCAAATGTTTCCTCAAATCTTTGATACAGATATCAAGAGTACTAATATCATTGCTGATGTACTGACTAATATTCAATAACATTCTAGCCTCATAGTCTACCTATGCTTTCAGTCTTGCAATATCAGCTAGGTTAGTGAACTCATCAAAAGTGCTCATCACTTTCTTTGCCTTGTCCATAGGGTCTGCTTCTACAATCTATGTGGTCATAATAATTTTTAGCTTTTTAGTTAGGTCCTTGAAACATCCTTCTAGAATTTTAACTTTCTTATTCTTCCCAATGATTTTGTTCAAAGATGTGATCAATTCTATTTGATCATCATCATCCACTTCTTTTCCAAAATCCTCAAACAAAGATGTAGTTTGTTTCTTCTTTCCAGTCTCAGGAGTAAGACTAATTTCTTCTTTAGAGGGTACAGATGCTTGTACTTCTGATACTTTAGGTTCTTCAATAATAAATTGGGTCTACTCTACTTCTACAGTTCTATCTGGTTCATCAAGAGCTGAATTGTCAACAATGTTCTCTAGATTCCTGAAATACATTATCATCAGTATCCAAGGTTATCCTTGTACCTTCAACATTCATAGATTCTTCTTCAATGTTAATAGCTAGTGGAGAAGGAATATCCTCTTGTTCTACTTCTACTACTTGCTCTGATGCAACTGATGTCTCTCCAACAATTTCTGCCATAACTTTAACTATTGCTTGTTCAGTCTCTGCATTCACTTGTTCATATTGTTCTACCGTAATCTGAATGGTTCTCATTTTTGTCCTTAAATGGGTGCTAAGGGGCTTCATAATTTTTTTAAGATGATCATAATCTCTTACATCACATAGTTTCTTCACAAGATTCTCTCTGATAGATTTGTCTTCTTCTTGTGCTCTCATCTTCCTGTTAGCAAGTTTCTTCAATAATTCATCAGGTATCTTTTCTTGAATAGAGTCAAAAATCTTATTAGCTAGAATCAAATGCTTGACCACTACATTCTCAAGATTCAATTTATCAGAATAGTCATAAAGGTTGTAGTACTTATTCATTTTAGTGAAATCTCCATCTTTTATAACTTCTTCATTCACTCTCTCAACTCTAGGTTTTCATGCTTTCTTCTTCACACTAGTGTCATCATCTTTAATTTCTGCAATTTTCCTAGGTACTAGTGGCACCAAAGTTTTCTTCCTCTTACCAGGTCCAATAGCTATTTCTTTCACTCTCTTGCTCAGTGTGGAGGAAGTAGATCTAGTAGGCTTGCTTGCTACTTGTTTCTTCTCAGGTTCGTCTACTTTTACCTTGACTAGTGCTACACTAGATGATAAGGGAGTTATAAATAAAATCTCTTTCTATCCAATACCTCTGATTGCTGCTCTTGTCTGCTTTTCCACTAAGAATTCTCTCTTTGTCAATCATGTATCCTTCAGTATTTTCTTAATAGTGCTCTCAACTCTTTTTTTAGACTGTTTCTCCTCAAGTATAGCCTTTGCAAAGTTGAAGTTTTCTTCAAAAGTTCCAAATCTATTATTGTGGGTGTCAACCTTGCATTTAAGTAGCTTTTTCATATATTCTTTTGTCTCTGTTTCAGATATTTCATAGCCAAGAGGGTCTATGAACTCAATTCTAGGTTCCACTACTTTAATGTATGTAAAGTCAATGTCAACCATAAAACATATTTCATTCTTGTATTTCTCCACAAGAGATTGCGAAATCCTTCATCTGCTAGACACAATATTCTGAAATGTCTTAATAACTAGTACTGTACACTCATTAACACTATCAATAACATGTTTTCTATATACTACATTAATCCTTTCCATTTAATTTTGTCCATCATTCCAATCATTTCCTATGGTGTAAGGAAATCTTGTCAAAAGATGAAAAAACATGTAAGTGATCAAAGATGAAAATCTAAATTGTGCATACTTTGTCTTCTTAATCTTCTCCAAGTTCTCAAATAGTTGAATTCTCAAAATTTCACACATATCAATTGGGACTTTGTCAACACAGATCAAATAAGCTATGTGTACCATTCCAGCTGCCATGTCATCCTCTCTTGAATTTGCACAAAACTTGGTTGTTAGGATCTTGCATAGATATCTAACATCAAGTTGTTGGATCTTACTAATTATAATTCCTCTACCATTATAGGATGAATTACTGTTATCAATGACTATCTTTCTCATGTTATTTTCATTTAAAGGAATAGCTCTAGATTTAGACAATCCAGTGACTTCATGAATCAAATCAGCTATAATGTCTATTACTCTATCTTCTAGCCAAAATTGCCATTACAAATTCTGCTAAGGATTATCTTAATGCATTCTTCATTATCAAACTCATACTATAATGCATACTTAACAATCTCATTGTCTTTCAAATGTTCATAACCTTTTTTTAATGACATGTCCTAGTTGTAAATCTTCTCATACTCACTAGTGAAATCACTATCACTGATGGTTTCTAACTTGCATCCAAGATAACTTCTTACATTCTCTAAATGCAAAACTCCATCTGGTACAGATGATAAAGCTAACTTAGAGTTTTCTTCCAGAGGTTCAACTAGTTCCCTCTTCATTCTAGGTCTATTTTTATCTCTGATATTGTGAATTAAAGATACATCCATGATTACTTCAAATTCCTTTTACTGATTCAAAGACCTGTCAAGTAAAATACCTCAATTTCACAAATTTAGCACTTGCATAGATTTGACACTCAAATATTTTACCAAATCATTGCAAAAAGCTTCCAATCACTAATTTTTTATCTCTTTAACACTTTTGTTCACTTTGATGATCAAATAACACCAATCATAACCTTTTATTACTTCAAACTCACTTAGTTCTGACATCGCATTCAATTCTTTTGCCACTTCTTTCCAAAAAGTTGTTTTTGCTATCTTGCAAAACTTAAAACTTCTTGTGATCTCGCAAAACATAATATTTTTCTTTGCACTCTTAACCATAGCATCATAATATCATAAACTACCTTCCATTAACTACACAAAACTTAATTCATCATAAATCTACTTCTACAGTAATCTAAGTTCCTAATCTACTATAATTCTCATAAATTAGGTACTTTGAGATAGGTCAAGTAAGGATTCATTCTTACCACTTGATACTTCACCTTTCTGATTGCCTTCAATGTTGAATATGTCTCCTTGATCTGTGCTTTTAACAAACTTCACTTCATCTATAATGCTACATCAACCTTTCTATCTATTACCTGCATCTTCATTTCTTCTTTCATGATTTCTAGGGTTAGGGTTAGGATGAAAAACTCCATTGTTCATTTTGAAAAACCTTGTTGTATGTCCAATCTTGTTGCATATTTGACAAATAATTCTATTGCTTCCATATCTTTGTCCAGGTGGATTAATCTGTGATCTGCAATTTCTAGCAATGTGTCCAGCCTTGTTGCATCTAAAACATATTATTCCATTTCTTCTGTTCATATCTTCAGTAGGTTTCTTATCTGCATTTTTAGTATTCTTAAACATTCTACTATTATTATTATTCTCAATAAATTTAGGTTTCCTACATTCAATAGCTCTATGTCCAAATCCATGATAGTTATAACAATAACCATTAAGAGGTTTAAATTGCTTACCTGTGCAATCTTTCTTCATAAGACCAATAGTATTACAAGAAAAACATCTACCTTTGAATTCTCTTTGCATACGTTTGGATGATTCATCTTTCTTTAGTGATTCTTCTTCTTTAGGTATATCTTTAGATTTGTTGATCTGATCAGACTTCTTCTCATCTAAGCTTTCAGATGCTTTTAGATCTAGTTCCTTGCTTTCATTATTTTCTTTAAGAGTGTTGAATCCAAGACTAGTCTTATCATAGAATGGTTTCTAAAAAGATGCTTGTGTATCAATCTTCTCACTAGTTGAATATAGCCTTTCAAGTTGTTGCTTGGATTGAGTCAGTTTGCCTTTCACAATCTTGTTGTATTTCTCAAGTTCAGCATACTACAAATTGACTTTCTCAAGTTTGGATGTTACATTTCCAAGTTTAGATTTCAGTCCTTCATTTTTAGTTTTTAGACTTTCATTCTTGCCATTTCCATCTTTCAAACTAAGCTTCAAATTTTCTATCTTCAATTCATGCTTAAGGACCTCATTTTCTTTTTCCAAATTGTCATCATAATCTTCAATAAGAACTTCAGATTTCTTTCCAGATCTCAGATCTTCTAATTTGTTTTTCAATTTCTCAATGAGGTTCTTTGCATCATCATATTTTCCTTTCAGAGTGTCTCTTTCATCAGTAAGTATATCAATCTGTTCAAGAGCTTCTTCTGTAGTTGATCCATATCCATAGAGATCTTACTCAAGCTTCGAGGTTTTCCTTGAATGATTCTTTTCTCAGTAAGTAAGCTCTGATACCAATTGTTAGAAATAGGGAATACTGAGAGGGGGGGTTGAATCAGTATTCTGCAAACTTTATCTTTTTCCCAATTATAGATATAATAGATTATCTCTATACATGCATAATATAAGAAGCTAAACAACATGCATAGCAATAAAACTAAGAACTCATAACACATGATTTGTTCTCGAGGAAACCTTGGCCAAGGGAAAACCCTAGTGGGGATGGTACCCAAAAATATCCACTAATCAAAATTATCTTGTTAAGGATGTTGACCCTATTAGGAGTCTATTACAAACATATAGTTTATCAATCTTAATTAAGGGACTATAGGCCTTGTTAGAAGCCTCAACCCTGTAGGACTTGGTAGTACAAAATGTGATTACCAACTGAGCCCATTGCCCAAACAAGTAATATACTATATACATTGATTACAAAATAGGTCAAGCTACATAACCTTATACTACTTGCATCAATATCTCTTCGCTTATCTTTCACTGTCGCTGTTACATATGCTTCATATACTTCACATCATGCTATTACAATTGCTTGCTACTTTTTTCAATTACAACTATTTTTTTGCTACAACTACAATTACAATTACATTTACATATATATCAATAGCTTTAACCAAGATTAAACATCTAAGATGTCATCCCTTTATATTGTTAAGACATTATTTTGATAAAAAAATAATTCCTTAACTCTTTACCAATTCTGCCTTCATATACTATCATGTCGGCTTCACACTGTCTTCGGTAAAACTATCATAACTTATTTTGTACATGCCGTACTAACTTGTGCTCTAAGATGGGTCATCATTAGTCACCATAAAGTCTATGTTCAAGTGCACAAGCACTTAACTCACTCCAGTCAATGTCGCAAACAAAAATTGTGTCCAAGTACACTGGTAAAACTACTATCTCACACTTAGACAAATATGCAATGCACTCTATCATACTTTCTCTCTGACTTGTGTGATCTTCATGTGGATCATATGTTTCCATAATGACAACATCTATGAAATCAACTCAGCCAAATTGCTAACACACCTAACTGAAGGTATTTTGATCCAGAGATAAAGCGGCAATAGTTGTTTTGCAAAAAATTATCATAGCAATTGCTAGATCTCATAATAATCATCTAAAGACTCGGTGACTAAAGGCAACTGCTGAGTCATTTGAAGAAAAAGAATGTTCTTTTAACCTAAGGAGACTATGTGACAAAGGGATTCAAACAATCGCTAGTTAAGAGGGAATATGCTAAATTGATTAGGAGACTAAGTGACTAATCAAGAAGTATAAAGCGCACATGCTCCAAAAGGCCATTAATTGATTTGAAAAATGTAACAGCCGAATAGACTTGGGTAAGCAAACTTTAGGGAATTTTTTGATTTTCAAAGATAATTAGACCTAACACCTTGGGTTTTTAGATTTTAGACAAATTTGAATCTTTGGAATTGAAAAATGCTAGAGAGCAAATCATGAAACTCGGAGACAGATTTCAAAAATCAAAATTTCAAAGAACAACTTCTAAAACTGAGAGACCAACCAATAGTGGCTCTATTTGAGGATGTTTAAATGCAAGTTTAAGAAATAACCATAGATCTCTAGAAAGAAGACCAAAATTGGCTAACCTAAAGAAGGAAAGGAAAAACATAACTTAAGGGAAACAAACCTATACATACTCTACAAGAAATTTACATGTGCATAAGAACCAAGAGTTTCAGTTGAAAAAAGGTTTTAAGAATTTCCCATGCACTGGCAACTCAAAAATTTCTCTATCTATATTTTTCAACAAGTAGGAATCCTTTCCAAAACTTTCATGGATTATGTAGGGACCAAGCCATAATGATTCAAACTTCTTATGCTTTCATTTATCTTTTGCTCTGATATTCTACTAAAGCACTAAGTCATCTGATTGGAATTTTATGGTAGTAGCTCTCTTATCAAATAGGTACTTCATTTTTTTTCTGTAACTTAATATTTCTCTTTTGACTATCTCTTCTCATTTCATCCAATTCAGTCAATTGCATGATTATATCCTACATTGGCTCTAAAATGTCAAACTCTTCATCCTGGATGAAAATTTATACACGCATCAAGTTATTGATAGGAAACCTTGATTTTAGTCCATACAAAAGCTCAAATGGAGACTTTCCTATAGCTTTCTTTACTATAATCCTATCTGCCCACAGAGCAAGCTTCAACTTCTAATGCCAAGCTCTTTTATTCTTCTCCAATATTTTCTTTAGAATTTTCAAAATGCTTTTGTTACTAGATTCAACTTGTCCATTTTCTTGGGGGTGATAGGGAGATGATTAAGATGTTATAATTCCATTCTCTTTGCAAAAATCCTTGAACTCATATGATCTAAAGAACATTGCATTATCAATGATTAACTTTATGGGGAAGCCAAATCTGGTCAAAACATTATCTAAAAGAAAATCTATCACTATTCTACCTATTTCCTTTTTGGTCGGGATAGCTTCTATCCATTTTGTGAAGTAGTCAATTACAACAAGTATCCAACTATGTCCACCACTAGATTTGTCAAAAAACTCTCCTATGAAGTCCATTATGCACATGGAAAATGGTGCTTCTGCAACTATTGGATTTAGCAACAATGCTCTTGAATATTTTAACTTAGAAGCAAACTTGTGACAGGCCTCACATCTCTTAACAAATTGGAAAGAATCTTTGAATAATGTGGGCCAAAAATAGCCAGTTCTTAAAACCTTATGGGTAGTGATCCTTATAGAATAATCCCCCCTACAAACACCAGCATGCATTTCATTCAAGACCTTCTCTGCTTGATATTTGTCAAGGAAAAACAACAAAACTCTATCTCTATTTTTCTAGTACAAATCCCCTTGCATTAATGTGTACTTCTGAGCTTGTAACCTTAAGGCTCTATTTTGATTGTCAGTCATATGCTTTGGACATCTAGTATTCTTAATATGATAAACAATATCAACATAACATGGTTGCATTTCAATACTTGTTATTGTCAAATTTTATATCCGTTCACTGTTAACTTGGACTAAATCCATGTTTTCCTTAGTCATCAACTTAGCTAGACCTATTCCTCTTACTATCTTAGTAATATGGATTTCCAAGTTGAACTCTTGGATCCTGGTGATCCATTTACATCTTTTACCAGTAACCTCTGACTATGTGAGAACATCCTTTACTGCTGCATGTGGAACATATGCAATAACCTTAGCACACACTAGGTAAGGCCTGGAAGATTTTATAGCTTTTACTAATGCCTATGCCTTCTTTTCCATCATCTCATAATTTAGTTCAACAGCCTGTAAAGACTTACTAAAGAATGCAATTTGATGCTCAAAAGTTTCTTCATCCTTTTGTAGTAATACAACAACAATAGTATGAAATGATGCAAAGGAGAATAATGAGAATGGTTTTCTATCAATATAGGTTCCTCTTGAACAACCTCTTTAATTTTGTTAAAAGTATGTTGATCTTCAAAAGTCCACTGGAACGTAGCATCCTTCTTGAGTATCTTGACTATTGGTTTGACAATTTCAGCAAAATTGGCACTAAATATTCTAACAAAATTAATTTTCCCCAAAAAAGATTGTACACCCTTGATATTTTTTGGTGGAGTGACCCTCTTGATGGCCTCTACCCTCTCTGGATCAATTCTTATTCTTTCCTTTGATAAAATGTGTCCTAACAACTTTCCTTCTCTGACTACAAAGTTACACTTCTTTGGGTTTAAGGACACACCATACTCGAGAGCCTTGTTAAAGATTTTTTTGAGATGAGAACAATTATCTTCAGCTTTCTTGGAATAAGCAGTCATGTCATCTTCATAAAAAACCTTAGAAAAATCTATATACTCCTTGAATGCAACATCCATGACTCTTTGGAAAGTTTCTCCAACATTTCTAAGACCAAATGGCATTTTGACATACACATAGGTTCCCCAAGGTGTTGTGAATGTAGTCTTAAATTGTGCAGATTCTTTCACCAACACTTGGTTGTATCCAGAGAAGCCATCCATCATAGATAATAATTCACATCTAGTAGCTTTATGTAACATTACTTCCATGTTAGGCAAAGAATACTTGTCTTTTAGAGATGCAACATTTAGGTTTCTAAAATCCACACATAGCCTAATATCACCATTTTTCTTTCTGACTGGGACTAGGTTAGATACCCAAGTTGAGTGCCTTATAGGTTGAATTATCCCTGCATCACTCAACTTGATCAGTTCCTACTTCATTTTGGGGCCCAATAATAGATTAATAGGTCTCTGTTTCTATCTAAATGGCTTAACATCTTTCTTCAATGGGATCTCATGTTGGAAAAGGTCCCCTCTATAGGCTTTCAGGTCATCATAAGACCATGTGAACACATGCTTGTGTTTTCTTAACAATTTTATCAGATTGTATCTAATTTGAGGATCTAACCCCTTTCCAATATAAATCATTTGAGGTGTGTTGTATGATCCCAAGTTCACTTCTTCTAAATCTTCTATATTAGCATTACTAGTCTTTAACATGTGATCATCCTGGCTACTATATAATTCTTTGAGCTCAGTTAAACCTTTGGGGATATGATTTGTATTTAGCTGAATTATCTCATTTCCCAAAACCATATTTTTGCCATCAATTTCTTCAACCAAAGTATTACAGTCTATGAGTTGATCTTCATACATGTCAAGGCCTTGAATAAACTTTAAAATGTCATGGTCATCTTCAAAGACCTGCCAGTTGTAAATGTTATCTAGAACAATTGCCCTACTCTTTATTTCCACTATTGATACTCTAGACAAAGTTAAGTCATCTCTCTTTAAAGCAAAATTAGCTAAAAAAATAGCCATAATGTTTTTAGACCTTTCCACCCAACAAATGTTGAAAGAATCAAATAATTCAATCTAATCCCAAATAACATGTTTATACAATTTTAATATATCTTTTTTGATAAAATACTTGGATCTAACTTGTGCTACTACAAGCTCAGAGTCACCATAAACTTTTAAACACTTTATCCCATGTTTTATGGCAATATTCAATCCTAAAGACAATGTTTCATATTCAGAAGTGTTGTTTGTATATTGAAAAGTCAATAGGAAAGAGTACTTGAAAGTGGTACCTAATGGTGATATGAATAAGACTCCAGCTCCTGAGCCTTCTTTTGAACAAGCTCCATCAAAATACATCTACCATAATCCATTTTTTTGTTCTTTCAATTCCTCAATTAGTGGGTCTGCATCTTCTTCTTGTGGAATGAGTTTTTCCACTCTAAAGTTTTCCATATCAACATCCACACAACAATTCAAATCATCAACATTAGTTAATTCAATCATGTGTGGGGTCCTACTTTCTCTGGATACTTTGACATTATTCCCATTGATATTAAAGGTTGCAAAAGATAAATCACATTGAGTACTACCTCCCATTAAAGAACTCCATTTTCTAGATAGTAGTATTCCATACTGAGGTGGGATTTCAACCACCAAGACACTCATAGTTAATAGCCTATTTGGGTAAGCTGCTAACCTGTAAGGTAATGCTTTAATAGTACCAATAACTGGTACTTCTCTTGATTCCATGGCCTAATATCTTCCATGAGGTGTACAAACTTTCAATCTCAAAGACCTCATTACTTCTGTAAGCATAACAATATTAGAAGCTCCTGAATCAATCATGCAGTTCTTTAAAAGCTTCTAATTTACTACTAAAGACAAAAAGAAAGGATCAACTATTCCTGACATTGTGCTAACAACATTTGTATCCAAATAGATTTGATGAATCTCAAAAATTATTTCCCCATACTGATTTTCATTTGAGTCATTTACTGAGGTAATCAATTTATCCACCTTAGTGGCACTTTGGGTATCAATAGGAGTGACTCCATTCACCCAACTTAAGGCTTTCTCTTTGTGTTCCTCTATTCTCAACATTTCTAACAAAGGAACTTTGACAGTAATGTGTGATAAAAACTTACTCATGTCAACTGAAATATATTTTGGGTCAACTATATCTTGTTTGATAACAGTGACCTCCTTGTTTTCTTCATGTTCAGTGAGGACAGGATTATCCTTGTTTTGGATTTTAACCTCCTTTTGGGAAGAGATGATAGTTTCCTCTAGGGGTTTAGCCTTCAATCTATAAGTCATATTGGGGGTAGCAAAAGTGACATTTTTCTTGATCTTAGTTTTGTTGACAACCTCTGGAGCCTTCTATTTATCTTGAGACTGTTTCACATCCTTTCCTTATTGCTTGATGAATATACCAATTTGCTTATGATTTGGATCACCTACCACTCTATTTCTTAAATTATAATTAATCTTGGCTTGGGTAACCATATTTGCTATAATTTGTTCAATTTCCTCATTAGAAGGCCTTCTTAACACAATTGGTCCATCATCTCTCAAAGTATTACACTGGACTTTATCTAATTGACCATCTTCCTCATTAAAAAAAACTTGTTGATCGTAGACCTCATTTTTGACTTGGGAAATAGAAAGATCTTGATCCTCATCCTCTTCATTGGAGTCTATTTCATCATAAATATATGAAGAAGTCATGGCACATCCTTGATCATCATAAGAATCTTCATCATTACTTTCTTATTCTCCATCTGCAGAGATACTTTGAGAAACTGCATAGTAATAAGGGTCATGAGGTGACTGAAAAACAATGAACCATGGAACATCATCAATCATGTTCATTGAGTTCTTGTGTAATAGGTCAGGAGTTTTATCAATGGGTTTATCCTTTCCTTTAGGAAGCACTGGTTTTCCATCCTTCTACTGAGTGTTATAAGGATAGTTTTGCATCCTTGGTAGCTTGTTGAAGTTATTAAAAGATGGTTTGTCATTTGCTGCTAATCTATTATTTCTATTCTCACCAGGCTTCAAATCTTTTATAGCTTTCAGAATCTATTTCAAACTATCTTCCTCTTTTGGTTTTGTATCATATTTTCCTAGTTCCTTCCTATTTGAAACTTGAGGTTTATAGTCATCCCTTCTCCCCAATTTTCCTAATATCCTCTTGTTGCTTTCTATGTTAATGGCCAATTTTTAGGCTTGTGCAAGGTTTCTAGGGTTTTTGTCTCTCAAAAGGTACCCCATCTTTGAATCAAAAGAATTTATGTAGGTGACCAAACATATTTTGTCATCCAACCTGATAACTTGTAATATTTTATGCATAACTTTCTGAAACCTAACATTAAATACAACAACACCCTCATTTTGGTTTTTCTTGATGTTATTGAACTCATTCAGCATGAAACCTTCATTAGTCTTATCACCATATTGTTTCTTAAGACAATGCTTGAACTATTCCCATGAACCTATGCTAGCATGAGGTACATTTCTAAACCAATCTCTAGCATCTTCAATTAGAGATTGAACAAAAAGTTTCATAATTACATCATCAGGTTCTATGTTGTAGTCATCTATTACATCAATGAAACTCTTCAAGTATTCCTCATAAGTGATTGCATTACTTCTAGTGAATTTTTGGATTTTTTTCCGAATTTCATCAAGGATGGGATTAGGATATCTGAGGATTCCAATAAAAACTAACTGCTTGTGTCTCTCATGAATAGATCCAATCTGAGATGGGCCAGCACCTAAAGATGTAGATGTTTAAATATTCAAAATAGTAGATACCTTATGGACAATAGATGAAGGGATAGTTTTGGCAGTATTCAAAACATTTTCACCTTGTACTAAGGAAGTGGAAACTATATTGGTAGGTCTTGAAGATTTTCTAAGAAACTCAATCTTTATTTTCATCTCAGCTGCAGTAGCCTCTAGCTCTACTTTTTCTAATTCTTTAGCCAACAATTCTTGTTCTCTTTTGGCCTTTTCAAGGTCAACATCTAATCTTTGTGCTTGATCTAAAGAGTTTTTAGTAGGATTTGGTTCACTAATTGAAACTCCTACAACCTTTTGTTTACCCTTATCCCTGGGGTTTCTTATTTCATGAACTTCTTGGATAATGGGATGTTCCTTTGTTTGTTCTAATATGGGGACATACTTTATATCTTCATAATCCAACAATTGTCTCTTCAATTGTTCAGCTCTTATCATAGCATGTCTAATCTTTTCTTCTTTCTCTTTCTCTCTTCTTTGCCTTATATCAGCTTTCTCCTAGATCTTTCTTTCTAATTCAAACACTTCTTTAAAAATTTCTTTGGAGTCTAGGAGAGTTGTTTTTTATGATATTTTTTGGGCAAGGACTTCCTCCTAGTGGTCATTAGGTACTTGGTGGCCCTATAAGGAGGAACCAAGGGGAAAAGAAGGAACAAAGTCTTGTCTATTCCCACTTTGGCTCCTAGACCTTCTATTATTTCTAGGGACTCCTCTTTTGTGAGGTTGTGCTCTCCCTCCATCCTTTTCAGAGGGTGAATAATAATCATCATACTGATTTATACCCAAATCAACCACTTTCTCATATTCTGATGTATCTCCCTCTTGATTTGTTTGATCAAGGCCTTCACTCCTCACATTTCCTTTCTTCTTCCATGTGAAATATATGTCATTATTGTTTCTCTCCCTCCTCATTTGACTACGCCTTGAGGTAGTTGGAAATTCTCCTTCTAAATTTTCTTCTGGATGTTCTTTTCTCTAGGATCTTGTATTTCTATGGCTCATTGTAAAATAATGAATTTCTTACTTAAGCACTAGTACAAAGATTTTGTAGAGAGTCACCACCCAATTGGTTGGGAATTTGGAGATATTCTCCTTGGGAAAGTATATGAGAAAAACCTTAAAAGGAAAATATATATAGAGAGATAAAGGGACAACTCTGATCTTAAATGGTGACTAACTGGTATGAAATAAGAAGGCCAAGAGTCAAACTCTACTTGAAACCTATGTTATTTATGACTTTGCAAAATATTTTACTCCCTAGTAGAGTCACCAATTTGTTAGAGATTTTTCTTGGGGATCAAACTTGGTAAATATGTGTGTTGGGTTTTCATATTATGAACTCTCAAGTTTGCAAGAAAGAGTCTAATTGATGAGGATTGGATAGAATCCTCCTTCTTCTTTAGAGCTCCACAAGACTTAGGCAGGGGTTGCCTATATGAATTATTATATTGCAAGTAAACTTTGAATGGTGGATTGTGTTCTTCACTGTTATGCTATTTATCTTTCAACTTATCTCAATAAAATATCACTACTCTACAAATAGCCCAGACAATACTAATACAGAGGATAGCAATTGAAATCATAAACGTGATAGCATAGACTAGTGGTATAAGGAAATTCATCCTCCTTTTTCTGAGTTCAACTCAAGGAAGAGTAAACTTTTGATTCTCCCTTGAAGGAATCACCAATATGAACTATACCACCTAGATACAATTCCTCTAAAACATGTAAAAAACTCTTAAAAGGTAAAAGTACTAGTAATGAAATTAATTTTAGTTTTCTAATGATCATGGAAAGACAACTTTGAAAGAAAAAAACACTAAAACCAGTGCCTAATCCAATGGGAAAAAGAGTTTAAATGCAAATCCATGGGGCTATCTTAGAAGAAAATACAATAGAATGCCTTACAAACTTTCTACAATCTGAATAGAATGCCTTACAAACTATTTTGTCAATCTAGTATTATTACTATCAAAACCTCCACAGATACATTTACTCTCTGAAATTGATAACAAGGATTTGAATTCTCTCCTTCAAAGAAAATCATAACCAATTATAGAAGTTTCTTAACAACTAGTATATTTTAGATGCCTTACACATAAAACATACAAGAGAAAATATAAAGGTAAAGAGACAACAATAATAGGAGATAGAAATTGTAGTGTATTTGTATTGAAATAGACCTGTAAATTACATACAAAAACTCATGATCAGAGCTCAGACAGAAAATTTAGAAGTCTGCTTTGTAGCAATTATACTCAATTTTTCTATTACCTTTCCAACTATATCAAAAATGAGGTTACAACTTATATATATAGCTCAACCATCTTGGAATTATCTTATCAATGAGAATCCAACAAGCTCTGGATGGTTGGAGCCCTAAACCTAGAAAGAACATATGACAAAATACAATATAATACCTTGGGTAGTGGAAAGACCAAAATATTTTGGACTGTTCTATTGCTGGCTCGTTCATCACTAACACCTTTGTTTGTAGATATTCATGATAGGTTCTTGAGTTATTGCAAGATATGGTGACCACCATTCTAGCTAACTTACACCATTCTTATTGATAGCATATCATCCCTGTGCTCTGAGGTCAGGTGTCAAGTACTATAGGTGTCCTCTTTACTCATCATCCAAAATATCAAAGTCAACTACAGTAGACTTTATCTTCTTGGGCCTTGTAAGCTCATCCCATGTAGTTACTTCTTCCTCTATCAGCTATTTATAATTTTGAACATGCTGCAGTTGTGCCTTTTGTCTCTCCCATCTAGCATCTATTATCATCTTGACAACTACCATAAATTTGGTGAGCTCCATCTCTGCCTTTATGGCATCATCCAAAAAGTGGCAATATGGTCTTAATTCTATTTATTTCCTCACCTACTTGTAGAACTACCTTCAGAATATCATTTCTCAGAGGTTGCACAGTTGCCAATCTTTCAAAAAGTATTGCTCTAGCCAACCAAGCTACATAATAACCATTCAAAATTACAACATAACTATTCAGCTCCACCTCCAGTTCAGGTAATTTATTATAAGCACTAAAAACCAAATAACATTTATCCTTTAATACATCAATCCTATGCTACAAGATTTTTAGTAAGGCTTGTAGGATAACCTCATTCTACTCTAATCTTATTTTTTCAATCTCTGCAGTAGCCTCTTCTTCACTTACACCTTTATTTTCAAGTAGTGCAGGCTATTTAGGTGGTTTAGGGGTAGCTATAGGAGCATTTATTATTTGCTACTCTAAATCTACTAAAGACTTTTCCAATGTCTTTTCCTTTATCATCTAGACATCCCTGTCCTGCAAAAATTGCAATGTAGTCCTCTAACAAGGAACCATACCTCTTTGATAATTGCTTGGTCTTGTCCTCATTGAGCATAGAAAAATGAGTTAACACCTAAGATATCTCAAGGTCTCTTGTATTATGGATTGACCATATAATCTTGTCACCATCCATTTTCTCTTTGACATTTAGAATTGATGGCTTCTTATCTTTAGGATATAGGATCCATAGAGCCAATGGCTCATTCCTTGGGCTATACCCAAATCCATTAATAATCTCCCCCACTTGGGTCTCTAAGGACAATGTTATATCCTCTTGTCTCTTGATCTGATCAATAATAAAATCAGAATATAAATTCCACCCAGGTACTAATAGAATATTGCTAGCTCTAACTAGTTGTCTAGCTTCGTCTGGGGTGATTTTCTCAGTCTCAGGGTCAAACTCCCTTAGTGTTTGTACTACTTCATTAGGAACTTGACCATCTTTAGTGATATAAACACTTGATGCAACCTATTATTTCTTATGCCATATTAAGAATCTCTTGAATTCATATGACTTGATAAAATTTTCATCCTTCAATAATGCATCTTGCTCTATCATTCTCTCATCTTGGCAAAGGGCCAAGGGAAACTCAACATCCTCAATCTCAAGTTTTTGTTTTCTTTTCTCCTTTCTTATCTTCTTCCTCAATTGGTGATCATGGACACTAGTTCTAGTGAAGAGAGCCCCTATTCTATCCCTCCTCCTTCCTATAGTCCTTATTTGTGAAGACTGTCCAGTTAATAATCTTTGCTTCTTTGTAGGACGCTCACTTGTATCTTGAGAACTATGTAATTCTATTAGGTCAACAACATTCTCACCATCTTGATGTTTCTCAATTATTATTTTCTCTAGAGTAGGGATTTTGTGCACCGAGAAGCCAACATCACTATCTTCATCACATTCTAACTTAGAGTGGACATCCTTCCTCTTTTCTATTTCATCAATCTGATCTTCAAAAGTCCTCATTAAAGTATTGAATTGGGCCATCATTTGTTCAAGCCTTTGAAAATAAGGTAGATTGGGGAAGAAGCCACTGAATACCAATCCTTTTTTTTAACTACTTCTCCATGGCATATAATTCATTTATTTGGTAAGCTCTTCTCACCACCTCCTCCTCTTCTATTATATTTCTGATCACATCCTACTTAGGATATTCTTCATGTCTTTTGTTGAATGGGATGCTAGGGATGTATTATTTTCTAGAAACAACCATGAATCCCTCTATATTAACATATCTATAGGAAGAAACATACATTCCTTACTATCCTAACCAATCATTCACCTTATTGAAGGCATTCATGCCTATTGTGAGACTATGCACTCTAAAGTGTCTCACAGTAAAAGTTCCTTTTCTATGTGGAGCCAAGTGCTCCTTATCAATCAACATAAGCTACCAGATGAACTCTAAAAATGTGACCCTAGGTGGAAAAAAGAATGGTACTATGTGGGGGGGCTGAGGGTATCCATATACTCTAATCATAGTATAACCCTTTTCATAGTAAATATCTCCCCAATTGTGACCCTTGGTCCACTTATCAACAAATTATTGGGGCCTTATCAGCTGCAGAACCTTAGTGGACAACCTTCAAAGTTTTAATCCTAAACTAAGGAGGATAGGCTAAACTATCTAATTTTCAAATGCATAGAAATCACATCTCGAAGGACTCCAAGCCCTGATCCAAAACTGCACTGGATTTGGTTGTCCCTTATACATCATTTGTGGCTCAAGGCCTTCCAAGTCCATGATATCATAATTAAAGTATATAATGAGATGCATCAACAAAGAATAGTGCATAAACCTAGGTGTAGAACTAGATGTGTGATTATTAAACACCTGTAAACCCTCATGCCTTTTATGTATTCCATATCCTATGCAATTATATCCTTTCATCACATGAAGACTCTAGGAGTCCAACACCATCATCAAGAGCTCTGGAGTAATCCTCTCCCCACTATCAACCCCTAGAACCTTGCATAATCCGTATGTGATATAATTTATATAAAATGGAGATCATTGTAGAAAAATGGGTTTGACCTAACTATTGGTGCAACATAATTCCTATTCTCCTAGGGAACATGGTTTTGAATTTCTTTTGCCACTACAGCAGACTCCCTAATATATCTATTAGCTAGGGCCCCCAAATTAATTTTTGTAGCCATATGGACCAGAAGAGAACCATCACCCCTCCTAATTGTTCTGCATAGGGGATCATAGCTACAAGAAAAAATAATTAAGACATCTATGTCTAGGAAAACCTCTGGAACAATCAATTTTGCTAACCCTGACATCCAAGGGTTTGAGATGGGGACCAAACTATCAGAATTCTTATAAAAATACTTAAACAAACACATGCCAGTGACATCTTGAGTTCTTGCATCCCTATAGTATGAAATCTCATCAACAAAACACTCATCACTAACCTTTTGTTCTATGATGATCCTGGCAGCAAGACGAGGAATTCATCTGAGTAGCTTTCCTTAGCATTCTCCTTGGTACCTTTGCTAGTAGAGGCCCCATTGACTGATAATTGGCTCATATTTTCTAAGAATTCAAACCCCTCTACAAATTTTGAATGTACTAAACTTTGGAATTTCTCTAGAAATCTCAATAAATTCTATCACTTTTGCTCTTCTGAATGCTTGGTAATTCAAAATGAGTGATGACCAAATGTGTTTATTTTTTAGAATTGAATGCAGTAATTCATTAGAGATCAAAAAGCCAAAAATCATGTCACTTTCACCATTACTTGGCACGTTCAGAACTCAATTCACTAGTCATAAGCTGAGAAAATGACAGGTAATCAAATTTTAACTTTCTGGTGACCTAGCGACTACAAAACATTCTTGTAATCGTTGAAAGATTTGGAGGCTCCCTTACATTCTTAGAGATCTAGCAACTAAAGGAAAACCTTAGTCACTTAATGAATTTATTCTTTCTTGAGACCTGGTGACTAAAGTGAGACATCATAGTCACTGAATAATTTGAACCCTTTTGAATTTATTTGGAGACTAGATGACCTTATGTTACTTAAATTTTTCCATTTTGAGACTTGGTGACTATAGTCATTCATTTAGTCACTATAGAATTATTTCCTTTTAATTTTATCTTGACACTCGGTGACCCAAGGCCATCAAGAGATGTAGTGACTGTAATAAATCTACCAGTCACTGAAGCCGGTTGACTTTTCAAACTTCTTCTTGAGACCTCCCAATTCACCTATTCGGAGATTCAGCGACTGAAGATAGGAAACTCTCATTTATTTTTTCTAGAGACTCAATGACTATAGTCAAGTTTTCTTACTTGTTTACTATCCTCTTACTTTCTCAACCAATCAGGAAGAGACGCATCACAAAATCCAGCAACTGGATGCCCAAAAATTTTCAACATTTTAATTTCAGTCAACACTTAACCCTAGATCATTTGGCTATTACTCGACTGAAGACAGTCTCCCAATCACTGAGAAACTTATTTAACTTGAGTTTGACCCAGAGATTGGGTGACAAGGAAAATCTCAAGGTTGCTGAAACATTTTCTAACTCATGGTTTGATTATGAGACCACGTGACCACCACTTGATCAAAATTAAATCAACAGTTGAAAACAATTGTCTAAAAACCTTTCTCTTAACTCACTATCATCTGGCGACCACACGACTGAAGACATCTCCTTGTCATGAGATATTTACTTTAACTATGGTTAAGACTGGAGGCTACATAGAAACCTTCATTCTCCAAGTCGCTAGAAGGTTTACTTAACTTTGGTCAAGTAATGAGATTAAATATCAATCGTTGATCTAATCTTCATCCAATCGTTCCTGCTAAGTCATTATTCCTTTCATAACTTAACTGATTCATTAGGAGACTTAGAGATAACTATGTCATTGAATCATTGACCACTTGAGATATAACTACCAAAATTAGGAGAACACACAACCATTGAAATCGTCAGGTCACTAGATAAAAGAACTAACTACTAAATAACTTTGAGATCTGGTGACCCGCATAAAATGGACCACCACCTTGCATTTGGAGACTCAGCGACCAACTGAGAACCTCATAATCATTGAATACTATATCAATTCTTTATTTTTTTCAGAGATCCCCTGACTGAAGGTATTTTGATCTGGAGATAAAGTGACCATAGTTGTTTTGAAAATATTTATCACAACAGTCGCTAGATCTCATAATAATCATCTAGAGACTCGGTGATTGAAGGAAACCATTGTGTCATTTGAAGACAAAGAATATTCTTTCAACCTAAAGAGACTATGTGATAAAGGGATTCAGACAATTGCTAGTTAAAAGGGAATATGCTAAATTGATTAGGAGACTAAGAAACTAACTGGAAAGTATAAAGTGCACATGCTCCAAAAGGCCATTAAGTGATTTGAACAAGGTAACAACCGAATAGACTTGGGTAAGTAAATTTTAGGGCTTTTTGGATTTTCAAAGATAATTAGACCTAACACCTAGGGTTTTTAGATTTTAGACAAATTTGGAGCTCTAGGACTGAAAAATGATGGAGACCAAATCATGAAACTCAGAGATAGATTTCAAAAATCAAAATTTTGAAGAACAACTTCTAAAACTAGGAAACCAACAAACACTGAGCATGGTTCAGAGTTGATTGTGAAGAGCAGAGCAGAGTGTGAGAAGTGTTGAGCCATCAATAGAAGGTGTATGTGACCAAGTAAGGTGTTTGTGCTATACATTGGAATTGATCTAGACAATAGGTCAAAGCACAGTTCAAATATACTGTGTATCTGTTATTCAGAAGGTTGTAGCCTTCACCCCTTTAAGCAGTATTATCTCACATAGTGCATCCTCACCCCTAACAGGGTTAATTGTAAAAGACTCCTAACAAGATCTGACCCTTGACCAGGTCACTGTACTAAATATATTGTAAATCAACTCCTAACAGGGTTAAGGATCTTCTAACAAGGATCATAAAACACTAGTGAAAATTATTAGTGGGTGTCAATTCCCATTAGGGTTTTTACCTATTTGGGTTTCCCCGTAACCAAAATATTGGTTTTGTGTTCAAATGTTCTTTCATTGTGTTTATGCTTTATGTTTAAGTATACTTAATTGGATGAAGAATTGAAACTTGTAGATAACTGATTCAAACCCCCCCCACCGCGCCCCCCTCTCAGGTATCTCTTGGGACTATTCCTAATAGATAATGACATAGATAAGGCTATTGAGGTTCCTAAAAATCTGAGGTATGTAAAGAACAATCATCTTGAGAAGAAAATTATTGGTAATACAAATCAAGGAGTACTAACTAGATCAAAGGTTAGAGAAGAAATTTGTTTGATTTCTCAATTTGAACCAAAGAATACATATGAAGCTTGTAGAGATGAATCTTGGATAAATTATATGAAAGAAGAATTAGATTAGATAAAGAAGAATAACACTTGGGAATTGGTTCCTAGACCTAAGACCAAAAATGTGATAGGAACTAAATGGGTTTTCAGAAACAAAATGAATAAAGAAGGGATTGTTGTAAGCAACAAAGAAAGACTAGTATGGATAGGTTACTCACAACAAGAAGGCATAGCATTTGAAGAGACATTTTCTCCCATTTCCAGAATAGAAGGTGTAAGATTATTCCTAGCTTATGCTACACACAAGAATTTCAAGGTGTATCGGATGGATGTAAAATCTGCATTCCTAAATGGTGATCTTGAAGAAGAAGTGTATATAGAACCACCTAATGGATTTCCTTTATGAGAAGATGGAGACATGGTATGCAAGTTGAAGAAAGCTCTATATGGGCTGAAGTAAGCTCCAACAGCTTGGTATGCAGAGTTAGACAAATGCTTACTTTGGCTTGGATTTAGAAAAGGTAATGTTGACAGTGATTTATATTTAAGGACTAGTGAAGATAGAATCTTGATAATAGAAGTCTTTGTTGTTGATATTATCTTTGGAGGCAATGACGATCTATGTGAGAAATTTTCTAAGGAAATGGAAAGTGAATTTTAGATGTCCATGATAGGTGAAATGAAATTCTTTCTTGGACTACAAATAAATCAGAGAAAATATGGCATTTTTATTTCTCAAACTAAATATCTTAAAGAAATGTTGATTTTTTTTGGAATGGAGGATTTTAAACTGGTTGGCACACCCATGGTGACTGGTAATAAGCTAACAATTGATGATGAATCAAAAAAAAATTTAGACAAAGTACAAATCAATGGTTGGAGGATTACAATATCTGACCCACACTAGACCAGATATTGCTAATGTTGTTGGGATTGTGGCTAGATATCAAGAAGAACCCAAAGAGACACACCTAGCTATTGTGAAAAGGATACTAAGATATTTGAAAGGAACAATAGACTATGGTCTATGGTATGACAAAAATGATAGCTTCAAACTTCATGCCTATACTGATGTTGATTGGGAAGGAAACATTGATGACATAAAGAGTACTAGTGGTGGTGCATTTTTTCTTGGGAAAAAGTTGGTTTCATGGCTAAGTAAGAAGAAATATTGTATAGCACAATCTACTACTGAACCAGAGTATGTTTTTGCTGCTATAAATTACACTCAAATTGTCTAGATGAAGAAAATGTTGAAAGACATTGGAATAACTTTTGATGAGCCTATGGTTATCCATTGTGATTACACTAGTACAGTGAATATGTTAAAGAATCTGGTGATGCACTCTAAAACTAAACATATCTCTATCAAGTATCACTTCCTAGGAGACAAGGTGACATAGAAGGAATACTGATGTTGATTGGGAAGGAAACATTGATGACATAAAGAGTACTAGTGGTGGTGCATTTTTTCTTGGGAAAAAGTTGGTTTCATGGCTAAGTAAGAAGAAATATTGTATAGCACAATCTACTACTGAACCAGAGTATGTTTTTGCTACTATAAATTACACTCAAATTGTCTAGATGAAGCAAATGTTGAAAGACATTGGAATAACTTTTGATGAGCCTATGGTTATCCATTGTGATTACACTAGTATAGTGAATATGTTAAAGAATCTGGTGATGCACTCTAAAACTAAACATATCTCTATCAAGTATCACTTCCTAGGAGACAAGGTGACATAGAAGGAAATAAAGTTAGAGTATATTAGTACAAAGGAACAAATTATAGACATCTTCAAAAAGTCATTGCCAAAAGATACCTTTGAATATATCAAAGGTATTCTTGGGGTTCAGGCCCCTCCTAGTCAGAATTAAAATAATACAGGGATGCATCAGTCCAGAGGTTTTTAGAGCCTTATCATATTCTTGACTAGATATAGGGATCTACTCCTCAAGGGGAGTGATTATGGAAGAAAGATTTTGCAAAATAGTTGATGACTCATGGAACCCTTTTCCATTATTGTCAAAGGGGGAGTGTTTCTATGAGAAAATCCCTACTATATGGGGAGATTGTATGTAGGACTAGTTGGTTGTAGAGATTTGGATTTGTTAGGGATTTTTCTTGTAGGATCAAACTTGGCAAATGTATGGGCTTGATTCTCAATTAAAAAGGTCTCCAAGTTTGCAAGAAACACCTAATTGATGAGGGTTGGAAAAGATCCTCCTTCTGCTTTGAGCTCCACAGGACTCAGGCGGGTGTTGCCTCAAATGGGTTACTATATTTCAAGTAATCTTTTGATAGGTGGATTATGTTCTTCACTATTATGCTATTATGTTACTCCAAACTACTTCAATGAAAGATGATTCTGTAAACAGTTAAGAATATCCTAATACAAAATATGATAAAGGAAATTACAAATGTAACAGCATAAATAGTGGTATAAGGAAGTGAATCCTTATTCTTTTTCTAAGTTTAAATCAAGGAAGGCTAACCTTTTGATTCTCTCTTCAAGGAATCAATAAACTGAACCATATCACCTGGATACAATCCTTTCACAATAGGCATAAACTTAAGAATATAAAAGAACTGGTAATGATTATTTTGTGCTTGATGATAGAAGGATGATTGTATAACAAACATCCAACCAGTGCCTATTCCATTGGGCAAAATAGTCTGAATATAAATTCATAGGAAGATTTTATGGAAATATAGTAGGATGCCTTACAAACTACCTGCAATCTGAATAGGATGCCTTACAAATTACCGTGTCAATCTTATGTTGTAATCATCAAAATATTAACAAATGTGTCTTCTCTCTATAACTGCATATGAGGATTTAATCATTTCCTTGAAAGGAACTCACAACCAATTAGACTAGTTGCCTTACAACTAGTATGTTTTCAAAATGCCTTACAAATCAAAACATACAAGAGCAGAACACAGAGCAAAGAGACAATGACAAAGTAAGACAAAAATTGCAGTGTATTTTATTGAAAATGAGCCTGTCTATTATATACAAAGCTTCAAAGTTCAAGAACTTAGACATACAACTAGAAATCTGCTATGTAGAGAATTTCAAAATTCATCACTTAGGGGCCTTCTCACAATAGAGCAACCACAAGAACCCTCCAAGAATAGGAACATGAACCCCTTACACTAAGGAAAGAACTGAATAAAAAGCCGAAGGAGAAACCCTAAAATCTATACTTGATTAACACTTGTCTCTTTGAAATTTGATTTCACTATCTTCTCTCTCCTAAAAATTGATCCTCTCAAACACCTAAAAAATCTGAATTCACTTGCCATTTGCTAATATCTGATATTCTACTAGAAATCTGATTCATTTTGTCCTTTATTCTCTGATCTTATCCTTCAAATCTGATTTTATCCTTTAATCTTCTACAAAAGACAAGACATTCCCCTTTGTTAGATCTGCATTCCTAAACATTAAAATATCTCCCAAAATCTGATCACAGATTAAAAAGTTTTTACTACTCCTATCAACTTGATCTAATCTGATTTTTTCCACCACCATCATCTTCATCATCTTCTGTCATTTCCGAAAACATATTATACTGCTACATTTGGGCAAAGAATGAATCTACAACAATTAAATCTCTGAGCAAGCTCCTGGCATGAGAAATTTCAAATTTATTTATAAAGTTGAACTTTATGATATTTTAAATCCTTTATTTCTGGCTCTTCCTCAAACTTCACTAGATCCCGCCATGTGTTGTGCTCTGATGGGATGCTTAGAATGGCTCTACAAACTCATCCTTAACCTCAGTCCATCTGGAGATCTAGCAACTGCTTTAGTCTCCAAATCTCTTAACAATTTCTTTAACCTTAGTTACCTTCAAAGACTTCAAGAAAACCTCTAGTCTCTTAATCTTTGAACCTCCTCACTAACCCTAAGTTTAATATGAGACTGGGTGACCTCCAAGTCTTTGAATCTCCAAGTCTCCAAATCTCTAGATAACTCTTCTAGTGACCTGGTGACAAAGAAATCTCACAGTCTCTAAATGAACTGCCAGAATCATAAGACTTGGCAACCACGGTTAGTCTTTGGATCTCTAAATTTTTTATGCTAACTATTTGACTTCATGAGACCAAGCGACTGTGAGTCTCTGAATCTTTGGATCTCAAACACCTAACCTCCAGGATTACGTGACCTGGCAACTAACTGCCAGCTAGGTCATCAGATGTTAGCCTTAACCACTGAGATTTGGTGCCTAACTGCCTACCAGATCATGCAAACTTTGCCTAATTGCCAGCTCCATTATGTGACTCAATGACCCTGCACCACGTGTCAACTAACCCACATCACCGCCACTAGTTGCTTGCAAAAATTATCCACTCTAGGCCCGTCGGCATAGAAATTGAGGTGACCTCTAGTGCATGTGAGCATAGCCTCCAGCCTTTGATTTAGTTCATATGTGAGTGGACTTGTATTTGAACATCTCAAACTACAATTTCAGGGTCAATGTGGGATATTAGTTTTGACTATTTTAAACACTTAGTCAAAATTTGATTTGTGCCCAATTGGCACACTTTATGAGGTGGGCCCACATGGATAGAAGTGACCACACAAGTTTCTCTCTCCACTTTACTTTACACTCTACATGAGCGATGATGTATATAAATGCTAGTTGATAGCCCAGCGTAGCGAATGTGGGATAATGGTTTGTGTATTTTCAAGCTCTCCCCCTTTTTTTTAAAAACTCCTCTTAGCATGTTGCTCACACTACTTTCTCCAATTCATACATTATCAAAAAATACACACCCCTTAGCTCTATCTTCATTAGATAGAATCCAGGATGAAATAACCATCTTCCGTGTTGGACTTTCAGCAAGAATATTTACTGAATTACTGTTGCAATTTTGAAGTTTTTGCACAATTTGTACATAGATCATTCACTATGTATGAAGAATTTGTCTCATGCAATCTATTTCTCTATTGATTAGCTAGTCCATCATTCTTGGAAACCAAAAATCTCATACCATTTCTGAAGTTTCCATTTGTTGTTCTTAAAAAAATTGCTAGCCTCTAATGTGTTGGTGTATGCTGCCTTTCTCATTGCGTAGACCCCTTGTTTATATTCAAACTATTTCAAACAGAGGGTCTCTTGCATGAATTGCTTCCCATTTGCAGAAGCTCCCTACCATGTGGGTATTTCCTCACACTTGTGTGAGTTCCCTTAAACATTGCGCAAGCTCCCTATATTAGCGTAGGGCCTCCTCATCTTCATTTTAATGTTGGGTTAATTCTTGCAACATATAGGTTGGCCTTCTCTTTCAAACAATGAAGCCTCGATCCCAACATTTTGTAGGCTCCTCCATACGCATAGCACTACATTCTATTATACATGCATAAGATCCCTTTTCTCAATATGTGAGGTACTTCATTCTAAAATGGCAGCCTCCAATGTTACGTGAGGCTCTAAAATCTGAACAACAACCAGCCTTCACGCCAATGTTGGCCCTCCACCCATACATCTACTTTTCAAATGTGTGTGGCCTTTTTATAAACTTGAATTCACTAGCAATCCACATTATTTGGATTCATAGCCCCCCAATTTATCTAATACATGAGCTCCCTACCATTTGCGTGAGGTCTTCAATGATTTGGCTTACACAGGGCATCATAAAATTTTACACAAGCCCCACCAAACACTCACGCTAGCTGGCATCATACTTGCTTGATGTTTTTGAAATATTTTTTGTATTGTATGAGCTGGTTCACTTTATCTCCTACATACCATGTGGACCTATTCATTTGTATTGGACTCTAACTCATTTCTGTGAAGCTTCCATGTGCTTTCCTTGCACAACCTCCCAACTTGCCTCATGCAAATTCCTTCATCCCATTTTATAGCTGCTCACACACTAGTCCTTTGTTAATTCATGTCAGCCTTGATTTGTATTTACGATAGGGTAGGCCATGCATATACCTTGCCTCCATCTCATATGCACAAGGGACCCCCATGTATATCATTTCATGCTGGTCATTTAAACTAATGTGTAGGCACCTCATATTTTAACTCTTGAGGAAGATAAGATTTTTCTATTTGATGAATGGGTGCTAGCCACAGATGACACATTTAAGCTGACAATAGGGTGCCTCAAGAATCACATATCCCCACTGAATTGAGTACAGTCCCTTATCATATAGGACACTTTGGATGGGAATCATACTACACTAGCTAAGCATAGAGGCAGTTGACAAATTTCAAGGAAAGCATGATTTTAGAGGTTCCTACCACTCTTTATGCATTGTCATGATTTCACAAACATCCTTAAGTATTAAATATACTCAATTTGGTTCTTTTGTTAATCTGCCACACATAAGACATACTGAAACATTATGACTAGAGTATACATCATTACTTATAGATATCTTCATTTGACACATAACTCCCTCGTTCATTTTTTAATTCTGTCTAGCAACCCCATTTTATGTGCACACCGATTCTAAATTTTGGATTACCTTAACTGGCCTTTAGAAATGGCCTTAAAAACTGACAAAATGAAACTTTCAAGAGCCACAAGCCTTGGCATTGATTCAACCTCACTCAAAGAATACAGATCCATCATTAGATTCCTCCAGAAGTTGAAATGCCAATCATAATAAAATGCCAAAGTCAGCCTACCGGACATGTTCATAATTTAAAATAGTGAAAATCATAGAAATCTGATTTGGAATCGAGTTGGGAAAGTGATCAGATGGCTTGGCAGGGACCTCAAAATCCATAGGTAAGTAGTCTTTTAGGTTTACAATATGAGACAACTTCCAATTATGCCAGACCAAGGATAGGGCACAAATTAAAAGGCCTCAAAGTAGGCTACTTAATTCTGGATTCTACAAATTCAGTGAAACCGTAATAAACTAGAAATGGAAAGGTTCTAGCAAAGTGGATAACTGGATTGGTGTGAATTTGGAAATCTATGGAATGATACACTTTTAAGTTTGCAACATAGGGGAAAACTCAATTATCCAAGGCATTCAACCAGGTACAAATTACAAAGCCTCAAAGTAGGCTACTCCAAATTCTAAACAATGCACTTCTGGCAAGACTTCGTGATCTGCAAATGAAATAGTCATGGCAAAGAGGACAGATAGGAACATGGGAAGCTAAAAATTAGCATGATGACTCATTCCCACATCTAAATCATGATGCAACAACTAGCACATTATGATCAATCTTTGAGAAAAAGATGCAATCATCCAAATAGGGCCTCTGACTAAACTGTGCAACAGATCTTCATTAAAAAGTTAGAAACTACAAACGGAAACAGACTGGCAAACTAGGCAAACGGATTCATCATGGCTTGAAAATTGAAACACAAGATTTATTTGACTGCTAGAATATAGTACAAAATGAATTTTATCAATTGGGTCAAATGGTCAAAATTTATAATCAGTCAAATAGGGCCATTCAGAAAACTAGGCAGAACGAAGAGGCAAGACAATTTTGGGAAGCCAACTAAGGGGAATCCAAGAACTTATCAAATGGACTTGAAAAAGATTGAGATTTGAAACATAAGCTCTCTAATATACATGTTAAACATTCCCAAAGTGGTGAGCCATGAAACTCAACAGGACAAAAGATATTCAAATGCAAACTAGGCCTGGTACAACAATTTGACACTTAGGCAAAAATGCATTCTTAAGTGAACACCTCAAAATGGCTACTCCCTAAACATGTCAGATTTAAAATTTAGGAGCTGAAACCCACTGCATATGTTAAATGAAAGATTTTGAACCTATTCCCCAAGCTATACCTTATCAAAATCAACATGATATCTTTTACAAGCATACCAATTAGGCTTCTTTGAAAAGTTTTCAAGGGTACTCACCTTGCCTTAGAGAAGATTTTGAATTGATCACTCCAAATTTGTACCAAATTTTGAGAGCACCAATAGTGGCTCTGACTATGGATGCATGCCCCATGTGGGCATGCAAAGAACTTATAGAATCTCATGGTAGAAGCAGACCACCCCAAAACTTCAAATCCAAACTTTCTCTTTCTTCTCTTTTCATCTTTCCTCCTAACATCTCTTTTCAAAAAATTGCAGCCTCTACTGAAACAAAACACACCACACAACTAAAAGAAAAGAAACTATACAATATGTACTTTATCTACAAGAATCCCATAGCCCCAAAACTTAATTCAGCTCTTACCTCTGTCAAACAAATGATTCTGGTCCCCATATAATGGAGGTAAACTGAAAGTACATCTCCCATCCAATCTGTCAAAAATATTGTAGTCTATTTTCAGCATGTCATGAATAAAATTATCAACATACTCACCATCATCTAGCAAGATTAGGCCATCAGGTTACCATGAATACTAATTACCTTGTGATATCAAAGCATCACACTCCTTATTGTCAACATCATGCTGAAAAATGAAACACATCAACTCACCTTTATGGCTAGAAATATCAACAATCTGATAATTATTTTTCACAAAGGAATAATCAATTTCTATCTCATCATTTTGCAAACTAACATGGAACCTCTCAAGAAAAAATATCTGACTGCACAAAACCAGAAACAACTTGTTGATCACTAACCACATCTGCATCTTCTAAGAAAGCATAAGCATTGTCAGTGGCTAAATCCTTAATCATTTGTAAATCTGAGAAGATATATTCAGATTTTCCACATTCTCCAGCATCAACAAGTAGAAAAGAATCATAGACAATAGGTTCTTGAAAATCAGAACATTCACTAGTACATTCATCAGTATATTCATCAAATATAACATTATCAAAACCATCATAATGACATGTACTTTCATATTGCTACTCTTTTAACTCAAATATAGGAGAAGGGAAACTAGTAAATGTTTCACACATCATGCCATTACTTGAATCTTCTTCATCAAAACTTATATCTATGGGGCATGGGAAATTTGAAACAAACTGGGGAGTATACCTCTAAAACTCAGCCTCCAAGAGCTCTGAAATTTGCTCACTACTTAGTGAGCATTGAACTTCACATTCCATCTCTTCAGTCTCACAAGTGATGCTATAAATATCTTCCTTAATCAGAATAGGGGATGAAAACTCCTGGTGTATATTATTTTGGGCAAAAGAATCATCATAGTCACTCTCATTCACAAAATAATCACTCTCTTGCTGATCACAAGACTCTTCCCTAAACTAAGAATAAAAGTCTATCTTGCCATGCTGATAATAAAACAAATCTTTGAATCCAATGAAAACATCCATAACTAGATTTTCATTTTTGACATTTTGATATTCATCTACTTCACTATCAGCATCATAATTAGCATTTTCATCATAACTAGAGTCAGCATCATTAATACTTTTAGATTTACATTCTTCAAACTCATTTATCCATTTTTTAACAAGTTCAATGCCTTCCTTTTTACAATTTGCAGACCATTCTACTAACTTAGGCATATAATGTTAGAAAGTAAAGTCCACCAAGATAACTAAGAGGGGGGGGGGGGGGGGGGGGGGGGGGGGGGCTGAATCAATTATTTGATAATTATAAATTTTATCAACTTCAATAGCATTTAACCATGTAAGCAATATAATTACCAGCCATAGAAAGATATTCATACACAATGATACAATAACACAAGATATGTTGACTAGGGAACCTCTTGATCAAAGAGTAAACCCCAATGAGAATGATGCCCACAAAAGATGCACTAATATTAATATTCATTGTGAAAGGATGGAATCTATTAGGAGTCTTATGAAATACATTCAGTACATATGAATCCCTGTTAGGAGTTATGGAAGACAGAAGGACCCATTGCCCAAATAGCTTTAGGGTAAGATCACTGAACTCACTGTCCAACTGATCTTTGTATTACTCAACAGAATAATACCACAAGATTACTGACCTCAAAAATTCAATACTCCTCTAACTGTGCCAAACCGCACCAACTCCTTCTTTAGATCTCAATACCAGATCTCAGTACTTTGCATGTCTTCCTTCAACAACTTCACTTTCACAATTCCTTCATACACTTTTTCATTAACTATTACATACTACAACAAGGAAAAAATTCCTTCCTTTATACCACACTCAAATAATTACAAATGAGTCAGTACACAATTACAAAATAAAAGTTTCCACACGCCACATCAGAATTACAAAAAAATGTCAGCTTCCAAATACAATAAATCTTCACTCACGTGACCTCAAAGTTTACATTGTGAACCACATCACTATCAATGTGTCTCCAACTTCCCTCTACCTGTGCAAAACCATATTCCATTCTGATTAGGAGATATCATCCGATTTCCACAAATTGCTACTCAGGAACACTGCCTAAATACTGCTTCCACCAAAATGCTCATAACTTTCATGAATAAATGAATTACTATCTACACTCTTAACCATAGACATATGACATATCAAAGAGTATATCCTCAATGTCACATAGCTACAACTACAATATCCAACGTGTGCTAATCAAAACACTGCCTGCTTCTCCTCAAGTCTCCAGAAGATCACTATGTTGACATCAATGACAATCATAGTCATGAATGCAACAACAACTGTTACAAAATGGCTACCAAACACTTTAGCATTCATTCCTAACAATCTCCCCCATTGGCATTGATGGCAACATAGATGAAAAAATCCAATGTTCCAAAAATCCAATACTGCAACACTCCTGCTTTGTCAGACATTTTCAAGTCCTCTTCATCACTCAAATCTTGCTTCTTTATCCTGTTCAATTTTCTCCATCAAATGTATCATATTGTTTTTCATGCATACTTCTCCCCCATTGAAATCAATGACAGAAATTCCATCACTAAGTCAACAACAACTCAATGTCAAAAGACACTATTCAAAAAATACATTCACAAGAGTCCTCGTGACTCAGCTCAGATACACATACTCCCCCATAGAGGAAGTACCAACATCCAATCCAGAAGAAAGATAGGGCTCATATACCATTGGATGGATGCAACCAACTTCATCATTACTCAAAAGTAGGTTGGGGCATAACCCCAAGCATACCTCTTAGATACTCAAATGTATCCTTAGGCAAAGGCTTTGTAAATATGTCTGCTATTTGTTCCTTTATGCTTATGTACTCTAGTTTGACTTCTTTCTCAGCAACTTTCTCTCTTACAACATGATACTTGATCTCTATATGCTTTATCTTAGAATGTAATACAGGATTCTTAGACATACTAACTATGCTGGTGTTGTCACAATGTATGACAATAGGCTCAAAAAACTTAATGCTAATATCCTTGAGCATCTGCTTCATCCAAATTATTTGGTTACAATTGTTTGCTACTACTACATACTCTACTTTTGTTGTGCTTTGTGAAATACAATTCTACTTTTTTCTTAGCCAAGAAACTAATCTTCCTCCAAGAAAAAAGGCTCCACCGTTGGTGCCTTTCTTATCATCAACATTGCCTCCCCAATCATCATCTATATATGCACATAGGGTAAAATCATCATAATTTTCATACCATAATCCATAGTCCATTGTGCCTCTTAAATATCCCAGTATCATCTTTACTATTGCATAATGTGATTCTCTAGGTTCAGCTTGAAATCTTGCTACCATTCCAACTGAATGTGCTATATCCGATCTTGTATGTGTCAAGTACTGCAATCCTCCAATCATGGATCTATATTTCTTCTACTCAATTGTTTGTGTTTCATCTTTGCTAGATAATTTGTGTCCAATAACCATAGGTGTTCCAACTAGTTTATAGTCCTCCATTCCAAATCTTTTCAATAAGTCATTCAGGTACTTTGTTCGACTTACAAAGATACCATCATTGTTTTTTGTTATCTGTAATCCCAAAAAGTATTTCATTTCACCAATCATACTCATTTCAAATTTAGTCTTCATTTCATCAGTAAATTTGTCACTAGCTTCATCTTCTCCTCCAAAAATAATGTCATCAACAAAAATAACTATAACCAACAAACCATTTTCAATTTCTTTTGTGTACAAATTGCTATTAGTTGTTCCTTTAGTAAATCCCAATTTTAGCAAATACTTATCCAGTCTTGCATACCAAGTTCTAGGTGCTTGCTTTAGTCCATATAATGCTTTCTTTAATTTACATACCATGTCTCCTTCTTGAGTCAAAGGAAAACCTTTAGGCTGCTCAATGTAGACTTCTTCTTCCAATTCACCATTCAAAAATGCGAACTTCACATCCATCTGATACACTTTGAATTTCTTATAAGTTGCACATGCCAAAAACATTCTTACTGCTTCAAGTCTTTCTACTGGTGCAAAAGTTTCTTCATAGTCAATTCCTTCTTGTTGTGAGTATCCCTTACATACCAATCTTGCTTTGATTATTATTACTTCTCCTTGTTCATTCATCTTGTTTCTGAATACCCATTTAGTTCCAATCACATTCTTGTCTTTAGGTCTAGGAACCAATTTTCATGTCTTGTTTTTTTCAATCTGATCTAGTTCTTCTTTCATAGCATTAATCCAATGTTCATCTTCACAAGCTTCACTAGTAGATTTAGGTTCAATTTGAGAAATCAAACATAAATGTACCTTATTCCAAGTCTAAACTCCTCTGTCCAAACTTCCAATAACTTGTTCAATAGGATGATGTCTTGATAAATACCTTTTTAGTGTCATAGTCTTAGATCTTGCTTCAACTGTAGATTCTTCTCTAGATTCCTCTCTAGTTTCTTCAGCATGACTCTCATTCAACAATTCACTATTAGTTTCATAGAATAACTCATTAGTTTCAATGTTAGGATTAGGATGAGCTTCTTCATCAGATTCATAATCAAGCATTCTTTCCTAAATTTTGAACTTCTCATCAACTTTAACATTTGCGCTCTCAACAATAGTTTTGGTTCTCTTATTGTAGCATCTATATGCTTTGCTCTTCAAAGAATATCCAAGAAAAATTCCTTCATCACTTCTAGGATCAAACTTTCCAATATCATCATCTCTCTTTACATAACATTTGCTTCCAAAAATTCTAAAATACTTAACTGAGGGTGCATGTCCAAACCATAATTCGTAAGGTGTCTTGTCTATGTTTGCTCTAATTTGTACTCTATTCATTGCATATATTGTTGTATTCACTACTTCTCTCCAGAATGTCTTCACCAAATCATTCTCAAATAACATAGGTCTTACTGCTTTAGTCATTGATCTATTTCTTCTTTCTGCAATACTATTTTGTTCAGGTGTTCTAGGAGCTGAAAATTGTCTCTTAATAGCATTCACTTCACAAAAAGTGTTAAACTCTCTAGAAGTAAATTATCCACCTCTATCAGATCTCAAACATTTAATCTTCATTCTAGATTCATTCTCAACTTTATTCTTAATGATCTTAAACTTATCAAATGCTTCAAATTTTTCTTTAAGAAATGAAATCCACATCATTCTTGTAAAATCATCAACAAGAATCATAAAATACCTTTCTCCATAGAATCCTCTAGTCCTGGTAGGACCACTCAAGTCTGTATGAACAATCTCCAACTTCTTTGCCAATGTGAACTTCTTACTAGGAAATGAACTTCTCTTCTACTTAGCCATCACACATTCTTTGCAAATCATGTTAGTAGGCTTCATAATCTTAGGCAAATCCCTTGTTGCAAGTGTAGTACACACTTTCACAATGGTATCAAAGTTTATATAACAAAACCTTCTATGCCATAACCAACTGTCATCAATATTAGTAATCAAACATGTCATCTTAGTAGGATTCAACTAAAATACATTACCTCTGGTTCTAGATCTAGTTCCAATCAGATTTCCATCTTTATCCTTTATCACACAAGTTTTCTCAGTAAACCAAACTTGATATCCCTTATCAACTAACTGTCTAACACTCAAAATATTATGTTTCAATCCATCCACAAATTAAACATCATCAATATTAGTCTTTCCATCAAGAGTAATAGATCCTATACCTTTAATCAAACAAAGTGCATTGTTTCCAACTCTAACTACTCCACCATCATATTCATTCAAATTTATGAACTTTTTCATGTCACCAGTCATATGATGTGAACAACCACTATCTATAATCCAATCAACTTTCTTTTCAACTTGAGAAACTAAGACTTTTTCTTCCTTAACATTAGATTCAGGATTTTCTTCTTTAATTGCTACAAATCCTATGTCATCATTATTCTCAGTATCACTTTCACTTAAAGTTCTTTCTATACTAGCTTCAACATCTTCATCATTAGCATAATACCATTCTTTAGATCTTCTAGGCTTGAAGTTGCTTCTATACTTTTTAACTCTCTTAGGACATTTAGATGCAAAATGACCATATTCTTGACAAGTCCAACATTTAAAATTTTTCTTACCATCTAGTTCTCTTTTCACAAGCAAGGCAATACCTTCTTTAATCTTCTTGTCTTCTTCATTTCTAGATCTGCTGCTACCAGCATAATCTCCACTCACACTGATGCTTCTTGACAAAGTAGGGTGAACACTAAGAGCACTGAATGCTATCTCCATTCTAGGTAAGTCTCTTGATAATCTTAGGTGCATTTCTGCTGCTTCCAATCTTTCAAGAAGAGTCTCTCTTGTAAAGTTTGAAGTACAAGGTATCACTTGTTCAATCATCTATGTTGTTTACTTAAATACAAGATTCAATGTCCTCAAAATTTTCCATATCACTTCATTTTCTATCTTTGTTCCTCCACAAGATTTTATCCCTGCAACAATTTTTGACATTCTACCAATATAGCTTCTAATAGATTCATCTTCCATCATTCTTATATCTTCAAATGCACATATCCAAGTATGTAATCTAAATCTTTTTGCATGTTCATCACCTTCAAGAGTAGAGTGTAAATATTTCAAAATTTCATGAGATTTTGTTAAACATTTTACCTGACTATATTCATTCTCCAAAAGTGGTTTCAAAAGTGCTTCTCTTGCAAGTATGTTACACATGAGTAAATCTCTCTCTTCATTAGAACATGTCTCAAGATTATCTTCTTCAATGATAGTTTTATCATTCTTTCTAATCAACCAATAACCTGGTCCTAAACATAGTAGATGTGTCTTCATCTTCTCTTTCCAGTTGTCAAAATTTACTCCATCAAACTTAGGGCTTTCTTTCCTAAAATTTTCCATGGATCTTCTTAAGCTGTTAAACTTTCCTTTCAAGGACCTGATGCTCTGATACCAATTCTTAGAAAGTAAAGTCCACCAAGATAATTGAGAGGGTGGGGGGGGAGGGGGTGAATCAGTTATCTAATAATTATAACTTTTATCAACTTCTTCAACATTTAACCATGTAAGCAATATAATTACCAACCATAGAAAGATATGCATACACAATGATACAATAACACAAGATATGTTGACTAGGGAACCTCTTGATCAAAGAGTAAACCTCGATAGGAATGATGCCCACAATAGATGCACTGATATGAATATTCCTTGTGAAAGGATGGACTATGTTAGGAGTCTTATGAAATACATTCAGTACATATGAATACCTGTTAGGAGATTTTGAATCCATGTTAAAAGATTCTAACCCTGTTAGGAGTTATGGAAGATAGAAGGACCCACTGCCCAAATAGCTTTAGGATAAGATCACCGAACTCACTATCCAACTGATCTTTTTATTACTCAATATAATAATACCAAAAGATTACTCACCTCAACAATTCGATACTCCTTCTCTGACTATGCAAAACCACACCAACTCCTTCTTCAGATCTCAATACCAGATCTTAGTACTTTGCATGTCTTCAACAACTTCTCTTTCACAATTCCTTCATACACTTTTTCATTACCTATTACATACTACAACAAGGAAAACATTCCTTCCTTTATACCACACTCAAATAATTACAAATGAGTCGGGACACAATTATAAAATAAAAGTTTCCACATGCCACATCAGAATTACATAAAACTATCATCTTCCAAATACAATAAATCTTCACTCGTGTGACCTCAAAGTTTGCACTATGAACCACATCACTATCAATGTATCTCCAACTTCCCTTTAACTATGTAAAACTAGATTCCATCCCGATTAGGAGATATCATCCGATTTCCACAAACCACTAGTCAGGAATGCTTCTTGAATACCACTTCCACCAAAATGCTCATAACTTTGATGAATAAATGAATTACTGTCTATGCTCTTAACCATAGACATATGACAAATTTTTCATATCTCCAACTACAATATCCCACGTGTGCTAATCAAAACACTGTCCACTTCTTTGCGAGTCTCTAGAAGATCACGGTGTTGACATCAATGACAATCATAGTCATGAATGCAACAACAACTGCTATAGAATGGCTGCCAAACACTTTAGCATTCATTCCTAACATATAAATTTCTAAGAATAAATTAAAATATGTAGACTCTTGGAGTTCCATCCCTTCCAGCAACTTATCATATGCACTAGAAAACTTTTCATAAAATACATATATGGATTCTTCACTTATTTCTCCTACATGTCTTTTCAAAAATAACATAGCTTGGTCTTGTATTTTATAATTTAATAATGCAATATCCTTTTGAATTTCTTCAAGATCTATGGGAAAAATTTTAGATATAGACAACATATCCTAATCGATTGGACCTAGAATCTCCATTACACTATTTATCATCAACACATCTTCTTTATTCACACAGATTTATATCCGATCATGCAATCATTTCACATAAGATCATACCATACTTCTGAATCTGATGATTTAAAAAGATGTAAAACTAGAAGTATGACCAAAGACTTCAAATCTATATTCCTTCTTTTAGTGACTTCTGTAATCATCCAAAAATGGTCATCTAGACTATTAGCCCCTTTTGCTAAATCATCAATTGCTTGTTCTTGATCAAATCCTATTTCTATCATTTATTAGATTATTTTCTATGGGCTAACAATCATATCCTAAGTCTTTATTTAATTAAAAGGAGTTTCCTCCTCTTTTATTAAATAAAAAGCCTCCCACTTTTTCTCTTATCCTAAGTTGCACAAATAAAGCATTATTCCTATTTTATAAAAAGGGAGAAAGCACTTTTTGTCTCATATGGACACAAAAGTCAACTTGTATTTTCTCATTGGAGGATACTTGTGCACATGGATTGCTCCTCTTTGATGCTCCACCATTGATTAAATTTTTTGCCTCTTAATCTCCATGGTCCATTCTTTGTCATTTCTTATAAAAGGAGAGCTCTCTTCTCATTTTAGCATCCATCTTTTGAATACTAACCTTATGCTGTAGGATTGCTTGGAGACTTTTGAACCTTTTAAAGACATTCTTTCATTCATCTTCTATTTCTTGCATCATAGTTTTATATTTATACTTTCATAGATTAGCTTCATTTCTATGCTCTAGACTAGCTCACATAGATTAATTCACTTGGATTGTAACACTTGCATCTTTCTTTTCATAGCTTAGTTTTCATTCTCATTTCTAGAATAGTTGCATTTCATTCTCATATTGATTCTTGAGGATATTGGCATTCTTGATCTTGTCTCCATTGAATCTCCCATTGCATGGTTTACTAGCAAGATCATAGGCTTAAATAGCTCTAGTTGAGAGCACACTTAATATCCTTGCACTCCATGCCTAGGGAGCTCTATGTCATTTTTAAGGTTTCCCATTCATGGATTCCCTTGGAAGTAAAGACTTAGAGAAGTGCACATCTTAGTGTGTACATTTTTGGTGCCCACCATGGGGCAGAAAAGCTTCATTTTGTCCTTCTTTTTATGCATTTCTAAAATTTATTTTTCATCATTTTTAGCTTGCTATTTTTGGCTTTATTTTTTTCACACATTATCGTACAACAGTCTGCCAGTATCATATGATACTTTATTCTATAGCTATGCAATATTTTTCCAGTAAAAATATCGTGCGGCTTTACAAGTTTTGTCGCCTAGTCATACATTTTTCTATTGCCTGAACACAGTGAGAAGTGTCTCCCAGAAAAGAAATATTGCACCAGTAGCTTGAAATATATTATATGATTCTTCTGGTGACTGTACTGTCACCTAGGTCTGGCATTGACTAGTTTTGATCATTTCTTTGCAAAAGTTTGGCTTGATTGTTTCGGTTTTCTAACTTGTTGTAGTTAGACAGTGGTTTATTTGTATATTTTACTTTCTTTTATTGTGCTAACTCTTTGTGGGGCTAACAAGTTGTGCTTGTAGGTACCTCCATTGCTTAAATTTTTTTTCTAAAAAAGATCACATGTCAAAGCTCCAATGGCAAAAGGGCTACTAATTATGTTTTGTAGGGCTGCCCAACACCTAAAAACAACCAATTGCTTGTTTATTACTTTCCTTTTAAGTGCAACATATACTAGTTGTTTCATTTCTTAGGCACTTAAGATCTTGTTGTAGGAGTCTTTTGGTGGTAGGAGATTATGCCCTTCACCCTTGTGGTGAACCAGAAATCCTAACCCACTTTTAGATTTTGAAAATAAGAGGGTAATTGAACTCTTTGTTTGGTGTGTTTGGGGGAGATTCTTGACCTAGGAGATTATGCTCTTCACCCTTGAGGAGAACCAGAAATCCTGACACTCAAAAATCAATCCACTCTTTGTTTAGCATTAGGATCTTTTAGCGGGCCTACTCTTGAGCAATCAAGAGGAACGACCCAAGTGAGGACAAGCTTATTACTGGCTATTCTAACCCACTATAAACTCAAGACTATCAAGGACACAAAACTTTGGTAGACGTAGTGCTTGTCTTCACTTGATGTGAGTACTTGTTGTGTGTGTGAATTTTGTACCTAGCTGTAGACACAACACTTTAGTAAAACATTAGTGGTTAGCAGAAATCAAAATCGTGCAGTGAAATGAAAACTAATCTAACTAGATGATTTACTGCCTTCTAGTATATGGGAGTATGTATTCTCAGATTGGATCGAGATCAGTGACCTTGACGACACCTAAATGAAGGATTTGAATGCAAAATCTAGATATGAAATGAATGGAAATTAATCTATATTTTTGGTTTTTCTATGCAATTATGATGAAAATTATATGAAATCTAATCTATATGAAAACAAAATATGTAAAATAAGCTAAAAATGATATGAAAACAAAATTGATCTCACAAACGTGGTTGATTCGCAAAGAATCTTCAGATATCAATTCACCAACATAAGTTTGCAAATTCTGAGATGATTTGCAAAGAGCTGAAGCCTTATTTTATAGAAATCTAGGGCTTTGGGGATGCATGGAAAAAGCCATAAATCACTCTAGTTGATTTTTGGGTCAACAAGGAATGAAAGATAGTTAACTCACAAAAAATCATGCAAAAACAACTTTTTGATTTAAATCAAAAGTTGAGATCAACTTTCAACTCAAAAGAGAGTTGAATTTATTTTTAAAACAACTTGAATTGATTTTCTGATTTAGAGTTCAACTTCTTTTTGGATGTGCACAATTAATTATGAATTAAATAAATAAATAAAGTGATTTATCCTCAACTTAACTGATTTTAAAAATAAAACAATTGATTTATGGGTTAATCAATTATTAAATCAAACTTTTATTCCAATTAATATCATTAAATATGACAACTTGCTTTAATTAATTAAATAAGAATTTAATCAATTAACGATAGGAATTTTGATTTATAGTCAAAATGGAATAATACAATTTAGGAATAAATATAATTAAATCCAATGAAACAATTAAGTGGCAATAATAAATCTAATTAATTCAATATTTAGAATATTCAATTAATCAAACTTTAGGATAAATAGCATTTATCGCCAAATAATCATTAAATCAAAGATAATTAAGATAATTAGGAATATTACTAGGAATATTCTCTGATGCAGAATTTGAGGTAATCAATTAGAATTTGATGATGTTTAGATGTGCCTTAGGTTAGGACTTTGATGTTGATTTCATTCGATGTGTCGATATAGGAGGTTAATGAACCTATAGCCCATTTTTGGGGTATTACATTTTGCCCCTCTTTGAATCATTGTGTGAAGCGCAGTGGTTCAAAGACAATCTGTGTATGATGTTTGAAACTGCTGTTTGAAATTGATATTGAAACAGAAATTGATTTGAAATTGATATGAAGATAATAGGTCCTGAATGACCAAAGATAATGTTAACTATAACAGCAATGAATCGATGATTGTGAAAAAGTGTCAAAACACCTAATTTTGAACCTTATGATTGTGAAAAAGTGAGTGACCGATTCCAAACCTGATTGTCGATAAGAATCACATTGGTATCACATCTGAACCCTTCAGTTATGAAGAACCAAGGAAATAAACACTAATGAACCGGTGGTTACAAAAGATTGATATAGTTTACAAGATTAGGAGAATGCCAGATTGATATGGATCTCGATGAATCTGATATGCCCCAAGCGATGATTGATTTTCTGCAAGCAATGAGGTCTTTTTGATGAATTAGAAACTAGATGTGGTTGTTGTCTTGATTACTGAGGAAAGATATGATTCCAAAATTAGAATACAGACATTAAATGATGTGCAATACCATGCCCCCTTCGGGATGAAAATTGAAATCTGACAAGAAAAGTCAGCGTTGTAGTTTTAGAAGCATGTTAATTGATTTGAGAAGTGATTGTACACGTCCGAGAATGTGTTCCACATCATTTGGAGGTCTAGAAGACCAATTTTGACTAGGTTTGACCATGAGTTGACCATGGCTGACCAAGTTGAAACTTTGATAGTTTGATGTAAGATAATCAGTTAAGTTGAATACTGGATTTATGTGATGATTGAAAGGTCGATTATGCAAGTAGTTAATAATATGAATGATCTCAGATTTCAATTTTGATCTCGAAAAATGATTCTACTTGCTATTTTGTTGGAGGGACCTTCATGTAGGATTCAACTCTTGTTAGATTTGAAGATGTGATTTGAAGAATTGTTTAAGCATTGAAGTTTAGGCAACCATTGTGAGATCATGCAAACATGTGAAATGCAAAGAGACATGCAGAATGAAATGCAACATAAGACCTAGGAGCTAGTCACTGATCATGTGTCGATCATTCTCATCATTGAATTTTTAGGTAACTAGATAAATCAATACAATGCCCACTAGTTATGAAACTATAGACATATGAATATCGATTTGTATGCACAGGAATCAATATAACACCCATTGATTAGGAAACCATGGATATATGAATATTGATTTTGTTTTTAGAATGTCAGATTAGATATAAGCATCAAAGCATAAGCACTAGGATGACCTCAATATCATGTCCCTTTTGATAGAGAAATTTGTATAAGCATCAAAACATAAATGTCATGATGACCAAAATATGCCTTGCATTACAAAACATATCAAACAGTCGAGAGATCATTCTAAAACCAATGTGAATTACTCGTAGTGACCCTTTATCATTCACTGTTGGAAATATAGATGGAGTAACTGAGAGGGGGGGGGGGGTGAATCAATTAACCACAAAAATATTACCATAGATCTCTTAGATGTCTTATTAAATTATTTTCTGTTGTTACTCGGTAAACATACAGAGAAATGTTGTAACTTGGTTATTGTAGTGAGTATTAATTATAACTGTTCTTAAGCATTCATCAGTGATTAACATGCATGCATAAAGAAAATAACATGAGCATAAGAGACACCAGATTTAATGTGGAAACCTAATATGGGAAAAACCACCAATGTAACTAGTTACTATTTTTCACTCTTCTGAAGTGATGCCCTGTTAGGAGCCAACCTGGTAAAAGGTTACAAAACACACTGTTAGATGTGACCTTGTTAGAGGATTTAATCACCTTGTTAGGAGTGGCCTTGTAAGAGGTCTTTGAACAATTCAATAGAACTGTCACCTTGTTAGAGGATTTACAAAATGACTGTTAAACCAACTCGGTTAAGAGATTTAGAAATCACTATTACAATGGTAAGAAAGTAACAATGAAATGACCTGAATAATGATGCAACTGAATTGCTGATTATAGATCTCTATTCTACTTCACTAGATCCTTCCTAATCAAATAAATCTTTGCTACTCCTCAAGGATATCTAACCATCCTTCAAAATTCGCACACAACTTCCTTCAAAATGATTTGCATGTTCACTCATAAACTTCCACACTTTCTCATTATTCTTCACACCTTTTAATTCACCACTTGACCTTCTATATATATACCATTTAGATTGTCAAGTCAACACTAATAATCATTAACACTCATTACAACAGTCGGCTGGGATAAACAAACTTTATTTCTCAAATTAACAAAATCTTTTATTGGGCCGACCTTGCTCGGTAAATACTAATCCTGAAAAGATTTCCTTCAATGACTGAGTGAACTCAGTGAACACTGTGAATTCTGCAACATCCTTTGGAGACCGAGTGAACTCGGTAAACACTAACTTTCCTTTGATAACCATGGAAGCTCGGTTAATACTATTTTCTGCCATACTTTCCTTTGATGCTCGAAAGATCTTGGTAGACACTAAAAACTACCTGCTGACTGATTGAGCTTGGTAGACACATAGAACTACTTAATGATATGACATTTGTGTGACATCAAAGACAACGGACAATTAGACAATTGTATCCAACAATCTCCCTCTTTGGCATTGATGGTAACACAACATGTCATAGCACAATGAAATTTCATAGAAAACATAGAATAAGGAACATATCCTTAGCTTCATTCTAATTCTCATCTTCCTTAAACTTCTCTCTCTGACTAAAAACTCTCCCTCTTGACTTCTCAAATTCTTCTTCTTAGAAATTTCTTGAAATGACAACAAACTCTCGCTCTTTAACAACACATGCCAAAGACAATACACACACTTTTAGTGAATACCAATGTACCTTAAGTATTGATTCATATGCAATGATTCCTTGACTATGCTGCATCAACTGACTAATCTTCAGCATGTTTTGGTTGATGCATCACTAAAAATTTATTTAGTGAGCTTCGGATAGGGGAATGACCCCTAACTTACCTCTTAGATACAAGAATGCATCCTTAGGTAGTGGCTTGGTGAATATATCTACAATCTATTCTTTTGTATGAACATATTCCAATCTGATTTCCTTGTCCTCCACCAATTCTCTGACAAAATGATAGTTAATAGCAATGTGCTTGGTTTTGGAGTGCATTACTGGCTTCTTTGAAATATTTATTGTACTTGTATTATCACAAAACATAAAAATTGGTTCTTTGATTTCAACCTTCATGCCTTCCAATAACTATTTAAACCAAATAATATTAGAGTAGTTTACTTTTGCAGCAACATATTCTACTTTTGTTGTGGATTGCGATGTGTAATTTTTCTTTTTACTAGTCCAAGATACCAACCTCTTGCCAAGAAAGAATGCTCCACCACTTGTACTCTTTCTGTCATCAATGTTTCCTTCCCAATCAACATAAGTAAACACTTTTAAGTCCAGATTGCCTCCAAATTTATACCACAAGCCATAATCTTCAGTTCCTCTCAAGTACCTCAATATTCTTTTGATTTATATCATATGATTTTCTCTAGGTTTTGCTGAGAATCTTGCTACTATACCAACTGCTAAGGAAATATCAGGCCTTGTATGAACTACATACTATAATGTTCCAATCATTGATTTGTATAAGGTCTGATCTACTTCTTTTGAATCATCATCTTTGGTAAGCTTTAGTCTAGTACACATGGGTGTACCAACTAGTTTTGAATCTTCCATACTGAACTTCTTAAGTATTTCCTTGATGTATTTAGACTGAGTAATGTAGATACCATTCTTGTTCTATTGAATCTGAAGATCAACAAAGAACTTTATCTGACCAAACATAGACATTTCAAATTCTTTGTTCATTTTCTTTGAAAATTCTTTGCACTGATCTTCATTCCCTATAAACACAGTATCATCCACAAATATTTCTACCAAAACAATTTTGTTATTTGGTCCTTCTTTGATGTACAAATTACTATTATCATTAGCTCTTTTGAAATCAATCTGAATAAGATAGTTATGTAATCTTTCATACCATGCTCTAGGGGCTTGTTTCAGACCATACAATGCTTTTTGTAACTTGCAGACCATATCCTTTTTGTTTGGATCAATAAAACCTTCAAGTTGCTCAATGTAGACATCTTCATCAAGAATACCATTGAGAAATATAGATTTTATATCCATCTGATATACCTTAAATCCTTTATGTGTTGCATATGTGAGTAGAGTCCTTACACCTTCTAATCTTGCAATAGAAGAAAAATTCTCTCCATAATCTATACCTTCTTCTTGAGAATATCCTTTACATACCAATCTAGCTTTGTTTCTTGATACTTGACCATCTTCATTCAACTTATTTCTGAATACCCATTTTGTTCCAATTATATTTTTATCTTTAGGCTTAGGTACAAGAGTCCATGTTTTGTTCTTCTCTATGTGTTCTATTTCTTCATTCATAGCCTCAATCCAACTTTCATTTTCCAATGCATCTTTGACATTTCTAGGTTCAAAATTAGTAAGTAAACATGTACCTTTTAGTTTACTTCTTGTCATAGTACCATCTGATTTGTCTCCAATAATCTGATCTGGTGTATGATGCCTCCTGACATACTTGGCCAATATAGGTTCCCTACCTCTTGAATGAATTACATTTTCATCTTCTTGAATTTCATCTTCAGGTTCAGGTTGCTCGGGCTCGGTAAATATTTGCTTAGTAGCTTCAAACTAAGACTTGGTTCCTTGTGACTTGGTTTGAACTTCTTCTTGTGACTCGGTCACTGTACTGGGCTCGGTAGATGTAGTTTCCTTATTGAAAAATGTGTCTGGCAATGTATCATGTTCAATGTAAACAAATCTTTTGTAATCCTCTGGTTCCTTTTTGCTTTCTTCTTCAGTCTTTTCTACAAACTCATCAACTTTCACATGTGCACTTTCTATGATTTTGTGAGTAGACAAATTCAGACATCTATATGCCTTACTTTTGCAAGAATATCCCAAAAATATTCATTCATCAATTTTTACATCAAATTTTCCTTTTCTAGATTCTTTTAAGATGTAACATTTACTACCAAATACTTTCAGGTAACTTACATTGGGTTTATGGCCATACCATAACTCATAAAGAGTTTTGAATGTGTCTTTCCTCAACTGTACTTGGTTCTAGGTATGAACTATAGTGCTGATAGCTTCCTTCCAGTATTTCATAGCAATGTTCTTTTCAATCATTAATTCCTTGCACAATCCATGATAGATTTGTTCCTCCTTTCAGCTATTCCATTCTTCTCAAGAGTTCCTGGGGCTGATACCTATCTTTTGATTCCTCTTTCAATGCAAAAAATATTGAATTCATGGGAGATGAATTCACCACCTTTGTCTAATCTCAAGCACTTCATTCTTTTCCTTGTTTCCTTTTCTACTCTTGCCAAATACCATTTGAACTTCTCAAATGCTTCTGACTTTTCTCTTAAATACATAATAGTCATCATTCTAGAGTAATCATCAACAAGGAGAATAAAGAATTTTTCTTTAGTATAGCTTTCAATTCCAATAGGTCCACATAAATCAATATGCACAATTTCCAAAATATCTTCAAATTGATAGTTTTTACTTTTAAAGCTAGTCTTTCCCATTTTTCCAATCTGACGATTCTTGCATGGACCAACATCAGGTTTCTTCAAAGTAGGAATGCCTCTTACTTTCTTGAATTTGCTTATTTTCACCATGTTATCAAAATTTACATGACATAACCTTTTGTGCCATAACCAAATTTCTTCAATTTGAGCAAAAAAACATGAGCATTCACCAAGATCAAGATAAAATAGGTTACCTTTGGTTTGTTTGCCTGATCCAATTAGTTTTCCTTTGTCATCCAGTAGTCTTGCTTTGCCATTCATGAATTCAACTTTGAATCCAATGTTGATTAGCTCTGCTATAGTTAGAAGATTATGTTTTAGTCCTTCAACCCAATATGCATTATCACATATAAGTTCTTTGGTTAGTGAAATTCATCCTCTTCCTTTTATACAACAAGGTTCATTGTTTCCAAACCTTACACTACCACCATCATAGTCTTCAAAATGTTCAAACTTTATTTTGTCACCAGTCATATGATGTGAACATCAATTATGTATGATCCATGTATCATTTTTGCTTATATGAGAGATAAGTTTCATCTCATCTTCATCATCATCAGATTCATCTTTTACAGCAATGAAGACAATTTCTTCTTCACTATCATTAGAATCCTTAGCAAAAAAACATGTTTTCTTACCTTTATCCTTGAATGATTTGAAATTCTTCTTTCCATTGTACTTGTGACCTTTCTTCTCATCCTTGCTTTGCTTGTTTGGGCACCTAGCTGCAATATGACCAATTTCTTCACATGAAAAATAGATAAAGGGAGTTTTACCTTTGTATTTTCCTCTGCCTCTAGAATATTTCTTAGCAAGTAATGCTTCAATAACTTCAAGATCACTATCAGAACTTTCCTCTGATTCTTCTTCACTTTTTGATTGGATTTTCTTTCCCTTCTTAAGTGAAAGTTTGGCCTGAAATGCTGATTCAATATTTTTAGAAGTTGGAACATAATTGTCATAGTTATCCAATTCAAAGGTTGTCAATCTTCCAACTAAGGCATCCAAAGTTATATTGTGATTTTCTTCACATATTCTTTCTTGAATAGCAGACACTCTTATTGCATAGATAGGGAGTAATGTTCTGAGAACCTTACTTATAACTGTTTCATCATTAATTGCTCCTCTAGAAGCTCTGATTGCACTAACACTTGCCTTGATCCTTTCAACATATTTTGTAATGTTTTCATCTTCTCTCATTTTCATCTAATCAAATTGTCCTCTTAGGCTTTCTGCTTTGGCTCTCTTCACATTTTAATCACCACCACCATAAATTTTCTTCAGCTTGTTCCACATTGCATAAGTAGTAGTGCAGTCTTTGATCTCATCAAATTCTTCATAGCTAAGAGCTGATGCAATGTCTATCATCATGGTGTTATGGTTCTTTTTATCTGCAATGTCTTCAACAGATAATGTGCCAGTAGGAACTGTATATTCTTGATCAAGATATTTACATCTTGAATCACCAATGGAAGCTAGATGAAGTCTCATGAGACCTTTCCATGCTGAAAAGTTATCTCTGTTAAGCCTTGGAATTTCTCTCTTCTAAGACATCCTGATTTTTAGCTTAGGTCCTTGAAACCCTTCCTACAAGCACCAGAAGCTCTGATACCAATTGTTGGAAATATAGATGGAGTAACTGAGAGGGGGGGGGGTGAATCAGTTAACCACAAAAATATTACCACAAATCCCTTAGATGTCTTATTAAATCATTTGCTACTGTTACTCAGTAAACATATAGAGAAATGCTATAACTCGGTTATTGTAGTGAGTATTAATTATAACTATTCTTAAGCATTCATCAGTGATTAACATGCATGCATAAAAAAAATAACATGAACACAAGAGACACCAGATTTAATGTGGAAACCCAATATGGGAAAAACCACCAATGTAACTAGTTACTATTTTTCACTCTTCTGAAGTGATGCCCTGTTAGGAGCCAACCTAGTAAAAGGTTACAAAACACACTGTTAGGTGTGACCTTGTTAGAGGATTTAATCACCCTATTAGGAGTGGCCTTGTAAGAGGTCTTCAAACAATTCAATAGAACTGTCACCTTGTTAGAGGATTTACAAAATGGCTGTTAAACCAACTCAGTTAAGAGATTTAGAAATCACTATTACAATGGTAAGAAAGTAACAATGAAATGACCTAAATAATGATGCAACTGAATTTTTGATTATAGATCTCTATTCTACTTCGCTAGATCCTTCCTGATCAAATAAATCTTTGTTACTCCTCAAGGATATCTAACCATCCTTCAAAATGATTTGCATGTTCACTCATAAACTTCCACACTTTCTCATTATTCTTCACACCTTTTAATTCACCACTTGACCTTCTATATATATACCATTTAGATTGTCAAGTCAACACTAATAATCATTAACACTCATTACAACAGTCGGCTGGGATAAACAAACTTTATTTCTCAAATTAACAAAATCTTTTATTGGGCCGACCTTGCTCGGTAAATACTAATCCTGAAAAGATTTCCTTCAATGACTGAGTGAACTCAGTGAACACTGTGAATTCTGCAACATCCTTTGGAGACCGAGTGAACTCGGTAAACACTAACTTTCCTTTGATAACCATGGAAGCTCGGTTAATACTATTTTCTGCCATACTTTCCTTTGATGCTCGAAAGATCTTGGTAGACACTAAAAACTACCTGCTGACTGATTGAGCTTGGTAGACAGACAAAATTGCTTAATGATAAGACATTTGTATGACATCAAAGAAAACACACAATTAGACAATTGTATCCAACAATCTCCCTCAGACAATTATATCCAACAATTCACATCCTTAGGTAAGACGCATTTCACAATAGGAGATAGAACTCACTCAAAAGACAATAGTTAGATCAAACTTCCTTGAATTTTTTGGGTATCAATGGTTGAGGTATGCATGGCCATTGAATTTGAGATAGAGGCTCTTACAGTCGGACACCATTTCCATCCAAAATTTTCAAAGTTGTTAGATTTTCACATACAAGCAAAAAACAAAGAAAAGATTATGCCCCCAGTCATTACTCTCTAAATCCTATAAAGGACATCATCGAAGAGCTCGAAGGGACACAATATGCAAAAATCTCAATGTGAATCAGTAAACATACAAGGAGATAAAAGCATGAAAAGTACAGATTGTTTTCAGTTTGTGTTTGATGTTTGATTGCGTTGTTGTAGATGCAAAATCCTTTCTAGAGATGAGACTGACTGACTAACTCAAACGAAGCTTCAAAGGACTCTGACTAGATATGATACGTCTAAGATACATTGGAGGCCATAGGATATGACTTGATTGCCCCCAAGTTTTAACATTGATAGGATATAGATGCTTGAGGTGATTGCTGTACTGACAAACTTATTGAAAATAGGAATGCAGAAACAAACTAGGAAATATGTACAAACTAAAGCAAGACTGAAAGCTAGGAAAGACCAAGATTTCATTGATAGATGGAGCATTTTGAAAAAATTGGTGCCCATTTGTGAGTTTTCACCATCTTAGCAAAGATTCTATTTTTGCTACCAAGGTGCTTGTTTCCAGGTTTTCACCAAGGCACTTTTTCTTTTTCTCATTTTTTTGTATTTTTCTTTTTTTCAATTTTTTTCTACTTTTGATATTTTTTACTTTTTTTGTGAATGATAAAGGTGCCTATTTCTAGGTTTTCACCAAGGCGTTCATTTTTTAGGACTTTTTCAGATTTTTATAATTTTTTTCTGGACATTTTACCATAGACTTAATGCCTTAGGCGTAGAATTTCTTCAAATGGAGAAAGTTGATTGGTTCTCAGAGCTGTTCTCCTTTAGTCATTGAGAGTTGATAGGAACTAGAGCCAAAAGTAGAAGTGATAACAAAGGGACCTAGCTAGTTGGGTTCAAAATTTCCCCTTGCATTCTCGATGTGATTGATTTTTAGGATTCTCTCTCAAGACTAGATCACCAACCTGAAACTCTATGTGTCTAAATTTCTTGTTGTAACCTCTAGACATTCTCTTATGATATACTCTGAGATGATCATATGCTTCTTGTCAGTGCTCATCTAGTAGTTCAAGTTCTTGTAACCTAGACACTCTATAGTCATCATCAGTTACTAGACCATGCATTCTGATTCTTAGTGATGGGATTTCAACCTCAATAGGTAGTATTGCTTTAGACCCATAAACTAAAGTGAATGGAGTAGCCCTAGTGGGTGTTTTGATACTTGTTCTATAGGCCTAGAGAGCTAGATAAATCATGAGATGCCAGTCTCATCCTATTTTATTAACTGTACGGTGAAAGATTTTCAATAGATTTTTATTAGAAGCCTCTGCTTGGCCATTCCCTTGAGGATAGTAGATAAATGACCAATGTTGTACAATCTTGAACTTAGCACATAAATCATCAAGATCTTTGTTCTTGAATTGTCCACTAGTATCTATGATTATGGAATGAGGTATCCCATATCTGCATATGATATAGTTCAATATGAACATAGAGATTTGTTTTCAAGTTGCTTGTGTCAAAGGGACTGCTTCTACCCATTTTGTAAAATAATCTATAGCTATAGTTATATGGGTATGTCCATTAGAAGAATGAGGATGTATAGCTCCTATAAGATCAAATGCCCATTGGTTAAAAGGCCATTGTGTAGTAAAGGGAATTAGATCTCTCCCTGGAGCATGAATTAAGTTGCCATGCACTTGGCATTTTTGACAATTCTTAGCAAATTTGATAGACTCTTTCTCCATTTTAGGCCAATAGTACCTAGCCCTAATAATTTTTCAAGCTACTGTTAAACCATTTGAGTATGACCCAAAAATACCATAATGGACTTCCTCTAATGCACGTTGAGACTCTTATCATTCTAAACATCTAAGTAGCATACCATCTAGACCTCATTTGTACAAATTGTAACCAATGATGACATATCAAGATGCATTATAGATAAGGTATCTCTTTTCATGATGGTTGAAGGTATCGGGAATGATTTGGTCTTGGAGATAGGAAAATAGGTTTTTGTATCTGGATGAATCATGACCAACAATAGTGCAGATCATGTAGGTTTCGAGGGAATCATATGTAGGATAAGATAGTGCTTCCACTAGGAACTCATTGTTAGGAATGAATGCAAAGTGTTTTGGCAGTCATTCTGTAACAGTTGTTGTTACATTCATGACTTGGATTGTCATTAATGTCAACACAGTGATATTCTGGATATTAGCAGGAAAGTAGGTACAGTTTTGTTTTGCACACATGTTGTATTGAAGATTGGCTTTTGCACATTTAATGGTATGTTCTTTTTTGTGTTATTAACCTATGGTTAACATTGCAAAAGGAAATTCATTCATTTGTAAGAGTTATGAGCATTTTGGTGAAAGCAGTGTTTGGACAGTGTTTCTGTGTAGCGATGTTCAGAAATTGGAGGATATCTCTTAGCTGGGATGGAATCTAATTTTGCATAGTTAAAGGGATGTTGGAGACTCATTAATGATGATGTGGTTCATAGTGCAAACTTTGAGGATATGTTTGGAGAAAGTTACAGTAACTAGAAGCCGATCGTTTTATGTGAATTATGTGTGTAGAGTGTAGAATTTATTATTTTGTAATTGACGACTGACTCATTAATTATTTGAGTTTGGTATATAAGAAGGAATTTTTTCCTTGTTGTAATGTGTACTATGAAGATTGAGATGTGAATATATGCATGAAGTGAAGAAAAGAGCTAATTCAGTGATGAAGGAAGACTTGTGAGTACAGAGATCTGGAATTATGATCTTGTGTAGTAGAGAGTGCAGTTTTGGCATAGTGTGAAGGAGGTAGTATATTTCATATTATTCTATTGAATAATTCTAAGATCTTTTGGAAAGTGGGTTCAAAGATCTTGCCTTGGAGCTATTTGGGCAGTGGGTCCTTCTGTCTTCCATAAACTCTTAATCGGGTTAGAATCTTTTAACATGGATTCAAAATCTCCTAATAGGGATTTATATGTACTGAATGTATTTCATAAGACTCCTAACAGGGTCCATCCTCTAACAAGAAACTTTCATATTAGTGCATCATTTTGTGGGCATCATTCCCACCAGGGTTTACTCTTTTTAAGAGGTTCCCTAGTTAACATATCTTGTGTTATTGTGCAATTGTGTATGGTTATCTTTCTATGGTTGATTAGTACATTGATTATATTGTTTAAAGCTATTGAATGGATAAATTATCTGATAATTGATTCAGCCCCCCCCCCTCTTAGTTATCATGGGGATCTTTACTTTCTAACAATTGGTATCAGAGTAGCAGGTCCTTGAAAGAAAAGTTTAACAACTTAAGCAGATCCATGGTGAATTTCAGAAAAGAAAGCCCTAAGTTTGATGGAGTAAATTTTGATAGCTGGAAAGAAAAGATGAAGACACATCTATTGTGTTTAGGACCAAGTTATTGGTTGATTACAAAGAATGAGAAGACTATCATTGAGGAAGACAATCTAGAAGTAGGAACTAAAGATGAATTAAATCTATTCATGTGTAACATACTTGCAAGAGAAGCACTTTTGTCAGCACTACCAGAGAATGAATGTAGTCAGGTAAGATGTTTGAAAACATCTCATGCAATTTGGAAAGCTTTACATTCTACTTTTGAAGGTGATGAACATGCAATCTAGGCTAGATTACATAATTGAATTTGTGCATTTGAAGATATCAGAATGATAGAAGATGAATCTATTAGAAGTTATATTGGTAGGATGTCTGAGTTTGTGATAGGAATAAAGACTTGTGGAGGTGATAAGATAGAGAATGAAGTGATATGGAAAATTTTGAGAACTTTGACACCAGTATTCAAGCAGACAACACAGATGATTGAACAAGTGATACCTTCTACATCGAAATTTTCAAGAGAGACTCTTCTTGGAAGATTAGAAATAGTAGAGATGAACTTGAGATTATCAGGAGAGCTACCTAGAATGGAAATAGCATTCAATGCTCTTAGCATTAGACCTACAAGAAGTACTAGTGTGAATGGAGATTATGCCAGTAGTAGCAGATCTGAGGAAGATAAGAAGATTGAAGAAGGTATTGCATTACTTGTAAAAAGAGAACCAGATGGTAAGAAAATCTTTAAATGTTGGACTTGTCAAGAATATGGTCATTTTGCATCTAAATGTCCTAAAAGGGTTAAGAAGTATAGAAGCAACTTTAAACCTAGGAGATCTAAAGAATGTTATTATGCAAATGATGAAGATTTTGAAGCAGGGATTGAAAAACATTTAAGTGACAGTGATAATGATAACTTTGAGGAAATAGGATTTGTAGCAATTAAAGATGAAAGTTTTGAATCTGATAAAAGGGAAGAAAAATCATTAGTTTCACAAGTTGAAAAGAAATCTGATTGGATTATAGACAGTGGTTGTTCACATCATATGACTGGAGATAAAAGAAAGTTTGTTAAGTTAGATAATTATGATGGAGGAATTGTTAGGGTTGGTAACAATGCACCTTGTTTGATTAAGGGTATAGGATCTATTACTCTTGATGGAAAGACTAACACTGATGATGTTTACTTTTTTGATGGATTAAGACATAATCTACTAAGCGTTGGACAATTGGCTGCTAAGGGTTATCAAGTTTGGTTTTCTGAGAAAACTTGTGTGATAAAAGATAAAGATGGAAATCTGATTGGAAAAGGATCCAGAACTAGAGGTAATGTATTTCAGTTGAATCCTACTAAGATGACATGTTCGATAACTAGGATTGATGACAGTTGGTTATGGCATAAAAGGTTTTGTCATATAAACTTTGATAATATTGTCAAGGTGAGCACTACACTTGCGGTAAGAGATTTACCTAGAATTATGAAATCTACTAACATGATTTGCAAAGAATGTATTATGGAAAAGCAGAAAAGGAGTTCTTTTCCCAATAAGAAGTTCACATCAGCAGAGAAGTTGGAGATTGTTCATACAGACTTGAGTGGTCCTACTAGGACTAGAGGATTCTATGGTGAAAGGTATTTTATGATTCTTGTTGATGATTTTACAAGAATGATGTGGATTGCATTTTTGAAAGAAAAATCTGAAGCATTTGATAAATTTAAGATCATGAAAAGCAAAATTGAGAATGAATCTAGAATGAATATTAAGCGTCTAATATTTGATAGAGGTGGTGAATTTACATCTAGAGAGTTTAACACTTTTTGTGAAATGAATGACATTAAAAGACAACTTTCAGCCCCTAGAACACCAGAACAAAATGGTATTGCAGAAAGAAGGAACAGGTCAATAACTGAAGCAGCAAGAGCTATGTTGTTTGAAAATGATTTGGCTAAAACTTTTTGGAGAGAAGTAGCGAACACAGTAGTATACACTATGAACAAAGTACAAATCAAAGCAGATACAAACAAGACACCTTATGAATTATGGTTTGGACATACACCCTCAGTTAAGTATTTTAGAATTTTTGGAAGTAAATGTTATATAAAGAGAGATGATGATATAGGAAAGTTTGATCCTAGAAGTGATGAAGGAATATTTCTTGGATATTCTTTAAAAAGCAAAGCATATAGATGTTATAACAAAAGAACTAAGACTATTGTTGAAAGTGAAAATGTAAAAGTTGATGAGAAGTTTAAAATTCAGGAAAGAATGCTTGATTATGAATCTGATGGAGAAGCACAACCTCAGCCTAACATTGAAAATGCAGAATTATTTTTTGAAACTAACAGTGATTTGCTGAATGAAAGTCATACTGAAGAAGATAGAGAAGAAAATAGAGAAGAAAACAGAGAAGAAAGCAGAGAAGAATCTACAATCGGAACAAGATCAGTAAATATGACACCTAACAGGTATACTTCAAGACATCACCCTGTTGAGAAAGTTATTGGAAGTTTAGATAGAGGAGTTTTGACTTGGAAGAAGGTACATTTATGTTTGATTTATCAAATTGAACCTAAGACTACTAATGAAGCTTGTGAAGATGAACATTGGATCAATGCTATGAAAGAAGAACTAGAGCAGATTGAGAAAAAAAAGACATGGGAATTGGTCCCTAGACCTGAAGACAAGAATGTGATTGGAACAAAGTGGGTATTTAGAAACAAGATGAATGAACAAGGAGAAGTGATAAGAAAAAAAGCAAGATTGGTATGTAAAGGATATTCACAACAAGAAGGAATTGAATATGAAGAAACTTTTGCACCTGTGGCTAGACTTGAAGCAGTGAGAATGTTTCTAGCATATGCAACTTACAAGAAATTCAGAGTGTATCAGATGGATGTGAAGTTACCATTTTTGAATGGTGAATTGGAAGAAGTCTACATTGAGCAGCCTAAAGGTTTTCCTTTGACACAAGAAGGAGATATGGTATGTAAGTTAAAGAAAGCTTTATATGGATTAAAACAAGCACCTAGAACCTGGTATGCAAGATTGGACAAGTATTTATTGAAATTGGGATTTATAAAAGGAGTAGTAGATAATAACTTATACACAAAAGAAATTGAGAATGGTTTGTTGGTTATAGTTATATTTGTTGATGATATTATCTTTGGAGAAGATGAAGCTAGTGACAAATTTGTAGATGAAATGAAGACTGAATTTGAGATGAGCATGATTGGAGAAATGAAATATTTTTTGGGATTAGAGATAACACAAAGCAAGGAAGGCATATTTTTAAGTCAGACTAAGTATTTAAATGAATTATTGAAAAGATTTGGAATGGAAGATTTTAAACCTGTTGGAACACCTGTGGTAACTGGACATAAGTTATCTAGCAAAGATGAGACACCAGTAGTTGAGTAGAAAAAGTATAGATCTATGATTGGAGGATTGTAGTACTTGACACATACAACACCTGATATAGAACATTCAGTGGGGATTGTAGCAAGATTTCAAGTAGAACCTAGAGAATCACATTATGCAGCAGTAAAGAGGATACTGAGATATCTGAAAGGAACAATGGATTATGGATTATGGTATGAGAATTCTAATGATTTTACCTTATGTGCCTATAGTAATGTAGATTGGGGAGGTAGCGTTGATGGCAAGAAAAGCACCAGTGGTGGAGCCTTTATTCTTGGAGGTAAATTGGTCTCTTGGATAAGTAAGAAGTAGAATTGTACTTCACAAAGCACAGCAGAAGCAGAATATGTTGCAGCAGAAAATAATTGTAATTAGATTATTTGGATGAAGCAAATGTTGAAAGATATTGGAATAAAGTTTGATGAGCCTATTGTTATACATTGTGATAACACCAGTATAGTGAGTATGTAAAAAAATCCTATTTTACATTCTAAGACTAAACATATTGAGATCAAGTATCATGTTGTAAGAGAGAAAGTTGCAGAAAAAGAAGTAAGATTGGAGTACATAAGTACAAAGGAGCAGATAGCAGATATATTTACAAAGCCTTTACCTAAGGATACATTTGTGTATCTGAGAGGTATGCTTGGGGTTATGCCCCATCCTATTTTTGAGAATTGATGCAGATGATTGCATTTGTCCAGTGGTATATGAGCCCTATCTTTCTTCTGGATTGGATGTTGGAACTTCCTCTATGGGGGAGTTTATGAGCTGAGTCATGAGGACTCTTGTTATTGTATTCTTCTAAAAAGTGTCTTTTGACATTAATTTGTTGTTGACTTAGTGATAGAATTTATGTCATTGATGTCAATAGGGGAGAGATATACATGAAAAACATTGTGGATTGTATGAGAGAGCTGAATAGGAAAATGAAGCAAGATTTGATTTGATATTTTGCAGTGATGTTGCAGTATTGGATTTTTGGAACATTGGATGTTTTTCATCTATGTTGCCATCAATACCAATGGGGGATATTTTTAGGAATGAATGCAAAGTGTTTTGGCAGTCATTCTGTAGCAGTTGTTGTTGCATTCATGACTTGGATTGTCATTGATGTCAACACAGTGATATTCTGGATATTAGCAGGAAAGTAGGTATAGTTTTGTTTTCTACACATGTTGTATTATAGATTGGCTTTGTCATAGTTGATGGTATGTTCTTTGGTGTGTTATTAACCTATGGTAAACCACACAAAAATAAATTCATTCATTTGTAAGAGTTATGAGCATTTTGGTTAAAGCAGTGTTTGGACAATGTTTATGTGTAGCGATGTTCAGAAATCGGAGGATATCTCTTAACTAGGATGGAATATAATTTTGCATAGTTAAAGGGATGTTGGAGATTCATTAATGATGATGTGGTTCATAGTGCAAACTTTGAGGATATGTTTGGAGAAAGTTACAGTAACTGGAAGTTGACAGTTTTATGTGAATTCTGTGTGCAGCATGTAGAATTTATTATTTTGTAATTGAGGACCGTCTCATTTGTAATTATTTGAGTTTGGTATATAAGAAGAAATTTTTTCCTTGTTTTAATGTGTACTATGAAGATTGAGATGTGAATATATGCATGAAGTGAAGGAAAGAGCTAATTCAGTGATGAAGGAAGACTTGTGAGTATAGAGATCTGGAATTGTGATCTTGTGTAGCAGAGAGTGCAGTTTTGGCATAGTGTGAAGGAGGTAATATATTTCATATTATTCTAAGATCTTTTGGATAGTGGGTTTAGAGATCTTTCCTTGAAGCTGTTTGGGCAGTGGGTCCTTCTGTCTTCCATAAACTCGTAACCGGGTTAGAATCTTTTAATAGGGATTCAAAATCTCCTAACAGGGATTTATATGTACTAAATGTATTTCATAAGACTCCTAACAGGGTCCATCCTCTAACAAGGAACTTTCATATTAGTGCATCATTTTATGGGCATCATTCCCACCGGGGTTTACTCTTTTCAAGAGGTTCCCTAGTTAACATATCTTGTGTTATTGGCAATTGTGTATGGTTATCTTTCTATGGTTGATCAGTACATTGATTATATTGTTTAAAGCTATTGAATGGATAAATTATCAGATAATGGATTCACCCCCCCCCCCTCTTAGTTATCTTGGGGATCTTTACTTTCTAACACTCATAGCATAGCTTATGTTTAGGCTACTGTAATAAGGTAGATAATGTTACCATTGCATCGAAAACCTTGTTCTCTATTCTAGGAATTTTCTCAAATGTGATAGATAAGAAACACTTCTTTAGATCATCTACCATTCTCTTGTAAGGAATGAGCTTTTCATCTTTAGTCTGGTACACATCATTGACTTGATGGATAACAAGTTGTGAGTCTCCATGAATATGTAATTCTGTTACTCTCCACTCAATCGCTAGTTTCATGCCATTCAAAAGGGCTTTGTATTCAACAATATTGTTTGTGCAAGGGAACTTTAATATGAATGCTTTTGGGATTGAGTATCCTTGAGGAGTTATGAATAATATGCCCACTCCTAATCCATTCTATGTATAGGACCCATCAAAGAATAACTACCATTCTCTAGAAGAAAGAGTCATGATAGAGGAATCTAGAAATTCCATTTGCATTGGTACATCATCAATCATAGGTGCATTTACTAATTGATCAGAAATAACCTATCCTTTAATAGATTTTATTTCCATATATTCAATGTCAAATTCACTTAAGAGCATGACCCATTTAGCTAATCTACCTATGAGGGCAGCTTTGCTTAGTAGGTACTTGAGCAGATCAATCTTAGCTACCAAATGTGTGGTATGAGCTAACATGTAATGTCTCAGTTTCTATGATGCAAAGATCATAGCTAGATGAGATTTCTCAATCATTTAATAGTTCTTCTCATATGCAACCAATGTTCTACTGATATAGTATATAGCTCATTCCTTTTTATTCTCATCATGTTGTGCTAGCAATGCCCCTAGTGATGTATCTATAGCAGAGACATATCAGATCAAAGGCTTCCCTAGAATGGGAGGCATCAAGATAGGAGGATTTGATAGATACTTCTTGATATGGTTAAATTTTTTCTCACATTATTCATTCCACATAAATGTCACACCTTTATGTAATGTTTTTGTAAAAGGTTGTGATATGTCTACTAACTGTGATATAAATCTTCTGATAGATTGAAATCTTCCTTGCAATGTCCTCATTTGACTAATATTCTTTGGAGGTTGCATTTCCATGATAGCCTTTACTTTAGTTGGATCAACTTCAGTGCCCTTCTTTGAGACTATGTATCCTAAGATTTTTCCAGAAGTGACACCAAAAGCAGACTTCTTGGGATTTAGTGAGACTAAATTTTTCCATTCTATCTAAATTTTTTCTTAAATCACTTAGATGTTTAGATCTTGTCATAGATTTTTCTAAAGTATCATCAACATAATCTTCCATAGTCCTATGCATCATGTCATGAAAAATAAATGTCATGGCTCTTTGATATGTAGCACTAGCCTTTTTAAGCCCAAATGGCATGACATTCCAAAAGAAGGTGCCCCATGCACATGTGAAAGTGGTTTTCTCTTGATCCTCTGGAGCAATTTTTATTTGATTATATCTAGAAAAACTATCCATTAAAGAATACATCTCAAACCCTGCAATCATGTCCACTATCATATCAACGTTAGTTAATGAAAAATCATCCTTAGGGCATGCTCTATTGGCATCTCTAAAGTCTGTGCACACTTTCATTGATTTATCTAGTTTTGAAATAGGTACAATATTAGAGATCCACTCTGCATAGTCAACAACTCAGATGAATCCAGCTTTTAGAAGTTTCTCTAACTCAGATTTTACCAAGAGTGCAACATGAGGATGCATCTTTCTTAATTTTTCTTGATAGGTTTGACATTTGGAGATATAGATAAATGATGCATTATAAGATTAGGATCCAACCCTAGCATATCTGAATATTTCTATGCAAAGTTGATCTTCTTTTTTTTTAGGAATGTAGTAAAATTTTGCTTCTCTTCTTCTGATAAAGATTGTGCTACATGGATTAACTATGGTTCTTGTGCTATTTCCAAGTTGATGGATTGACTGGGATCAATTAGAACTAGAGATCTGTCCTGTAAATGACTTGGAAGGACATCAAATATCTCATCCTTAGGCACCTCAAAGAGGTTTTCACCTTCGGATACATCTTTTATTTTTACTTTTGTAGGTTCTGAGACTGCCACAAAGTGGTTTTCACCCTCAGAACTCCTTTTCTTTTTATTCTTATTCTTATTTTTCTGACTAAGATATTTGATGTCTAACTCCATCATGCTAATGCTTAGTTCATTGATGGAAGTCCTCATAGGCTCGACTACATTGAGTTAACAAGCAAGGGCATAGTCACTTGGGAAGGTATAAATACAATGGCTCAAATTTGTGGAGGTTTGATCAAGAACTTCAAGATGTTGGATAGTCAAAATGGGGAAAGATTGGGAGATAGTGTTTATGGATATGGATATGTCATCATTGGTCCTAACCTGACACTCGAGTTCAAAGGTGGTAAGACATTCAATTCATGAATAGGCTCAATGTCATTGTGGGATTCCAATTCAGTCATCGGTGGATCAGACTCAATAAGTTCATTACTTCGCTCTAGACTTACATTGGGTTTAGGTGCATATTGGTGAATAACATCAACATGTTTCTCTGTAATAAGCTCATCTTCTTCTGGAATGGCTCCCCATTCATAGTCATTAGATTCTTCATCTATGCCTCTAGGAAATCTAAGAATATGAGTAAAGTCAAGATGAATACCCCAAGAAGGGTTACCCTCAGATTTTGATTTGAATTCATACTCATGAGAATCTATTTCAAAATAACGACGACCTTCCTCTTTTTGATTGCCTTCAAGATTAACTAGTTCTTATGTTGCAACTATCTCTTGCTCTATAGTAGGTTCTTATGTTTCTACTACATTAATTCTTTTTATTGGATCATCTTTAGCATCAAGAAGGTTTTTGATTCTTTAGGCAAACGCTCATAGGGAATAAGTTATGAGCTGTCTGAATCATTATCTGATGGTTCAATTTCTTCCTTCTTAAGAAGGGGTTCCCCTGGTGTGACCTTCTCTATGACATGGGAACAATTACCTTTGAGGTGGAAGGGTTTCTTTTTAAAGCCTAAGCCAACAGTATCTTTGTTTTCCCTACTAGTATGTGAAATAGGTGTCACAAGACCTTTTCCTTTGATGCCTAGAGGTCCTTTACCTGAATATCCCATCTTAGCTATCAATTTATCTCCTAGACCATATGCCTTAGAAGGGATTTTGGATACTATAGAATCACTTGTTTGAACAACTTGAGATTCAGGTTCATCTTTGTATAGCCATGCAAACATAGCTTTATCTTCTTCAATTTTTTTCTTGGAGACTTGTTCTGCTACAAAATTCTTTTTATATACCTCAAGAGGTTCTTTACAGTTTGGTTTGGACTATTTTAAAGATTTCCATAAGACTTAGGTGAGATAGGGAGAGATGTCAAAGATAAGATTGGGTCTATAGTATATTCTCCCATACCATTTTCTTTGATATTGACCTCTTTTGCAATGTCTTCCATTTTAGATGTGGATGCTTCTTGGGTTGGCTTAATGGAAGATTCTCTGTTATTAGGCACAAGTTTATCCGTACTCTCCTTCAATGTATTGCAAGTGGTGGATATGTCTACTAGAATAGTTACCTCTACTCCTTCATAAGAAAATTTCAAGAATTGGGGGAATGTAGAAGGAATAGCCTTCATCTCATGTATCCATGGTCTCCCTAGAAGAATGTTGTAAGCCAAAGGTAGATCAAGAACTTGACATATAGTATCTCTGATAACTGGACCTTCTCTGATAGGTAAGACAATGGTGCCTTTAGAAGATATTTCTTGTTTATCATAGGCTTTTATAGTTATTTTCTTTCTAGGATCAATAGACAATTTTGAAAATCCCAATTGTGTGACCAAGCTGTAAGAACAAATGTTTAGGCCAGCATCCCCATCTATCAACACACATTTGACTCTATAGTTCTAGATCAAGACTTCTATGTGCAAGGGCTGGTTATGTGGGTGACTCAAGGAGTTGTCATCTTCCTCTAAAAAGGATATATAGTGTGGAGACATAAAATGTCCAACCATAGTCTAGAGCCTGTCTAAATCAAGGTCATTAGGAACATTGGATCCGAGCAAAGCTTTGTCTAAAATAGCTCTATGAGTTGGAGATATCTGAAGCAACTCAAACATGGAGATTTTTTCATTAGTATGTTGGAGTTTTTGAATAATGCTATAAGATTTTGGCCTCGTATCTTTAGGATTGGAATATTTAGAACCAACATTTTATTTGGAAGTGAAAGAAAAATTGAAGGGCATCTTAGGGACATTTGATGAATCTGGGATTTGTCTGATCAAATGTGCCTAAGCTTGTGATTGAGTAACTGCGTTAGCTGAAGTATGATCTCTATCTCTTTGCATGATTGTGATGACATTTCAATGCTTAGAGGGACAAGGTTCAACCATATTGATAACAACATTATTTCCAGGGTATGCATAATTGACCTTTGCCCCCATATTAGGCTAAGAAGATGAAACTTCTAAACCATGTTTCAGAAATGGTTAAGTGAATGTTGTATGATCATTATTACTCTTATGATTTTCAATTGTGATGTCTCCTTTATCAATTAGATCTTGAATAGTATGTCTCAAGCATAAACAATTATTAGTTTTGTAACCTTTACCCTGATGGAAATCACAAAATTCATTCTCTCTCCACCATTTTGGTTTAGGATCAGGATTAGATTGTCAGATCTTAGGCAAAGAGATGATGTTATTAGCCAATAGAGTTCTCATAGCTGATTCCAAAGATTCTCCTAGAGGAGTGAACTTTCATTTATTATTAGCGGACCAAGATTTGTATTCTGGCTTCTTTTGAGATGGTTCGGCCACCTTTTGCTCTGAAGCTTTGATGGCTTGGGTACCAATAGTTAGATTGAAAGTGGGTTCCTTTGATGGGGCATGGATGGTATCAACAACACCATCTGTGATGATGCCTTTATTCTTGTTCCAATTTTTGTTCTTGTCTTTAGAACTGGATCCTGATTTGTACTTGTCCTTTTGAAGCATGATGTCTCCTTTTTTCACAAGTACCTTCTCAATTTTAATCACATTGTCTACCATCTTATCAAAAGATGTATGATCTTGCATTTTTAAAGAGTAGTTGATCTCTAGGACAATATTATTGATGAAGATTTTCAGTTTCTCAATTTCTAGAATAGGCCTAGCATATAGAGAGACTTTCTTCCTCCATCTCTTGAGAAATGTCAAGAATGGTTCTCTTGGATATTTCTTGAGATTGTAGATATCAATCATGGTGACTGGATGTTGAATGTTGTAGGAGTATTGCTGCTAGAACAATTTGATCAACTCCTCAAAAGTTTTGATATTAGAAGGCAATCTAGAGAACCAATGATTGGGTGCTCCTCCTAGAGATTGAGGAAAGAGATGCATCAGATAGGTTGGTTCATGCATGAACTCCATAGATTACGTGCAGAATTCTTTGACATGATCTTGAGGATCAGAGTGTCCATCATACTTATCATACTTAGGCATCTCCAATCTTTTTGGGAATGGTGGCATGTACAAGTCTTTTTCAAATGGAAAAGGACATAGGGCCTCCATAGAGAACTCCTTGGGTTCCTTTTCTTTCTCAATTTTATTAAGTTTGACTTGCATGGTATGAATTTGTTTCATCATAGCTATGAGTGGAGTTTCTTACTCATGCATAATGATATATTCAACATTAAAGTTGGGAGGAAGTTTAGCTCCTTGATGAGCTAATTGTAAAAAGTATGCCTCTCTATCTTCTTTCAAGAAATGCTTCATCATTCTTTTGAAGTCATCGTCATTTTGATACCACACAATTTTGTCAGGTGTGGGTTCCTGACCTATGCCATGTTGAGATTGAGCTCTTTGAGAGCCAAAGTTTGTCCCTACTTGAGACATGGTAGGAGTTCTCCCTGGGATAGATTGAGGAGGAATTTTTTGACTACCTCCATGAGTTGATGAAGGAGGAATGTAACCAAATTTTAATCGAAAATTGCCAAGACTGTCATCTTTGTAAAGACTATAATTGTAGAGTTGCTCAAGAGTTGGAGCCTAGAGAGTATTCAAAGGTACGATATGGGATATTTCTCCATATTTCTTGTGATAGAAAGCTCTAGTTTCCACCATTAACCTTGGGTGAAACAAAAGAATATGATGAAGACAACTAAAGAAATATTTGATTCAAGAAGATCAAATGATGCAACCTTGTCAAGGTTTGGTTGATTGAAGCTTGGATTAGATGTAAATGAAGGAGACTATGCCCTAGATGTATGGGTAGATTCCTAAAAGATAGCGGACATGAGTTCACAACACTTAGCCATTTTGAAGATGGATTGAAGATTGATAGTTATGACAAGGTTTTGACACAAGATGATAACTACTCAAATTATTAAACATAAGGATAAATTGGATTCAAAAGGCCACTTTAGGAAAATGATTGGATTCTCAATATTTTTTGCTCTATTTCTGACACAGTGATTTGTTTGACAGATTCTAGAAATAGGCTGAAAAGCTCAGGTATCTGACAATTCTGACAACTTTCTGGTAATTTTTCAAAATTCCTCAAACTACTTTTTGCAGGCTCATACAATAGTGGGTATAGAATGAAATGACAATTGAAAAACTCATACAACTATTGCAAAACTCGCATGATAGTTGATAGCAAGGTTTCTGACTTTTTGGAATTAACTGGCAGCAAAGCTTGTACGACAATGTTCCATATACCATACAATAATATAGGGGTTTTGAAATGACAATAGCCAAAAATTCATATGACTCTTTGACTTTACAAGACAAATTTTGACTCCATAAAGGTTTTTGACATTAGATTTTTCAAATTTTTAGTTTCAAGTTATTCACAAAATTTTCTGTCCAAATTTGAAGATTATAGCGGATTGATTTGTTCTTAGTAAACAAATAGATAAACAAGCACACAAAACAACAAGAAAGTGATTTCAAGCATGTATGAAAACAATGAAGAGGGCACAAATCAACCCTACACATGAACAATCAAGTGACTGAATTGTGCTAATCCCTAGGAGTGCTAATAGTGTATGTTCCAAAAAGTTTTGCAATAAAGCACATATTCCTAGAAAATGAAAATTTGGCCTCAATAGGGTTTTTAGTAATGGTCTAACTCTGCAACTTTTGTGTTCTCAAGAGGGAGAACTCCAATCCAGGCACACTGGGGTTTTGACACAGTATGAGAATTTAATCAATCAGGAGCTGCTAGGGAGATCTGACAGCCCAATAAGAGACCACACCTGTGAAGAATTCCTCCACAAGGACATTTATATAGCGGCTACTACTACCACAAAAAAAAATGGATATTACCACTTGAGGTTCTGTCAACGTGGTTGACCCAATTAAGGGAATGTCCACTATGGTTAACTTGTTAGAAAGTAAAGATCCCCAAGATAACTAAGAGGGGGGGGGTGAATCAGCTATCAGATAATTTATCCATTCAATAGCTTTAAACAATATAATCAATGTACTGATCAACCATAGAAAGATAACCATACACAATTGCACAATAACACAATATATGTTAACTAGGGAACCTCTTGAAAAGAGTAAACCCTGGTGGGAATGATTCCCACAAAATGATGCACTAATATGAAAGTTCCTTGTTAGAGGATGGACCCTATTAGGAGTCTTATGAAATACATTTAGTACATATAAATCACTGTTAGGAGATTTTGAATCCTTGTTAAAAGATTCTAACCCGGTTAAGAGTTTAAGGAAGATAGAAGGACCCACTGCCCAAACAGCTTCAAGGCAAGATCTTTGAACCCACTATCCAAAAGATCTTAGAATTATTCAATAGAATAATATGAAATATATTACCTCCTTCACACTATGCCAAAACTACACTCTCTGCTACACAAGATCACAATTCCAGATCTCTGTACTCACAAGTCTTCCTTCATCACTGAATTAGCTCTTTTCTTCACTTCATGCATATATTCACATCTCAATCCTCATAGTACACATTACAATAAGAAAAACATTCCTTCTTATATACCAAACTCAAATAATTACAAATGAGTCGGTCCTCAATTACAAAATAATAAATTCTACACACTACACAAAATTCACATAGAACTGTCAGCTTCCAGTTACTGTAACTTTCTCCAAACATATCCTCAAAGTTTGCACTATGAACCACATCATCATTAATGAGTCTCCAACATCCTTTTAACTGCACAAAATCAGATTCCATCCCAGCTAACAGATATCCTCTGATTTCTCAACATCGCTACAGAGAAACACTGTCTAAACATTGCTTTCACCAAAATGCTCATAACTCTTACAAATCAATGAATTTATTTTTGCACTGTTAACCATAGGTTAATAACACACCAAAGAACATACCATGAACTATGCAAAATACAATCTACAATACAACATGTGCACAAAACAAAACTATACCTACTTTCCTGCTAATATCCAGAATATCACTGTGTTGACATCAATGACAATCCAAGTGATGAATGCAACAACAACTGCTACAGAATGACTACCAAGACACTTTGCATTCATTCCTAAAAATCTCCCTGATTGGCATTGATGGCAACATAGATGAAAAACATCCAATGTTCCAAAAATCCAATACTACAACATCACTGCAAAATATCAAATCAAATCTTGCTTCATTTTCCTATTCAGCTCTCTCATACAATCCACAATGTTTTTCATGTATATCTCTCCCCCATTGACATCAATGATAGAAATTATATCACTAAGTCAACAACAACTTAATGTCAAAAGACACTTTTCAGAAAAATACAATAACAAGAGTCCTCATGACTCAGCTCATAAACTCCCCCATAGAGGAAGTTCCAACATCCAATCCAGAAGAAAGATAGGGCTCATATACCACTGGATGGATGCAATCATCTGCATCAATTCTCAAAAATAGGTTGGGGCATAACCCCAAGCATACCTCTCAGATACACAAATGTATCCTTAGGTAAAGGCTTTGTAAATATATCTGCTATCTGCTCCTTTGTACTTATGTATTCCAATCTTACTTCTTTTTCTGCAACTTTCTCTCTTACAAAATGATACTTGATCTCAATATGTTTAGTCTTAGAATGTAAAACAAGATTTTTTGACATACTCACTGTACTGGTGTTATCACAATGTATAACAACAGGCTCATCAAACTTTATTCCAATACCTTTTAACATCTGCTTCATCCAAATAATCTGATTACAATTATTTGTTGCTGCAACATATTCTGCTTTTGTTGTGCTTTGTGAAGTATAATTTTTCTTCTTACTTAGCCAAGAGACCAATTTACATCCAAGAAAAAAGGCTCCACCATTGGTGCTTTTCTTGTCATCAATGTTGCCTCCCCAATCTGCATCAGTATAGGCACATAAAGTAAAATCATCAGAATTCTCATACCATAATCCATAATCCATTGTTCCTTTTAGATATCTCAGTATCCTCTTTACTACTGCATAATATGATTCTCTAGGTTCTGCTTGAAATCTTGCTACAATCCCCATTGAATGTGCTATATTAGGTCTTGTATGTGTCAAGTACTGCAATCCTCCAATCATAGATCTGTACTTTTTTTGCTCAACTACTGGTGTCTCATCTTTGCTAGATAGCTTATGTCGGGTTACCATAGGTGTTCCAACAGGTTTAGAATCTTCCATTCCAAATCTTTTCAATAATTCATTTAAATACTTAGTCTGACTTACAAATATACCTTCCTTGCTTTGTGTTATTTGTAATCCCAAAAAATATTTCATTTCTCCAATCATGCTCATCTCAAATTCAGTCTTCATTTCATCTGCAAATTTGTCACTAGCTTCATCTTCTCCTCCAAAGATAATATCATCAATAAATATAACTATAACCAACAAACCATTCTCAATTTCTTTTGTGTATAAGTTACTATCTGTTGTTCCTTTTATAAATCCTAATTTCAATAAATACTTATCCAATCTTGCATACCAGGTTCTAGGTGCTTGTTTTAATCCATATAAAGTTTTCTTTAACTTACATACCATATCTCCTTCTTGTGTCAAAGGAAAACCTTCAGGCTGCTCAATGTAGACTTCTTCTTCCAATTCACCATTCAAAAATGCTGACTTCACATCCATCTGATACACTCTGAATTTCTTGTAAGTTGCATATGCTAGAAACATTCTCACTACTTCAAGTCTGGCCACAGGTGCAAACATTTCTTCATATTCAATTCCTTCTTGTTGTGAATATCCTTTACATACCAATCTTGCTTTGTTTCTTATCACTTCTCCTTGTTCATTCATCTTGTTTCTGAATACCCACTTTGTTCCAACCACATTCTTGTCTTCAGGTCTAGGGACCAATTCCCATGTCTTGTTTTTTTTTAATCTGCTCTAGTTCTTCTTTCATAGCATTGATCCAATGTTCATCTTCACAAGTTTCACTAGTAGTCTTAGGTTCAATTTGAGAAATCAAACATAAATGTACCTTATTCCAAGTTAAAACTCCTCTATCTAAACTTCCAATAACTTGCTCAACAGGGTGATGTCTTGAAGTATACCTGTTAGGTGTCATAGTTACTGATCTTGTTCCGATTGTAGATTCTTCTCTACTTTCTTCTCTATTTTCTTCTCTATTTTCTTCTCTGTCTTCTTCAGTATGACTTTCATTTAGTAAATCATTGTTAGTTTCAAAAAATAATTCTGCATTTTCAATGTTAGGCTGAGGTTGTGCTTCTCCATCGGATTCATAATCAAGCATTCTTTCCTGAATTTTAAACTTCTCATCAACTTTTACATTTGCACTTTCAACAATAGTCTTAGTTCTTTTGTTATAACATCTATATGCATTGCCTTTTAAAGAATATCCAAGAAATATTCCTTCATCACTTCTAGGATCAAACTTTCCTATATCATCATCTCTCTTTATATAACATTTACTTCCAAAAATTCTAAAATACTTAACTGAGGGTGTATGTCCAAACCATAATTCATAAGGTGTCTTGTTTGTATTTGCTCTGATTTGTACTCTGTTTATAGTGTATGTTGCTGTGTTCACTACTTCTCTCCAAAAAGTTTTAGCCAAATCATTTTCAAACAACATAGCTCTTGTTGCTTTAGTTATTGACCTATTCCTTCTTTCTGCAATACCATTTTGTTCTGGTGTTCTAGGGGCTGAAAGTTGTCTTATAATGCCATTCATTTCACAAAAAGTGTTAAACTCTCTAGATGTAAATTCACCACCTCTATTAGATCTTAGATACTTAATCTTCATTCTAGATTCATTCTCAATTTTTCTTTTCATGATCTTAAATTTATCAAATGCTTCAAATTTTTCTTTCAAAAATGCAATCCACATCATTCTTTTAAAATCATCAACAAGAATCATAAAATACCTTTCACCATAGAATCCTCTAGTCCTAGTAGGACCGCTCAAGTCTATATGAACAATCTCCAACTTCTCTACCAATGTGAACTTCTTATTGGGAAATGAAATCCTTTTCTGCTTTGCCATCATACATTCTTTGCAAATCATGTTAGTAGGTTTCATAATTCTAGGTAAATCTCTTACCGCATGTGTAGTGCTCACCTTGACAATATTATCAAAGTTTATATGACAAAACCTTTTATGCCATAACCAACTGTCATCAATCCTAGTTATCAAACATGTCATCTCAGTAGGATTCAACTGAAATACATTACCTCTAGTTCTGGATCCTTTTCCAATGAGATTTCCATCTTTATCTTTTATCACACAAGTTTTCTCAGAAAACCAAACTTGATAATCCTTATCAGCCAATTGTCCAACGCTTAGTAGATTATGTCTTAATCCATCAAAAAAGTAAACATCATCAGTGTTAGTCTTTCCATCAAGATTAATAGATCCTATACCCTTAATCAAACAAGGTGCATTGTTACTAACCCTAACAATTCCTCCATCATAATTATCTAACTTAACAAACTTTCTTTTATCTCTAGTCATATGATGTGAACAACCACTATCTATAATCCAATCAGATTTCTTTTCAACTTGTGAAACTAATGCTTTTTCTTCCCTTTTAACAAATTCAAAAATTTCTTCTTTAATTGCTACAAATCCTATTTCCTCAAAGTTATCATTATCACTGTCACTTAAATGTTTTTCAATTCTTGCTTCAAAATCTTCATCATTTGCATAATAACATTCTTTAGATCTCCTAGGTTTAAAGTTGCTTCTATACTTCTTAACTCTTTTAGGACATTTAGATGCAAAATGACCATATTCTTGACAAGTCCAACATTTAAAGATTTTCTTACCATCTAGTTCTCTTTTTACAAGTAATGCAATACCTTCTTCAATCTTCTTATCTTCCTCAGATTTGCTACTGCTAGCATAATCTCCATTCATACTAGTACTTCTTGTAGGTCTAATGCTAAGAGCACTGAATGTTGTTTCCATTCTAGGTAGCTCTCCTAATAATCTCAAGTTCATCTATGCTATTTCTAATATTCCAAGAAGAGTCTCTCTTGAAAAGTTTGATGTATAAGGTATCACTTGTTCAATCATTTGCGTTGTCTGCTTGAATACCGGTGTCAAAGTTCTCAAAATTTTCTATATCACTTCATTCTCTATCTTATCACCTCCACAAGACTTTATTCCTGTCACAATCTCAGACATCCTACCAATATAACTTCTAATAGATTCATCTTCCATCATTCTGATATCTTGAAATGCATAAATCCAATTATGTAATCTAGCCTTCTTTGCATGTTTATCACCTTCAAAAGTAGAATGCAAAGCTTTCCAAATTGCATGAGATGTTTTCAAACATCTTACTTGACTACATTCATTCTCCAGTAGTGTGGACAAAAGTGCTTCTCTTGCAAGTATGTTACACATGAATAGATCTAGTTCATCTTTAGTTCCTGCCTCTAGATTGTCTTCCTCAATGATAGTCTTCTCATTCTTTGTAATCAACCAATAACTTGGTCCTAAAAACAATAGATGTGTCTTCATCTTTTCTTTCCAGCTATCAAAATTTACTCCATCAAACTTAGGGCTTTCTTTTCTAAAATTTGTCATGGATCTCCTTAAGTTGTTAAACTTTTCTTTCAAGGACCTGCTGCTCTGATACCAATTGTTAGAAAGTAAAGATCCCCAAGATAACTAAGAGGGGGGGCAGGGGTGAATTAGTTATTAGATAATTTATCCATTCAATAGCTTTAAACAATATAATCAATGTACTGATGAACCATAGAAAGATAACCATACACAATTGCACAATAACACAAGATATGTTAACTAGGGAACCTCTTGAAAAGAGTAAACCCTGGTGGGAATGATGCCCACAAAATGATGCACTAATATGAAAGTTCCTTGTTAGAGGATGGACCCTGTTAGGAGTCTTATGAAATACATTCAGTACATATAAATCCCTGTTAGGAGATTTTGAATCCCTGTTAAAAGATTCTAACCCGATTAAGAGTTTATGGAAGACAGAAGGACCCACTGCCCAAACAGCTTCAAGGCAAGATCTCTGAACCCAATGTCCAAAATATCTTAGAATTATTCAATAGAATAATATGAAATATATTACCTCCTTCACACTGTGCCAAAACTGCACTCTCTGCTACACAAGGTCATAATTCCAGATCTCTGTACTCACAAGTCTTCCTTCATCACTGAATTAGCTCTTTTCTTCACTTCATGCATATATTCACAGATCAATCTTCATAGTGCACATTAAAATAAGGAAAAAATTCCTTCTTATATACCAAACTCAAATAATTACAAATGAGTCAGTCCTCAATTACAAAATAATAAATTCTACACGCTACACACAGAATTCACATAGAACTGTCGACTTCCAGTTACTGTAACTTTCTCCAAACATATCCTCAAAGTTTGCACTATGAACCTCATCATCATTAATGAGTCTCCAACATCCCTTTAACTACAAAAAATCAGATTCCATCCCAGCTAAGAGATATCCTCCGATTTCTGAACATCGCTACAGAGAAACACTGTCTAAACACTGCTTTCACCAAAATGCTCATAACTATTACAAATGAATGAATTTATTTTTGTGCTATTAACCATAGGTTAATAACACCCCAAAGAATATACCATCAACTATACAAAATCCAATCTACAATACAACATGTGCGCAAAACAAAACTGTACCTGCTTTCCTGCTAATATCCAGAATATCACTGTGTTGACATCAATGACAATCCAAGTCATGAATGCAACAAAAAATGCTATAGAATGACTACCAAGACACTTTGCATTCATTCCTAACATAACCCTCTCTAAAGGTGACTCACAAAAGATACCACATGGAGACTAGTTGTAGATTCAAGGATCTGAGTTTTTGCTACTACCCAAAAAGGGAGTAGAGCATAATCCTCTAGCCTTTTCACTTTCAACCCAAAAAAAGTAGATAGATTAATCTAACATGCTAAGACCAAGATTATCTCACAAATATCTATGATGTCAACCACTCATGATCTATCAACCTCTCTAGAGAGAGAATGTAAAAATCAAAAGCTGAAGATGCACAAATCTAGTAGAACGTGAGACTCTCTCAGTAACCTCCCTACCTACAAGGGTTCGTTCATTGAGAAGAGTTTTGTTGGAAAGCCACTTGCTCAATAACCACAAGTAGTGTTCATAGGGCCTATTTACTATGTGTAACAAAGATGCTAAAAAGAAAATCTATGTTCATTTTTATAGCCCAAAATGAAAAATGTGATATGAAAGAAATATAGGTCACACAAGCTTGACACGCAAGAGTTCTTTTTAATCCAAATCAAAATGTTATCAACTAAGAAGATTATCCAAATTCCTCGGAACACACTTAGTAGATTCTTACCTATTTTTAACAATTCTCACACTTTTTTGCAATCAAAATCAATAGAAATCAATCAAAAACAACAGATGTCAATTGTTAATGTTAGCTGTTAGTCCAAATCAGAAAAATAAATCTAGAAAACTACTTGAAAAAGTGAAATGACATTTGAAACCTGGCACTAAAACTCGTACGATAGTGGGTCACCTCCCAGACAATAGTCCAAAAACTTGTATGACACTAGGTATCAGAACATACGACAAAAGAGCTTCCAAACAACACTTTGATCCTAACTGTACGATCCTTGATCAAATAAACTATTGTACGATAGTGGGTATCCTCTGATATGAGTTTTGACAAAACTCATATGAAAATTGTACTGACAAAAATTAAAAATCACAGCTTGGAATAGAAAATGACAAGAAGATGATAGAAATTGAAAGAAATTGAATGGAAACCCATTTCAAGGCCCCACGGTGGGCACCAAAAATGTGTGTGTGAATTTTCTACCTAGCTGTAGACACAACACTTCAGTAAAACATTAGAGGTTAGCAAAAATCAAAATCATGCAGTGAAATGAAAACTAATCTAACCAGATGATTTACTGTCTTCTAGTAGATGCGAGTATGTATTCTCAGATTAGACCGAGATCATTGACCTTGACGACACCTAAATGAAGGATTTGAATGCAAAATCTAGATATGAAATGAATGCAAATTAATCTATATTTTTGGTTTTTCTATGCAATTATGATGAAAAATGATATGAAATCTAATCTATATGAAAAATTGATATGTAAAATAAGCTAAAAATGATATGAAAACAAAATTGATCTCACAAACGTGATTGATTCGCAAAGATTCTTCAGATATCAATTCGCCAGCATAAGTTTACAAATTCTAAGATGATTTGTGAAGAGCTGAAGCCTTATTTTATAGAAATCTAGGGCTTTGGGGATGCATGGAAAAAGCCATAAATCACTCTAGTTGATTTTTGGGTCAACAAGGAATTAAAGATAGTTAACTCACAAAAATCATGCAAAAATAGCTTTTTGATTTAAATCAGAAGTTGAGATCAGCTTTCAACTCAAAAGAGAGTTGAGTTTATTTTTAAAACAACTTGAATTGATTTTCTGATTTAGAGTTCAACTGCTTTTTGGATGTGCACAATTAATTATGAATTAAATAAATAAATAAAGTGATTTATCCTCAACTTATCTGATTTTAAAAATAAAACAATTGATTTATGGGTTAATCAATTATTAAATCAAACTTTTATTCCAATTAATATCATTAAATATGACAACTTGCTTTAATTAATTAAATAAGAATTTAATCAATTAATGATAGGAATTTTGATTTATTGTCAAAATGGAATAATACAATTTAGGAATAAATATAATTAAATCCAATGAAATAATTAAGTGGCAATATTAAATCTAATTAATTAAATATTCAGAATATTCAATTAATCAACCTTTAGGATAAATAGGATTTATCACCAAATAATCATTAAATGAAAGATAATTAAGATAATTAAGAATATTACTAGGAATATTCCCCAATGTAGAATTTGAGGTAATCAATTAGAATTTGATGATGTTTAGATGTGCCTTAGGTTAGGACTTCGATGTTGATTTCATTTAATGTGTCGATATAAGAGGTTAATGAACCTATAGCCCATTTTTGGGGTATTACACTTGTGGGATTGTAACCATGAAGAAAATGTTGAGCAAGAATGCTTAAGGTACTCTTGTGGCTATGAGTTCCATTGCTTGCCGCAAGGTAAGGAGTCCCTTTGGGGACCAAGGGGGGTACTACGAACAAAAGCCCTTACTAAGAACCATAGGTAGAGGCCACCCTATTTTTCTACTTAGCTTCTTGGTGCAAGGATTGATCCAAGTGGAATAACCCAGATCACCCCAATATTACTCACCATTTGTGTTCCTTTGGTTATGTCATTGACACCTCCACGACAAAGCCAACATCTATTGTGGGAAACCACTTTGTGTGAGGTGATGGAACATCAAGTGTGGGCCACATTGCTAAGTATTGAGCCTTTTTCCTTCTAGGATAGTATGTGCTTGAAGTGTTCTCATTGTGATCTACCCATGCAAAGGTTCTCAAACATACAAACATCGCGGTAGTGCTCATACAATTTTTCATTTTGATATCCCAATTGTTTGTCTTGGCAAGGTTTCTTTTGCTCTTGCACAAGTGTTTGATGACATGTTCAATCACCTACTATTTGCAAACCTCCCTAAATATTGATGTCACTATGTTTGAAATCAAGAAATTACCCATCAGATTGCAAAATTGACAAAATTACCTTGAAAAACTTAGACTTTTTATGCACACTGGTCAAGAGTCGTACGACACTGAAATCACATCACACACTATTTCAAAATTTATCATACAATACTTCATTCCTAGTTTTTTATTGCCCTGCTTGCTTGGATTCTATCGCACAGGCTGCCTGGAAAGTATTGCTTGGTCTCTGTTAGAAGTATCACCTGGTCAACTTTTATCACCTTGTTTTCCTAGAAATTATCACCCAGAATCCTTTTGTTGTCTCACTGCTGCTGAATTTGAGATTTCATTTGTTGAGTGTCCTTTCCTATTCTTACTCAACCCTGGTCTATTATCTGCATGTTTAAGTCTGTTCTAGACTAGGAAAATGAGTTAAAACTATTGGATTTGAGTTTCCCAAATGCTACTTTTGATCACTTGTCACATTACGGTTACCTCTCTAGCTACTTGCTAATTGAGCTTCTTGCTCATATCTCAGCCTAAGTCAATTGATTGTTGTAAGTTCTTGAGCACTTTTGACCAGCCATCTTTATTATTCTATCTTGACAAGTGATCTTCTTTGGCTTTGCTTATATCAATATTTGAAAAACTTTGTCTCATTTTATTAGTCAACCAACATTCATTTTTCATGTCAGTTTCAACTCAGTCTCAATTCGAGCAAGGGAGTCACCCTCCTTTCAACTATACATAGTTACCCTCACCCACAAGATGCTCACGAGTGCTAGTTAGCAACGACAGTTCCAGTCCTAACCAATCTAAGGATTCTAAAGTCACCCCATGGTGCAAAGGAGGCTTCCTCTTTTCTGCATTCAAGACCTCCAAAAGCACAGATAGTGTCTCACTCGCTCTGACTAAACAAGAAAAGTTCTACCATTTGCATGAACATTTTGAGCATAAGTACAACCAAGTGTGTTTAGACAAAATGGATCCTACTAGGTGCATGGCTATGAAGGGGATGTCTCAAGAACAACCTGAGATTAGTAGCTATGAATATAGACCCCCTCCTTTTGGTACTATTGGCAACTATGGCAATAAAACACCACCAAGATCTCCTCCAAGATGGACTTTTGTTGCTCCTTCTTCACCTCTTAGACCTCCTCCCTCTCAGCATGAGGAAGAGGCCAATGATGAGGTTTCTAGTGAAGAACTTATGAGATTTGAACAAGATGAAGCCTCCCAACGTATGATGCTTAAACTTTTAGAGTGAAATTTAGATCAATACTTTCAATATATGACTTCTAGGGGATACAAGCTCCCACTTGGCTATGATGTATACCAGATTGTTCATGAAAGAGTACCAACTAAATTGGAAATCCTTAGGGATGAATTGCAATGAACAAATCAATGTCTTGCTCAACTTGCAATAGAAAAGGAACCTCCAAAGGATTCTTTTGTAGAATCTATTTGTGCTCTTCCTTTTGATAGGAGTCTCTACATGGTCCCATTTCCTAGGGATATTGAGGTTCCCAAATATGATAAGTATGATGGAAACATTGACCCCCATGACCATGTGTGTCACTTTTATGCTCTTAGCATGGACTTCCTTCATGAAGACACATTTATTCTATGATTGTTCCCTAGAAGTTTAAGAGGACAAGCTCTAGAATGGTTTGCGAAGTTGACACCACCTCTTAAAATTTTTTATGAGTTGGTTAGGTGCTTCACCCAACATTATTCATACAACATCCAACACCCTATCACCATGATAGTTCTCAGTGCTCTAAAGAAAAAATCAAGGTGAGCCATTTTCCACTTACTTACAATGTTGGAGGTCATTGTATTCTCGATATCCTCGACAGTTAGATGAAAGAGAAAAGATTGACATTTTCATCATCACTCTTGTGCCAAAACTGTATTATGATCTAAGGAAACAACTATTCTCCTCTTTCAATGACATGGTTGAAAGTGCATATCGGATTGAAGATGTGGCCATAAGAAAGGGGGATATTGTTATTAATAAAGATACTAGGGGCAATGGCAAGGACAAAAGCAAACCTTGGAATAAAAACAAGTATGTTGTTAATGAATGTGTCATGCATGTCCCAAATGCCAAAGAGCCTAATTTCAACCTCTCTAATGCTATATATGTAGCAAAACAACAAGCGGCTGCCAACTCTCATAGTGCTCCTAAGCCTCAACATGCAGACAAGCCAAAAAAGACATATCAACAACGAGTCTACACTAAGTTGGCTGAACCATACAATGCAATTCTTAAGAATCTAGTTGCCAACAAGTATCTTACACTTCCTAACAATTCTCATCCCTATGATCCACCAGTTAAGCCTGATTGGTGGAGGGAAGATCATTTCTACCATTATCACAGGAATAAGGGACATAAGATAGACAATTGTTTTAAGCTTAAAGACGCCATTCAAGATCTTATTGATGGAGGCACAGTGCTCACAGATGGCTTAGTTAAAAATTATGATCACAAAGATTTCAAGACTCCTCTACCTAAATATGAGAAAGCAGAATCCTCTCAAGCAAATACAAAAAAATCAAAAAATGCAAAAATTCAAAAAAATAGAAAAAGTGCCTTGGTGAAAACCTAGAAATAGGCGCCTTGGTAGAAAAATACAAAAAAATTGAAAAAGGTCTTGAAAAAATCTATCAAGTGGTGAAAACCTAGAAATAGGTGTTGCTTGAGACCCTTGCACCTATGTCTATTAGTATTGCATGATGCTCCTTTGCTCCACTTCTCACTTTACCTCTCCTAGCCAAGAATTGACTCTCATCTTAGTCTAGGGAGCATACATTGTTCTAGCTCATCTTGGGTCTCTTTGTGTGTCTAGATTTCTTGGGCCACTTGATTCAAATAGTGTTTATCAACACTACCCAAACTATGTTTTTCAACACTACCCTAGCGTCACATGTTTTTTAACACTTATTAGATGTTTACCCATAGTCCAAAATGATACGATATTTCCACTGGTAGAGGTGATGCTCAAAGATTGACTCTATGACCTACACACATGCACTTAAAACACTTAACATGCTAAGACTTGTTTGACTTTCTTTCTTTGTGTGTTGTCTATGATGATTTCTTTGTTGAGTGTTCTCTCCCTAATGGTTTTCAATGATGCATAGCTAGAGGACTGGGGGCATGAGGACATGTTTTATTTCTTTCTTTGCTTGTGGATATATTTTGTTGGTCTTAATTGTCATTAGCATTTATGCTGGTTCTACTTGACAATAGGACTTACAAGATATTGTCCTTGACTGTGTTCACAAGTGCGTGCTTATAGACATCTTGACTTTCCTATGTCTTGGTGTGAGCATAATCTTTCTATATTAAACTTAGGGAGTCTCACTACACTACTCATCTTGACCTAAATGTCTTTGGTGCCTAGGTGGGATTCCCACATTTCATCTGATATAGATCATATTCATATCCCCATAGTTATACTAGTGTGCATTGTATGATCTTACGACACTACCAATAATGCTCGATGATGAATATTAGAGACGGATAGCTTCGTGACCTTGCAAGTAAACCACTTTTCATAGTAGCTTGCATTTTTAGGTTCATGTTAGTTAGTTTTTCATCTTGCATAGGGAGAGAGCTCTCCTTTTCATCTTTCGTGGACCTGTTAGTCAACTGCACTCACCTTTCCTTTTCTTGATCATGTCTTTCACTCCTTGTCTTTCATATCACATCTTTCTTCTTGTCATCACAAGGGGTTAATCTTATCATCATATCTATATCATCAAAAAGATCATTTTCAAAAATAAGATTCTATATCATAAACATGAGAACTAAACATACATCTATGAGAGAGAATATATATGAGCATATAACATACATTTTGAGCAATATGACAAGATAATATAAAAACTAAAACATCCATCACAAGTGGGACAAATACATAAGCTATTTTGTAAATCTAGTAATCTCATATATATAAAAATGTCATAATACAATGTGGGATACACAAAATCTGGATCAAGTCCTAGGATATGTCTCTATACATCTATCTAACCTAAACCTAAGACTTGTTAGCTCCATCATGTGGAGCTGGTTATGGAGGAGGAGGTGTTGTTGCTACATTTGGTACCATATCTGATCTCCCAGCTATCACAGAGTAGGGCAGTTCTCTCTAACCCTCTGGTATCACCTATATATAGAGCCCATGATAGTATGCAACTCATGCTGCCTCTCAGGCTCTGCTGTAGCAACCTGTATAGCCCTATCCCGCTGCTCAAGCTCAGCTCTTAGATCCTTCAGCTGTTGTTCTCTAACTACTATGGTGATGCCTAATTGTTGCATCTCCACCTCTAGATCCTAGATCCTAGCTCTCAGATCCCCTACCCCTATAGGCTACTCCTACTATGCTTCCACCTTGTGATGAACAACTCTTGTTGCATCATCCTCCTCTGGGCTCACTAACCTATGTCTTCATGCCTACCATAGACCAGTTGACCTAAAACCCTCTCCTCTCTCTCCACCCCTCCCTCCCTCATCATCCCCATCATCTCCATCTCCACCTTGTGCCTATGGGTTTGCATCTGGCACAGTAAACCTAGGGAAAGGATGTCTCCATCACTCTGCCTTGTAGCCTACATCTACACCTGCATCTGTTGTCCCTAAAAGGTAGTCCCATGGCTCCCTCCATATCCTAACTATCTCCTCTACTACCTACTGGCAGTCCAACATCGGTAGCCATCCATGCCCCTCCTCATCTTGAGACCTAACATAAGTGGTGGTCTCTATAGAGAACTCTTAGCTGTCAACCAAACTATCTCCAGATGTGAGTGATGACAAATCTCTCAACCACCTCAGCATGATGGCTTACCAGTGGCTAGCTGCATAACATATACCCCAACTCGCACTCTCTGTCACTCCACTTCTTGCAAGCCCTATACGGTCTCCACTCAAAAGTGGTTAACTCATCAAGGAGTCTCTTGTAATATGTCAGGTTTCCGCTATGAGCATATAATATAAACTGCATGTATATGAAAATGTAGGGGCCCCTCTGCTCTATCAGCTGTACATGTGGGTGCACTACAACAATGTGCTCCCATGCCCATATCTGAGCAAGTATCGCTCCACACACCCATGTCTTTCCATCTCTGTATACTATCTCATGGAGCTCATGATACATATTAGCCAATATGGCCAAGCCCCATGCTAACCACTATGGATGTGCCACTAGATCCACTACTAATTTGCTCCATCCTAGTGGAAACCCCTTTTGACTCCTGTTAGTAATGAGGTCTTGTGCAATAATCAAACAAACAATACAAGGCACTAGGAAGTCCCTGCCATACTCCTCCATCAGCTGCTCCCAGCTGAGGTGTCTTTTGATAATTGTAACATCCTGGAACAGGTCTTGGATGGCCTGTCACCCCTCAATAGGATCCTGATTGTAATATACCTGTGCCAACAAAAAATCATGTTATTTTTTTATCATATGGAAACTTTACAGCTCTAAATATTTAGAAACATGATTATACTCACTAGATCTCTATGACTTGACACTCGTAGGATTTGATAGACATCCTCTAAGGTGATGGTCGTCTCTCTAGTAGGTAGATGGAAGGTGTTGTGCTTGTTGTGCCACCTCTCAGATAGAGTAGTCAACAACCCATGATTTTCCTAAATATGGGGCATATCAAGGAGGAACCAAAAACCCATGCTAGCCAAATCATCCTTTCCAGGATCGTCTAGATCCTAGACACACCATAAGCCAGTCACTCATGGTGTTCTAATCAACAACACTAGGAAAGTCTCCTGCAAGCCATAAACCAATCTAGATGTCAGAACATATCATGATATATGATCAAAATTAGTACATCAAAACTTAAATGAAAAAATTGTCTAGACCCATGTCCTATTGCTCAAAATTTAAACATCTGATATTTCTTATTAACTACTGTGACACTATTTTATAGAAAAGTATCATGCGATACTTTCTTCAACAGTAGTGTGATAATATTTTCCCATGTGATATTTCACTAAGTAACATACAATGTTTCACCCAGTATTGGGCGACACTCGACTAAATGGTCGGGTGATAACTTTTGGTCCTGCGAACTATCGCATGACAAAGTTTCTCCAAGTGTGTGATACTTTTTAAGTATCATGCGAACTTTCACACCAAGAAAATTTGAAATTTTTTAAAAAAATATAAAATATGTTTAAAAAATCATTAAATGCTCATTAAATGCTAAAAAAAGAAAAGTTTTTCTAAAAAGTTACCGGGGCACCATACTGAGGAGGTCAGTTGTGCAACTGACTATGCTCGAATCGATGACAGTGAACTAGAACTATTGTTTGTTAAGCCATCTTCTCTCTCTGAGCTCTTAAGATTCTCAAAATCACAAAAGACAAATGAATTTGAAAATGACCTTTTTACCCCCTTATATAGCATTTTGACTTTTTGACCAATTTTCAAAACATCTCAGAATTGCATGAAAAATTACACCCCTAGCTAATTTCGACGTCCTAGATCCATTTTCGAGATTGAAATCAAAATTTGAGTTCATCTTGATAGTCAAAATCACATTTCAAATTTTTTTACCTTCTTCTACGTAGTTGGGTGACCATTTGAGGCCTGAGGGGCATCTTCATTTCTTCATCCCCATCTCTCTCACCCTTCTAGTCTTTAATTCATTTCATTCATCTCTCTCTATGGTCTTCACTGGGGCATGTCTTCATTGCTTGATGATTATCCTATCGTGCTTCATCTCTTCAATTATGATTTCTAGTTATTTGATCATGTTACTCTTGCTTCTGCCTTCCCTCTACCTAATTTTGATTTCAATCGCGAGGGGGCAGACACATCATATACTATTGGCTATTCTCTAAAGCATATGCTTAACCATTCCATTTTCTCTGATCGATCTATCTTTGCGCTTGACATGTTAGTTCTCATCTCGAGTCCTGATACTGTCCATCTCTTTCCTAAGTGTTCAATATTGTCACTACCAGGCTGACCATGTAGGATTTGCTATCTCTCTACACTTCATTCTTTGGAGCTAGATCTCTATCTATTTGCCTTCTAGGCTGCTCTATTCTTTGACATAATGTGTTCCTAGATCAATCACACATTAGTCAAAGAGGGGCAAATGTAATCACCCAAAAATAGTCATCTAGACTATTAGCCCCTTTTGCTAAATCATCAATTGCTTGTTCTTGATCAAATTCTATTTCTATCATTTATTCAATTATTTTCTATGGGCTAACCATCTTATCCTAAGTCTTTATTTAATTAAAAGAAGTTTCCTCCTCTTTTATTAAATAAAAAGCCCCCCACTTTTCATCTTATCCTAAGTTGCACAAATAAAGCATTATTCCTATTTTATAAAAAGGGAAAAAGCACTTTTTATCTCATATGGACACAAAATTCAACTCTTATTTTCTCATTGGAGGATACTTGTGCACATGGATTGCTCCTCTTTGATGCTCCACCATTGATTAAATCTTTTTCCTCTTAATCTCCATGGTCCATTCTTTCTCATTTCTTATAAAAGGAGAGCTCTCTTTTCATTTTAGCATCCATCTTTTGAATACTAACCTTATGCTGCAAGATTGCTTGGAGACTTTGGAGCCTTTTGAAGACATTCATGCATTCATCTTCTATTTCTTGCATCATAGTTTCATATTTATACTTTCATAGATTAGTTTCATTTCTATGCTCTAAATTAGCTCACATAGATTAATTAGATTGGATTGTAACACTTGCATCTTTCTTTTCATAGCTTAATTTGCATTCTCATTTCTAACATAGTTGCATTTCATTCTCATATTGATTCTTGAGGATATTGGCATTCTTGCCCTTGTCTCCATTGAACCTCCCATTGCACAATTTACTAGCAAGGTCATAGGCTTAAATAGCTCTAGTTGAGAGCACACTTAATATCCTTGCACTCCATGCTTATGGAGCTCTAGGTCATTTTTCAAGGTTTCCCATTCATGGATTCCCTTGGAAGTAAAGACTTAGAGAAGTGCACATCTTAGTGTGTAGAACTTCTCCACTTAGTAAGGAAACAATTTATTTCTTAAAACTTTGAGGAATACCTAGGAAAATTCTTTTGTTTACTATCCTTCTAAACTTATTCCTATTTTGTGTTCCACCACTGAATCTTTCAAGCATCTACTAGATCCTTGCTGCAAGTGTTCCCAACCGATCATAAATTTTCTTTCATCTAAGTGCACACTGGTGCAAAGATCTTTCAGAGTCACCACTCACTACTGTGAGAATGTATAAAACTTTAATAGAACAAGGACAAATTGGGTTTCAATAAAGATAGAAGGCTTTTGGGAAGCCGATAGGATGTGACACATTTATTTACTAAGAAGATATTTAGAATTTCTTTTTAATGACAATAATAACCAGGCTGGATATGATCTGAAGGACCTTCAAAGACTTACAATTCTATCCTCAGATGGATATGGAAGATGACTAGATTTATAAACAAATAGGCCAGGAGTTAAACTCAACTTGGAACCTGTGTCACTTGTCTGATTGTAAAAATAATCCCTAGTAGAGTCTCCAATTTGTTAGGGATTTTTCTTATAGGATCAAACTTGGAAAATGTATGGGCTTGATTCTCAGTTAAAAAGGATTCCAAGTTTGCAAGAAAAGCCTAATTGATGAGGGTTGGAAAAGATCCTCCTTCTACTTTGACCTCCACGGGACTCAAGTGGGTGTTGCCTCAAATGGATTACTATATTTTGAGTAATCTTTTGATAGGTGGATTATGTTCTTTACTATTATGCTATTGTGTTACTCCAAACCACTTCAATGAAAGATGATTCTGTAAATAGCTGAGAACATCATGATACAGAATATGACAAAGGAAATTACAATTGTAACAGCATAAACAGTGGTATAAGGAAGTGAATCCTTATTCTTTTTCTGAGTTTGACTCAAGGAAGGCTAACCTTTTGATTCTCTCTTCAAGGAATCAACAAACTGAACCATATCACTTGGATACAGTCCTTTCACAATAGGCATAAACTTAAGAACATAAAAGAACCAGTAATGATTATTTTGTGCTTGATGATAGAAAGATGATTGTATAAAAAACATCTAGCCAGTGCCTATTCCATTGGGAAAAATATTTTGAATATAAATGCATAGGAATATTTCAAGGAAATATAGTAGGATGCCTTACAAACTACTTGTAATCTGAATAGGATGCCTTACAAACTACCCTTTCAATCTTATGTTGTAATCATCAAAATCTTAGCAAATGTGTCTACTCTTTGTAACTGCATATGAGGATTTAATCCTTTCCTTGAAAGGAACTCACAACTAATTAGACTAGTTGCCTTACAAATGGTATGTTTTCAAAATGCCTTACAAATCAAAACACACAAAAGACGAACATAGAGCATAGAGACAATGACAAGGTAAGACATAAATTGTAGTGTATTCTATTGAAAATGAGCATGTCTATTACATACAAAGCTTCAAAGTTCAAGAACTTAAACATAAAACTAGAAATCTGCTATGCAGAGAATTTCAAAATTCATCCCTTAGGGGCTTGCTCACAACAGAGCAACCACATGAACCCTTCAGGAATAGGAACAAGAACCTCTTACACTAAGGAAAGAACCAAATAAAAGGAGAAACCCTAAAATATATACTTGATTAACACCCATCTCTTTGAAATCTAATTTCACTATCTTCTCTCTCCTAAAAATTGATCCTCTCAAACACCTCAAAAATTTGAATTCACTTGCCACTACTAATATCTGATCACCTACTGGAAATCTAATTTATTTTGTCCTTTATTCTCTGATCTTATCCTTCAAATCTAATTTTATCCTTTAATCTTTTGCAAAAGACAACACATTCCCCTCTGTCAAATCTACATTCTTGAACATTAAAATATCTCCCAAAATCTGATTGTGGATTAAAAATCTTTTACTACTCCTATCAACTTTATCTAATCTGATTTTGTCCACCGCCATCATCTTCGTCATCTTCTATCATTTTCGGAAACATATTATACTACTATGTTTGGGAAAAAAATGAATCTATAGCAATTAAATCTCTGAGCAAGCTCTTGGCATGAGAAATTTCAAATTTATCTATAAAGTTGAACTTTATGATATTTTAAATCATTTATTTCTAGCTCTTCCTCAAACTTCACTAGATTTCACCACATGTTGCACTCTGATTGGATGCTCGGACTAGCTCTGCAAACTCATCCTTAACCTAAGTCCATCTGGAGATCTGGAGACTGCTTTAGTCTCCAAATCTCTTAAAAATTTCTTTAACCTCAGTTACCTTCAGAAACTTGGAGAAATCCTCTAGTCTCTTAATCTCTAAACCTCCTCACTAATCTTGGGTTTAATATGAGACTGGACGACCTCCAAGTCTCTGAATCTCCAAGTCTCCAAATCTCTAGATAACTCTTCCAGTGACCTGGTGACAAAGCAATCTCACAGTCTCTGAATGAACTGCTAGCATCATGAGACTTGGTGACTGCAGTTAGTCTCTGGATCTCTAAATTTTTTATGCTAACTGTTTGACTTCATGAGACTGAGTGACTATGAGTCTCTGAATCTCTAGATCTCAAACACCTAACCATCAGGATTACATGACTTGGTGACTAATCGTCAAGATTTGGGGACAAACCATCTTCCAAATCATGCAAACTTTAGCTAACCACCATCTCCATTCCGTGACATACCGACCATGTGCAATGTGTCAACTTTGCCACATCACTACCACTAGTCACCTACAAAAATTATCAAGTCTGGGCCTACCGACATTGAAACTGAGGTGACCTCTAGGGCATGCGAGCATAGCGTCTAGCCTTTGATTTAGTTCATATGTGAGTAGACCTGAGTTTGAACATCTCAAATGACAATTTCGAGGTCAATGTGGGATATTAGTTTTGACTATTTTAAACACTTAGTCAAAATTTGGCCTATGCGCCCAATCGACACGCTTTATGACATGGGCCCACATAGACAGAAGTGACCACACAAGTCTCTCTCTCCACTTTACTTTACACTACATGAGCAACGATGTATATAAATGCTAGTTGATAGCCCAACATAGCGAATGTGGGATAATGGTTTGTGTATTATCAAGCTCTCCCCTTTTTTTTAAAACTCCTCTTAGCATGTTGCTCATGCTACTTTCTCCAATTGATACATTATCAAAAAATATACACCCCTTAGCTCTATCTTCGTTAGATAGATTCTGGGATGAAATACCCATCTTCCGTGTTGGAGTTTCAAGAGAATATCTACTAAATTATTGTTGTAATTTTGAAGTTTTTGCACAATTTGTACATAGATCATTCACTCTGTATGAAGAATTTGTCACATGCAATCTATTTCACTCTGGATTAGCTAGTCCATCATTTCTAGAAACTAATAATCTCATTCCATTTCTAAAGTTTCCATTTTTTGTTCTTAAAAAAAAATTTGGCCTCTAATGCATTGGTGTATGTTGCCTTTCTCATTGCACAGACCCCTTGTTTATATTCACATTGTTTCAAACACATGGTCTCTTGCATGAATTTCTTCCCATTTGCGGAAGCTCCCTACCATGTGGGTATTTCCTCACACTTTCTTGAGTGCCCCTAAACATTGCGCAAGCTCCCTATATTAGCGTAGGGCCTCCTCATCTTTGTTTTAATGTTGGGTTCATTCTTGGAACATATACACTGGCCTTCTCTTTCAAACAATGAAGTCGTGATCCCAACATTTCACAGGCTCCTCCATACGCGTAGCACTGCATTTTATTATACATGCATAAGATCCCTTTTCTCAATGCATGAGGTACTTCATTCTAAAATGGTAGCCTCCAATGTTACGCAAGGCTCTAAAATTTGAACAACAACCAGCATTCACACCAATACTAGCCATCCATGCATACATCTTCTTTTCGAATGTGTGTGGCCTTTTCATAAACTTGAATTCACTAGCAATCCACATTGTTTGGATTCATAGCCCCCCAATTTATCTAATACATGAGCTCACTGCCATTTGTGTGAGGTCTTCAATGATTTGGCTTACACAAGGAATCATAAAATTTTACATAAGCCCCCCAAACACTCATGCTGGCTAGCATGATACTTGCTTGATGTTTTTGAAATACTTTCTGTATTGTATCTGTTGGTTCACTTTATCACCTGCATACCACATGGGCCTATTCATTTGTGTTGGACTCTATCTCATTTTTGTGAAGCTTCCATGTTCTTTCCTTGCACAACCTCCCAACTTACCTCATGCAATTTCATTCATCCCATTTTATAAGCTACTCACACACTAGTCCTTTGTTAATTCATGTTAGCCTTGATTTGTATTTACGGTAGGGCACACCATGCATATACCTCACCTCCAACTCATAGGCCCAAGGGACCCCCATGTATATCATTTCATGCTGGCCATTTAAACTAATGTGTAGGCACCTCATATTTTAACTCTTGAGGAAGATAGGCTTTTTCTATTTGATGAATGGGTGCTAGCCACACAGGACACATTTAACCTGACAACAACATGCTTGAAGAATCACATATCCCCACTAAATTGTGTACACTCTATTATCATAGAGGACACTTTGGATGGGAATCATACTACACTAGCTGAGCACAGAGGCAGTTGACAAATTCCAAGGAAAGCATGATTTTAGAGATTCCTGCCACTGTTTATGCATTGTCATGATTTCACAAACATCCTTAAGTATTAAATATACTCAATCTGGTTCTTTTGTTACTTTGCCACACATAAGACATATCCAAACATTGTGACTAGCAGCATACATCATTTCTTACAGATATCTTCATTTGACACATAACTCCCTCATTCATTTTTTAATTTTGTCTAGCAACCCAATTTTATGTGCACACCGATTCTAAATTTCGGATTACCTCAACTGGCCTTTAGAAATGCCCTTAAAAACTAACAAAATGAAAATGTCGAGAGCCACAAGCCTGGGCATTGATTCACCCTCACTCAAAGAGTACAGATCCATCATTAGATTCCTCCGTAAGTTGAAATGCCAATCACAATAAAATGCCAAAGTCAGCTTGCTGGACATGTTTAAAATTTAAAACAGTGAAAATCATAGAAATCTGATTTGGAATCAAGCTGGGAAAGTGATTAGATGGATTGGCAGGGACCTCAAAATCCATAGGTAAGTAGTCTTTTAGGTTTAAAATATGGGACAACTTCCAATTATGCTAGACCAAGGACAAGACACAAATTAAAAGGCCTCAAAGTAGGCTACTTAATTTTGGATTCTGCAAATTTAGTGAAACCTTAATAAACTGGAAATGGAAAGGCTTTGGTGAAGTAGATAACTGGATTGGTGTGAATCTGAAAATCCACAAGGTGATACACTTTTAAGTTTTCAACATAGGGGAAAACTCAATTATGTAGGGCATTCAACCAGGTACAAATAACAAAGCCTCAAAGTAGGCTACTCCAAATTCTAAACAATGCACTTCACAATCTACAAATGAAATAGTCATGGCAAAGAGGAGAGACAAGCACATGGGAAGCTAAAAATTAGCATGATGACTCATTCCCACATCTATAACTTGATGCAACAACTGACACATTATGATCAATGTCTGAGAAAAAGATGCAATCATCCAAACAAGGCCTCTGACTAAACTGTGCAACAGATCTTCATTAAAAAGTTAGAAACTGCAAACGGAAATAGACTGGCAAACTGGGAAAACAGATTCATCATGGCTTGAAAATTGAAACAGAAGATGTATTTGACCACTAGAATATATTAAAAAGGAATTTTCTCAATTGGGTTAAATGGTCAAAATTTATAATTAGTCAAACAGGGCCACTCAAAAAATTGGGTAGAACAAAGAGGCAAGACAATTCTGGGAAGCCAACTTTGGGGGATCCAAAAACTTATCAAATGGACTTGAAAAAGCTTGAGCTTTGAAACATAATCTCTTTTATATACATGTTAAACATTCCCAAAGTGGTGAGCCATGAAACTCAACAAGACAAAATATATTCAAATGCAAACTAGGCCTGGTACAACAGTTTGACAGTTAGTGAAAAATGCAGACTTAAGTGAACACCTCAAAATGGCTACTCCCTAAACATGTTAGATTTAAAATTTAGGAGTTGAAACCCACTGCATATGTCAAATTAAATATGTTGAACCTACTCCCCAAGTTGTACTTCATCAAAATCAAGAGGGTATCTTTTACAAGCATACCAATTAGGCTTCTACCAAAAATTTTCAAGGGTACTCACCTTGCCTTAGAGACGATTTTGAATTGGTCACTCCAAATTTGTACCAAATTTCTAGAGCACCAACAGGATTGATATAGCTTTGGGATGAAGGATTTTCCCATATGTTGAATCAATGCCAAAGGGGGAGATTTTTGGATATTACTAATGCATGGGGTGGTGATTGGTACATTTAATAATTTTAATCACTACATTACTGAATGGGCATTTATACTATTTCCATTTGTGGTTTTTCACTGATGTCAAAATATGTCTCTATGAAGAGTACATGTTGATTATGAAAATGTACGAACACTGTACAAATTTTTTAGAATGTGCGAAAATAAATGAGAGTACAGGAAGATGTTGTGATCTTACATCCAAGATCACATGATGTAATGTTGCATATTAAGAAAGTTACATATATTTTGGTGAAGATTGGTTACTGGACAGTAATAGTGGAAGTTGACAGAGTGAGTCTCTATGTTTTTGGTATATATGGATTCAGTACATACGAGTTGGATAGATGAAAGACAATGAATTGAAGGATGTTTGTTGGTTAGCACAAGGTACATAATGCTGGATGATGTGAGATATGACATGTAATCTGGCTAAGACTTGCCTGGGAGGTAACTTCAGAGGTGTAGCATGTATTTTGTTTGGAAAATGTAAATTAAGGGTGTCAGTCCTTAATTGTTGTAATTAAATCATTGTATACTTGTTTTAGGTACCTTGTGTATCTTAGCAAGAGTTTATGTAAATAGGAAAGCCTAATTGGCCAACCTGGTCATGTAGAATGTAATAGGGCATATATAAAAGATCTTTTCTTTAGAAAAGACATGGTGAGAATGTATGTGATATATTAAAGAAGATTGTAAGAAGCTGCAAGCTTGTGTCTACTAGATGTAGAGCAGAAGATTACTGGTGAACTTGGAATTGATCGAGCATGACATTTATTGTTGGATAGTTCAAAATATTATGTATGTCTTCATATACACTTGTTGCAAACAGTGAGTTGTGAAAGTGGATTTAACCTTCTTTTGGTAGTGATCCCACCCTTCTTTCTCGACTCCTACTAGGGTTTGTCCTCTAACAAGGACTATGTACCATAATGATTTAATAAACTCCTAAGAGGGCTAAATCTTCTAACAAGGATACAATACTCTCAGTACATCACTTGTGGGTGATAATTCCCATCATGGTTTTTACCTTTAACAGGGTTTCCCTAAGACCAAAATATTGTGTTATTGTGTTGGAATTCATTATGTTCATTGGATCTGATATTGCTGCTACTCAAATTTAAAGTTTAATAATCTATCATACAACTGATCCACCCCCCGTCTGAGTTGTATTGTGGACTGTTATTCCTAACACAATATATATATATATATATATATATATATATATATATATATATATATATATATATATATATATATATATATATATATATATATATATATATATATATATATATATATATATATATATATATATATATATATATACACACACACACACACATGTCAGTTGGTGATGAAGGATACAAGTACCAGGCATCGAATCCACCTAGCTACATAGGTCTGAGTGTGCCTTCAAAATCATCAAACTATTGTTGTGTGGATATTTTACCAAGCTACTATCAAGGAAACCAATGGACTTAGATTCCTATTAGTAGGTTACCCTAGTTGGGGAATTTGTGTGCAGTATTTTTATATTGTTTTGAGGTTTATGTTTTAATGTTAGATTGATCTCTGGTGTGAATGTATATCTATTTTATATATGTATTATAATTGAATGTATGTTATAAATGTGTCTGTGTATATGTGGGTGCACACACATATACATGTGCATATATAAATATTATTAGTTATGTGTTTTTATTTGTTTGTACTATGGAATCTTTAATGTTAAGTAAAGTGTATTAAATAAAATTAAAAATAATAATAAAAAGGAGGCTCTTTTGGTAAAACTAGCTATCTAGGAGATTTGAACTCAAGACCTCCTAGATGTTAGGCTAGTTTGATTCCAAGTAGGCTATGTGTGTTACTTGAGATATTTATGTCTATTTTTCTTGCTATAGGGTTTTTAGAAATATATTTTAATTAAAATAATTAAGAGCTTTATTATGTGGTTACGGGAAGTGTTTATTTAATTTTTCAACCAACCATGGAAGTTGGAGAATTTTATTCCCATAAAGAAACTCCTCTGGCCATATAGTTGGGGATTAAATTATTGTGGTTTTGGGGAGTTTGGGGGATTGGAGGTTTTGAGTAAAATTTGGAGACTTCTGCAAGTATTGTTCTAGAGCATATTTTGAGATTTTTGTGTGGTTATATTCTTCACTAGTTTTGTGAGGGAAAGTGAGGAGATTGTTTGAGGAAGGAGGGAGGATTGGTTTCTAGAGGAAAATATATCCAGGAAGCTACCATCTCAACATTTCTCAAAGCTTGGAGGATTTGCAGTGGTGCACTCCATCGTTTGAGAGGATTCTCCCAAGACTCCAAGTAGGGTCTGGAACATGGATGAATATTTTTTATTCTCTATTTGTAAATTTTTATGTGATTTATGTATATTTATTTACATAAGGAAGATAAACTATTGATTGATAGGAGATGTATTTGGTTTGTTTATTTTCAAGGTTTTTAAGGAATACATTTGGAAAGTTTATTGAATGTTTATGCATTAGCTTCTTGTAAATTCTTCCTGGGAGTCAATAATTTATTGTGATACTTTTTTTTAGTGTATTTTATTGTTATTTTAGGGTTGAGGGAAGTTTAGGAAGGTTTAGGGAACATATGTAGTTAGTTTTCCCCTTCTTTGCTTTTGTAGGCTTTCTCTATCAATTAGATGTTTTAACTAGATAGTTTTGTTCTAGGAATTAGGTTTTGTTGAGAAAGTGTTATGAAAATGGTACTAAGATATTTGAATCAAATAGACCTTAGGAAACCTTTCCCAGGTACTCTCCACACCAAACAATCTCAGCTTCGGGCAATTCTAGCAGATTTTGGGTATAGTCTCGTATGAGCATCTTGGAATTTCATTCTAGTTTGTACTAGTACCCATACAATATTTGATCAATTATCATATGGGAGTGCCTATATTTTCATATGGGTATCTATAGTATGTTGTATGGGGTTTTAGAGGGTCTTAGTGGCTAAAATTTGGCAGTTTTTGGGCTTGTGACCTCCACAACCTGTTCCTTATGCTTGGGCTACAACATTGGTGCAGGAGCACCTACTTTAAAATCATCAAAAAACACCACTAAGGATCCTAAACACATCTAGTGTCTTAGAGTTTCTAATCAAGCACCTAGACCAAGTTGTAAGGCCTAGCTCCAGGATTGGCACAATTATAAGCCCCTGGCTAGCTATGGTCAAAAGTGGTCAATGGGACTCAAATATTAGGATCATAGTTTATTTTATTTTTTAAGGTCTTTGATCCATTTTGGATCATTGGTTAAGGTTAGGACCAATTTTGGTCACTAGTTTTGCAATTTTGCAACTTAGGCAAAAGTTGCTCTAAAAGTTGTCGTGCAACTTTCGAGCAATTTTCTAAAAGTTGTCAAACACTTGTAATTAACCCTCCCAAATGGCTAGTTGGTTAAAAAAATTCATGTAACCATTGTTATTATCCTATATAATCCCTTATAGGTGGGTGATAGGATAGAGATAGGTAACTTGGCAACCAATCAATAAAAATCAACCATTTTCCCTATAACCCTCAAGAACAATGCCCTGGTACAGATGGGTATAGTCTTGTATGCATGATTTTTTGAGTCAAGAAGTTTGTGTGTTCAATCTACTTTCAAATTCAGTTGGTCTCAGGATCTAATTCATCCTAGATAAGAAGATATCAAGGTTTTTGTGTAGTGACCCGAATTGAGGGTTTCTCCAACAAGTTTCAGATAGGGCTCACTCTTTTGACCCTATTCCACCATGGGAATTTGATGCCCCTTGGTGAAATGCAAAAAAAATTTGTATGCTTTCATAAAATGTAGGTTAGAGGGGGAGTTCTACAGGGAGGTGAGTTTTCCACAAAGCCCTAGGTGTACAAGCCCATATGTGCACCTAACTGTGACTTAGGACAGTCATGATAAAATCTGATTAGGGATTCACCAAGACCCAAAAATCAAGATTTGAAACCTTTATAAATACCCCAAAAGGATCCCATTGTTAATCTTGGCATTGGCTTGGGGGAAGAGGCACTTGTAGTGCAAACTAGCCCTAATTAGGCCTATTAGCCCTGTCATAAAATTGGCTAAAATAGTAACCTCCTTTTGGTTTCAAGTCTTGTTGCTTGGATATGTTCCATAAGCCCCAAAAGGGTATCAAGATCCATAATCTGATCTACACCTTTTTTGGAAAGATTTTGAACTAGGTTCAAGATACTAGTTTCAAAATGCTACAAGCCAAATCCTAGGTTTTTGCAGCAGCATAACCTATGAGTTGTTCAATGGTGAAAGAACCATTGGAACTATCAAAATAAGACCTAAATAGGCTAGAGAAATTTTTATAAGGTACCTTTGGTCTTAGTATCCATTTAATGGGGTTTGAGTACTTATTTTCCTAAAGAGGTCTCTTAGTGAACTCTTGGTTTTTGGTGCTTAGGACTTTTCGAAGCCTAGTGATTAGGTTGCATTGCATGGTAGGGTTGTGATAACCTTCTCTAAGTCCTTTTATCATACATGTGATAGGTATGTAGCAATTGACTCCCTTCACCTTTGGTGTTGAGGGATTGGATTCTGGCCATTACACACTGTTTGGAGGCTTCTACTGACCACTATTTCATCAAGTAGCATCAGAGCTATGTCTGATCCTGAGAATGAGGAGATCCCTACAAGGGTTACAAATAGTGAGTTAGAAAAGATGGCGAGAGAGAAAAAGGCTGCAAATAAGGCCTTAACTAAGAGGCTTCAAGAACTTGAGAAGAAGCTTGATGACAAGGACAAAGGTGAGTCTAAAAATGAAGAAGGGAGTGAAGAAGAGGAGGATGATCCTAATCAGCATATCCCTATAGACCAAAGACCTTTCATAGATGCCTTGAAGTCCATGGGGAGAAGAACCATGGAGGAGAAGATAGATTTGTCAGTTTTCAATGGCAAGATGAATACTGATCTAGCCTTAGATTGGATAGAGGCATTGACAACATTCTTTGAATGTGAAGATATCCCTAAAAAATAGAGGGTAAAGGTAGCAAGAGCCAAGTTGAAGGGAGCAACCCTAACTTGGTGGAACTTCATCCAAACAAAGAGGGTGAAGAATGGGAAGAACATGATCAATTCATGGAATAGGATGATAGCATTGATCAAAGAGACATATGTGCCTGAGGACTATGGGTTACAACTCCATAGGAGGAAGCAAAGTCTGAAACAAAAGGACATGGATGTAGGCTCATACACTGAGGAGTTCTTGAAATTATGCATGAAGACCAATATGGCTGAAGATGAGGAAGAGAAGCTAGCAAGGTACATGAATGGCTTGAAAGTATCCATTCAAGAAGAGTTGAGTCTACAATGACCTACCATAGTCAATAGGTGCTATCAAATGGCACTTAAGGTAGAGGAAAAATGGAAGAGAAAGAAGGATTTTGGAAAAGGGAAGAGTAATGATAGTGGGAAGAGTTTTAGAGGAAAAAAAAACTCTTGGAACAAGGGACAAAGTAGTGGCAGTAGCAGCAAGACCCCTGACCAAGGAGATAAGGAAAATAGTGACTCTAATTCAAGAGGAACTATAGAGGAAGAAAACCTTTCACTAGGGGAAGGACAAATTCAAGAAGAGGTAATGGACCATTGAAGTGTTTTTATTGAAACAAAAATGGGACATCATGTAGGAAGATGCCTTGAGAAGAGGAACAACAATAACCAAGGTGAGAGGAGAGCACAACTTGTCCAAGAAGATAAGCAATAAGACAATGTTGATGCTAGAGACTTGGAACCAGAAGAAGGAGTGTGTCTAATGATGAGGCAGGTCTTCCTTCAAGTACCACAAACCCAAGAGCCTCCACAAAGAAAGAATCTCTTCAGGACAAAGATAAAATGTCATGGAAAGGTATGAAATCTTCTTATTGATTATGGTTCAACTAAAAATCTTGTATCTTGTGAAATGGTTCAGAAGTTAAACCTCCCTAAGTAGCCACACCCTTGCCCCTATCATGTATCATGGTTAACCAAAGGCCAAAAAACTCTAGTGACAAAACAAGCATGGATAGAGTTTTCAATTGCTGATTTTAAAGAAAAGGTTCTTTGTGATGTAGTTGAGATGGATGCCTCACATATTCTTCTCGACAGGCCTTGGAAATTTGATGTTGATGCCATACACCATTATAGGAAAAACACCTACTCCATCACCAGAGATGGGAAGACCTTCACTATGAAGCCCCTACCAGATAGTAAAATTGAAAAAGAACCCACTATGATTATCATGGGGGAAAAGGAGATGTTAAAAACATTGAAAGAATCTGATAGTGAGCCATTTGTTTTAATTTCAAAGCTCAAAGACAACATTAGGTCTGATCAACAAGAGCCCATACCAAATGAAGTAAAAAATCTATTGTAAAACTACAAAGATATCATTGTTAGTGACCTGCCCTCTAGCCTCCCTCCCATTAGGGACATTAGTCATCAAATAGACCTCATACCAGGCTCATCCCTACCTAATAAGGCACCATACAAAATCACACCATTGCAGCATGCAGAGATTGCAAAACAGGTCACTGAATTGTTGGAAAGAGGGCTCATTCAAAAGAGTCTCAGTCCTTGTGTTGTACCCTCATTTTTGGCTCCTAAAAAGGATGGAAAATGGAGGTTATGCACTGATAGAAGGGCCCTAAAAAAAATTACAATAAGGTACAAATTTCCCATGCCAAGGATTGAGGACCTATTGGATCAACTAGGAGGTGCTTGCTACTTCACCAAGATAGACTTAAAGTCTAGTTACCATCAAATCAGAATCAAGCCTAGAGATGAATGGAAAATAGCATTCAAGACTACTAAAGGTTTGTTTGAATGGTTAGTAATGCCCTTTGGTTTAAGCACTACCCCTAGCACTTTTATGAGGCTTATGAATGAGATATTCATAGATTTTATTGGAAAATTTGTTGTTGTTTACCTTGATGACATCTAATATTCAGTCATAGCAAGGAAGACCATCTTGATCATGTGGAATAGGTACTAAGAAGACTCCATCAGCACAAGCTAGTAATCAACTTGGAAAAATGCATGTTTATGAGAAAGGAACTTGTATTCCTAGGTTTTGTGATCTCACAAGGTACCCTCAAGATGGATGCTAAGAAGGTAGATGCAATCATTAATTAGCCTCCACCAAAGAATCAAGGTGATGTAAGAAGCTTCCATGGGCTTGCAACATTTTATAGGAAGTTCATAAAAAATTTCAGTCATGTATGTGCACCAATTCTTGAAACAATCAAAGGTGGAAAGTGTAATACTCCAAAAATGGGCTATAGGTTCATTAACCTCCTACATCGACACATCGAATGAAATCGACATCAAACTCCTAACCAAAGGCACATCTGAACATCATCGAATCCTAATTGATTATCACAAATTCTGCATCAGGGAATATTCCTAGTAATATTCCTAATCATCTCAATTATCTTTAATTTTATAATTATTTGGCGATAAATCACATTTATCCTAAAGTTTGATTAATTGAATATTCCCAATATTTAATTAATTATATTTAATTCTGCCACTTAATTATTTAATTGAAGTTAATTCTATTTATTCCTAAATCGTATTATTTAATTTTCACAATAAATCCAAAATCCTATGAATAATTGATTAAATTCTTATTTAATTAATTAAAGCAAGTTGTCAATTTTTAATAATATGGTTTTTGAATAAAAATTTGATTAGATGATTGATTAACCCATAAATCAATTATTTTTTAAAAAATTAGTTAAGTTGAGAATAAATCACTTTATTTATTTATTAATTCATAATTATCCATGTGCACAATCAAATAGCAGTTAAACTCCAAATCAGAAAATCAATGCCAGTTATTGACTTTTTGGAACTCAACATCATTTTTGAGTTTTAAAGTTGATCTAAACTTCTAATTTGAGTTAAAAAGCTATTTTTGCATGATTTGCATGTTTTTGTGAATTAAATTATCTTTATTATCAGATAACTCAAAAATCAAGTTGAGTTAATCTGAGTGATTTATGGCTTTCTTCCATGCACCTCCAAAGCCCTGGATTTCTATAAATTAAGGCTTCAGCTCATCTCAAATCATCTCATAATTTGCAAACTTATGCTGGTAAATGGCTATCTAGAGAATCAGAGCTTCTTTGCGAATCAACCACGTTTTGTGAGATCAATATTGCATAGTTTTTTATATCATATTAGTTTTCATTTGTTAGATCATTTAGCATATCAGTTTTTACATATCATAGATTTCATATCAATTTTGATCATATCATTGCATAGAAAAAAAATTTTAAAAAAAGATTAATTGCATTCATATTTCATATCAAGTTTTGCATTCAAATCCTTCATTTTGGTGTCGTCAAGGTCAGTGATCTCGATAACAATCTAAGAACATCATACTCGCACCTATTAGAAGGAGGTAAATCGCCTGGTTAGTTTAGCTTTCATTCATTGCATGATTTTGATTTCAACTAACCTCTAATGTTTTACTGAAGTGTTGTGTCTAAAAATTAGGTACAATTTTCACACACACATTTCTAGCACCCATCGTGGGGCAACCCACCTTTACATGCTAGTTTTGATTTTTTTGGGGAGCTAAAACCCTAAAGTTTCAAAGATTTAATTTTATCTCCCAAATGGCTTGAATTTTTTCTCTAAATTTTTTTTTACAGGTTTGACACATATCAGGGAAGCTACAATAAAAAATTCAAAATTTTTTGATATGTTTTGAATTTTTAATAATTTTTTCTTGAAATTATGGAAAAAGTCAATATTTGATGCAAATCAACATATTTTTCAGAAATATTTATATTTTCAGAAAGATCTTTAAATTATATAGGGGCTCCATTCTTTTTATTTTAAATTTAGATGCAATATAATAGCTCAAATAGTCAATTTACAAAAACTAGTCTTTTTTGGTAAAACGGGTCTTTAGGGCACAAATAAAGAGATTTTTCTAAAAATTTTACATTTTTAGAAAGCTCTTTATTTTTTAGTAGGGGCCTCTATTCTAAATTTCTATTTTTGTGGCCAAAATCATATCAAAAAAATCAAATCTTGTTGACTAGGTCAAATGCAGTAAATAAAATAAAATTTTGTGATGGGTATGCACTTTTCTTTTTTTTTACATGGTTCAATGAATAATAAGAGTTGTCATTTGGGTTAATTGCTGGTTATTATTGCTGATAATAATTGATTTTTAGAGCTAACCCTAGGGTTTTCATAAGTTGAAGATACATTGCATATCTTGTTTGCTTGTTTTCTTATCGGAGAGTTTGTTGCTTGCTTGTGCAAGATTGCTTAACAAATATAAAAATCAACTAAATATCTACTAAGCACATTGTGAGGATCTTAGGTATTCTACTTTTTCTAATAATATTTCAATTTGGACTTAAAATAAATCTCTCGTGTGTCTCACTTGAGTGCTTCTTTTCATGCTTTTATTTTATACACTTGCATAATTGATACTAGGTTGTGACACCTTAAGTAATTGATAAGCAGTCTTAGATACCTGTGATTGATCTAGATTGCTATCTTGGGTTATTGGACTCACTAAATCCATTGGCCCCTCATTCCACCCCATGGTTGTAATCTCAGCGCAATAAAGGGGAGGGGTCTACAGGAGAGAAACGTTAATTGTTCCACCAAGCAACCCTTTTGTGATTTTTAGAACTCACTTGTTTTCAAGGTTGTGGACTCATTTTTATCTTGTGTGAGGGGTTAATTGTTCCACCTTGTGGACTCACCTCATATTCAATTTAAGCATTAAGTGTTCCTCTTTCTTCTTTTGGGTACTTTCAGTAGATTTACTTTCGAAAATATATCTGTGAAAACATAGCAATTAGACCCTATGAACACTATTTGTGGTTCTTGAGAGATTGGATTCCTAGTGAAATCCTTCTTGATGATGAAATCTTTATAGGTAGGGAGGATACTTAGTGCATCTCACATTCTTCTAGGTCTGTGTGTCTTCCCTTATTGATTGATACATTCTCTCTCCAGAGGGGTTGATAGATCACATGGGGTTGATATCATAACCTTGGTGAGATAATCTTCATCTTAGCGTGTCAGATTTATCTTCCTGCTTTGTCTAGGTTAAAAGTGAAAAGGCATCAAACCCTTGCCTTTGGAGCCAAGTCCCCTTATGGTATCATACTATGAGTCACCTTTAGAGAGGTTTAACTGTAGCGGATGATCCCTTCATAGGGAAAACTATGTTCATGGAACCTCAAGCAGTAATAGCCATTTCAGACATGGTAGTAACAACCGCTATATAAATGTCCTTGTGGAAGAAATCTTCATAGGTGTGGTTCATTGTTGGGTTGTCAAATCTCCCTAGTAGCTCCTGATTGATTAAATTCTCGGGCTGTGTCAAAACCCTGGTGCGTTGGGATTGGAGTTCACCCCTTTGGATCATAAAATTTGCAGAGTCAAACCATTACTAAAAACCCTAGCGAGGCCAAATTTTTATTTTCTAGGGTATATGTGCATCATTGCAAAACATTTTGGAACATACACAATTAGTGTTTCTGAGGATTAGAATGAATAAGTCACTTGATTGTTCATGCGCAAGGTTTCTTTTTCCCTTGTTCATTATTTTTAGACATGCTTGAAATCACTTGCTTGCTTTTTCACGTGATTGTTTATCTATCTGGTTATTGAAAATGAACAAATCTATTACAATTCTCAAATCTAAACATTGAAATTTGCAAACAATCTGAATCTAAAAACTCAAAATTTGCAAAATCTAAAGTAAAATCTTTTTCTGGAGTCAAAAGTCATCTCAGGAGGTCAGAAAGTCATATGAGTTTTTATCAAGTGTTGTTTCATTACTGCCCATCTGTCATTTGATATAGTACCCAGTGTCATACGAGTCTTTCTGCCAGTCAAATTAAAAAAGTCAAATCCTGATAGCAACTATCATGCAAGCTTTTCAACTGTCATTTCATAGCATACCCACTATCATATGAGTTTGCAGTGTCATTTGGGAAAATTTAGAAAAAGTGTCAGAAAGTTGTCAGAATTGCCAGATACCCAACTTTTTCAGCCTAGTTCTAGAATCTGTCATACAAGTCACTGTGTCAAGAACAGAGCAATAGCTATTGAGAATCAGTACACATGTCTCAAAGAATCGGTACACATGAGTAAGAAGCTCTAATCATCGCTATGATGAAACAGATGCATGCTATGCAAGTTGAACTTAACAATTTTAAGAAAGAAAAGGAACCTAAAGAGTTCTCCATGGAAGCTCTATGCCCTTTTCCATTTGATAAAGACTTGTACATGTCACCATGCCCCTGGACATAATATGAGCAACGTGACAATCCTTATGATACCTCTTCCATGGAGAGTGACACATCCATCTTTGGAGACTATGATGACTATGATGATGGACAATATAATGATACCTATGACACCTCTATTCCTAAGAGTCCTCCTCATCATGTGTTCCTGCTTACTAGAAATGGGATGTCACATTGGATAGATCGTGATGGTGATCCATATGATTCTAATTTTGAAAAAGACTTTGATGATTTTTGTGCACAATACCTTGATTATGATCCATCTACTACTGTTGAGGACTATAAAATGCATCGTGCTAGCTTGAAGCATCAATATTATAAGAATCCTTCTCCTAAGGACTCTCCTACTAAAAATAAAGATTATCTTCTCAAGAAAGATCATGTTAATGTTGGACCATTGTCTTGTGATGGTTCCCTTCCATTCCCTACTTCCTCTAATACCCATAAATTTCCTAAAGTTTTTGAGTCTTTCAAATCTTTCACAGAACCTTCATTCAACACAAGCCCTGATACTTTTCATATGATTCCCTATAGTTATCCTCTAGGGCTACCTCTTCAAGAAATTCAAGCTAACCTTCACTTGGCTGCTAATACTTTCAATAATGCTAAACCTAAAGAGCCTAAGCCTTCATACACTAAAATGCCTACTTCAACTGGTCCTTCACCATCTTTGCAATAGTCTTCCATACAATCCCAACATGCTTTCGTATCCTTAAAAGTGGCTCCATGTCAAGAGGACTCTAAAAATGATGAAGAAAAGAACATAAAGAAATATCAAGATCAAGAACCCTCCATGTCATCCAATCCTTTTCATGATGTCTCTTATCTGCTTCAGGGTTCTTTTGATCCTGCACATCCTTTTTCATGCATTCCACCATTTCTTAAGTCTTCTCCTAAGCAATATCAAGTTACTACTTACACCATTGAGCTTATTGACAATCAAAATAACCTTACTACACTTGCACTTTCCAAAGATGATACTTCCATTAAGGTTGTTAAAAATGGTGTTGTTACTTCCAATGTTAAGCCTATTGAAAATCAAAAGAAAAATTATGTGCTTGTGCTATCCAAAGATCCTTGTCAAGATCAAAGTCTTCCATCTTCTTGTTCTACCACTCCATGTTCGCTTCCACTTTCTACTCTTCCTAAGTCTTTGCAAGCTTTGAACAATCCTATCAAAGAAGGTTCTCATATTCAAGATGTCCACAATTCTATTGAAAATTCTAATTCTCACTCTAAAGATGCTGATATCCTTGGTTGTCATGTAGATGCTGATGAACTTATTGATTATCCTTTTGTATCTTCCACTTCCATCCTGGGACCTCTTCTACCATTACAATGGGCTTCACATCTTCCTTCCATCTTGGGTCCTTATGTTCCTTCAATTTCCCCTCCTAACTCTTCTAATTCACCATCCATGTTGGGTCCTTATGTCCCTCCATCTCCCATCTTTCCTCAAGATCAACATAGATGCATACACTTGAATCCTTTTCATCCACCCACCCATTTAAACCAGTCATATCCTCCTTCTTCTTCCACAATTCCCAAGTCTTTTGGAAGTAACTTGAATGTTCAATACAAGGAAAAGAAGCAATACAAGAATCCATTAAAAAAAAAAGATCACCATGTCTCCTCTAATCGACATGGAGGCATAAAGTCAAAAGAGATATCCAAGAAAAAAATTACAAGACAAGTATGGGTTCCAAAATCCATCATTAAAGATATTCTCTCTAGATCATCAAAAGGAAATAAAAAGCCTATGGCTATATGGATTCCAAAATCTCTCTTGAAAGAGTCTGGTGTTGAGCAAAAAGTGAAGTTGACATTCAAGCTTCCAAAGACTTCCACTTCATCTCCTTCCAAAAATATTCTTCCATTCCATGCACCTAAACCGCAACCTCTACTATCCATTCACCATATTCCTTCACGTCTTCCTTCATTCACATTTCCTCCATCCTCTCGCCACCCTTCAAGGTGTGTGTTGATGTTGATCTTGCCTTCCTTTCCATCTACCCTTTCACAATCCTTCCATTCATTATCCTTCTACCTTCTATCCTTTTTCCTCATTTGCCTATGCCTCCTATCTTCCAACCTCGCTCACTTTACATAAAACCTTATCCTCCATTTTTCTCTTCCATCTCCCTTTCCCTATCAGCATCTTTGATCATATCATTTTTAATCCTTGGTGTATCATGGTTTATCCTTTCAAGGAGTACTATTTAAAAAAGCTTTCCTTCTTCCAAAAATTCAAGAAAAAAAAAAAATGAAAAAAAATTTAAAAATGTGCCTTGGTAGCAAAAGTAAAAAGAAATAAATTCATCCTATGGTGAAAACCACTCCCTTGTGGCACCTTGGATAAGTACCATGATGAAAACCTGGCAATCAGGCATCATGCGTAGTTCTTCTACATGTTTCATCCATTCCATCTTCTCTCTTTGATCTTGACAATGTTGATCTATACACGAACATTTAGCTATCTTGTGAGCTATCTTACGAAGATCTTTCTTTCATTCCTTTCCTATTTAGTTTTCATATTTATTTTCCTCCATTCATTCTAGCCTTTCCCTATCCTTTTCCCTTTTGGTCTTGATCTAATAAACAAAGAGTGAAACACGGTGCTATGAAGCCTCTTGAGATGTCTACTTTTTTGGACTACATCCTTTCCTTCTTTGGCATTATAATTTTGTGACTTATCCTATGCTGGCCTTTCATTGCTTGTCCAAATGTGCTTTACATGACAATCTTTTGCTAGCTTGGGTATTCTTGAGAAGTTTTCCCTTGAGGATTTATTCCCTTCATTCTCCTTCATTCTCTTGTCTTCCATCCCTTCCACTAGCTTGCCACTCCCTCTTGTTCTCCACCTTGCTAGACATTGGGACTGCACGATATAATCTTGCTTGGGAGTTTGCAATGGAAAAAGAAGCTATCAAGTTTTCTGAGAGTTGTCAAAAATGTCAAGTACATGGAAACCTGATTCATGCTCTGGGAAGAGATCTAATTCCCTTTACTACACAATGGCCTTTTCAACAATGGGCTTTTGATCTTATAGGTGCTATCTATCCACACTCTTCTAATGGACATACCCATATAATCATAGCTACATATTATTTTACAAAATGGGTAGAAGCAGTTCACTTAACACAAGAAACTGAGAAACAAATATCTATGTTCATCTTGAACTATATCATATGCAGATATGGGATTCCCCATTCCATAATCACTGATAATGGTGGCCAATTCAAAAATAAGGACCTAGGTGATTTATGTGCCAAATTCAAGATTACACAACATTGGTCTTCTATCTACTATCCTCAAGGAAATGGATAAGCAAGAAGCTTCTAACAAGAATCTAGTGAAAATCTTGCATCGAATAGTTAATAAAACTGGAAGAGACTGGCATCTCATGATCAATCTAGCTCTTTGGGCCTACAAAACAAGTATTAGAACACCTACTGGGGCTACACCTTTCACTTTAGTTTATGGGTCTGAAGTGGTACTACCTATTGAGGTTGAAATCCCATCACTAAGAATCAGAATGCATGGTCTAGTAATTGATGATGAATATAGAGTGTCTAGGTTGCAAGAACTTGAACTACTAGATGAGTGTAGACAAGCAGCATATGATCATCTCATAATTTGCAAACTTATGCTGGTAAATGGCTATCTAGAGAATTAGAGCTTCTTTTTGAATCAACCATGTTTTGTGAGATCAATATTGCATAGTTTTTCATATCATATTAGTTTTCTTGTTAGATCATTTAGCATATCATAGCATATCAGTTTTTACATATCATAGATTTTATATCAATTTTGATCACATCATTGCATAGAAAAATCCAAAAAAATAGATTAATTGCATTCATATTTCATATCAATTTTGCATTCAAATCCTTCATTTAGGTGTCGTTAAGGTCACTGATCTTGATAACAATCTGAGAATATCATACTCGCACCTATTAGAAGGCAATAAATCACCTGGTTAGTTTAGCTTTCAATTCATTGCACGATTTCATTTTTGCTAACCTCTAATGTTTTACTGAAGTGTTGTGTTTACAGATCAAGTACAATTTTCACACACACATTTCAAGTCAAGTAGCATATGATCATCTCAGAGTATATCAGAAGAGAATGTCTAGAGGCTACAACAAGATGGTCAAACACAGAGAATTTTAGGTTGGTGATCTAGTCTTGAGAGAGAATCCTAAAAATCAATCCCATCGAGAATGCAAGGGGAAGTTTGAACCCAACTGGCTGGGTCCCTTTGTAATCACTGCTACTTTTGGCTTTGGTGCCTATCAACTCTCAATGACTAAAGGATAATAGCTTTGAGAACCAATCAATGTTCTCCATCTAAAGAAATTCTACGCCTAAGGCATTCAGTCTATGGTAAAATGTCTTGAAAAAATATTTAAAATTGGAAAATGTCCTAAAAAAATGAATATCTTGGTGAAAACCTAGCAATAGGCACCTTAAAGATTCACAAAAACATAAAAAAATATCAAAAGTACAAAAAAAAATTGAAAAAATGAAAAATACAAAAAAATGAGAAAAAAAAAAGTGCCTTGGTGAAAACCTGGAAATAGGGGCCTTGGTAGCAAAAATAGAATCTTTGCCAAGATGGTGACAACCCAGCAAATGGGCACCACTTGTTTCAAAATGCTTCATCTATCAATCTAATCTTGGTCTTTCCTAGCTTTTAGTCTTGCTTTAGTTTGTACATATCTCCCGGTTTGTTTCTGCATTTCCAATTTTCAATAAGTCGGTCTGTACACCAATCAGCTCTAGCATTTGTATCCTATCAATGCTTAACACTTGGGGGAAATCAATGTCAAATCCTATGGCCTCCAATGTATCTTAGATGTATCATATCTAGTCAGAGTCCTTTGAAGCTTCATCCGAATCAGTCAATCTGTCTGGTCTCCAGAAAGGATTTTGCATCTACAAACAATGCAATCAAACATCAAACTAAAAACAATCTATTCTTTTACATGCTTCTATCTCCTTGTATGCTTACTGATTCGCATTGAGATTTTGGCATATTGTGTCCCTTCAAGCTCTTCGATGATGTCCTTTACAGGATTTAGAGAGTGATGACTGGGGGCATAATCTTTTCTTTGTTTTCTTCTTGTATGTGAAAATCTAACAACTTTGGAAATTCTGGATTGAAAAGGTGTCCGACAGTAAGAGCCTCTATCTCGAATTGGATGGCCATGCGTACCTCAACCATTCATACCTGAAAGATTCAAGGAAGTTTTGATCTAACTATTGCCTTTTTGAGTGAGTTCTTTCTCCTCCTGTGAAACATGATATTACCTAAGGATGTGAATGATAAAGGGTCATTACGGGTAATTCACACTGGATTTAGAATGATCTCTTGATGTGTTTGCACGCAAGGTGTATTCAAGTCATCATGATGTTTATGTTTTGATGCTTATAAAAATTTCTATATCAAAATGGACATGATATTCAGGTCATCCTGGCGTTTGTGCCTTGGTGCTTATATCTAATCCGACATTCCAAAAACAAAATCAATATTCATATGTCCATGGTTGCCTAGCCAGTGGGTGTTGTATTGATTCTTGTACATACAAATTGATATTCATATGTCTATGGTTTCATAGCTAGTGGTCATTGTATTAATTTATCTGGTTACCTAAAAGTTCAATGATGATAACAAATCGACATATGATCAGTGACTAGGTCCTAGGTCTTAGGTTGCATTTCATTTTGCATGTTTCTTTTCATTTTGTATGTCTGCATGATCTCACAACTGTTTGGAAACACTTCAAAGCTTAAATAATTATTCATATCAATTCTTCACATCTACCAAGAGTTGAGTCTCACTTGAAGGTCTCTTCATCAAACTACAAGCAGTAACCCTCCTGGGTTAAACATCCTTTTGACATAAGACTGAGTACTTGTCTTCATCAACCTACAAAAACACATCATGTGTATTGCTGCATTTACATCTCATATCATTATCATTTGTTGCATTACATTACATCCATTGCATAAGCATAAATCATACATACATCTTTTCATAAACAATTACATTTGCATAACATCCATACATATGAAAGAAATCATTGCATTGCATTGATCCATACATACATTCTACACTACTCATAGCATAAGCATAGCATGATATCATCATAAATCCAAAACATGACAAGTACAAATGAAGTCACAACCAAAAAAATAAATTGATCTCATATATATCATAAACTTGAAATGAGTTAGGGGTGCACTACTGGCATAATGTACAAAAGAATGAGCTCTGGAGAGCTATCAGAGTTAGAATAGTATATCAGTGATAAAAAAAACATAGTATATCAAAACATGAGAGCAAGAATCAACTATCAGCACACTCATCGGTATCTAGTGGAGTAGGTGGTGGTGCATTTGGTATAGCCTCTACTCTCGGTGCCCTAGCTCCCTCTAAGGCTGCCATGTAATCTGAATAAGTGGACACTCTCTACGCAACAGGGACAACAACATAGTATGCAGACACATAGTATGAAGCCCATGTGGTCTGATCGGTCACCTCTATCTGTAATCTTTGAACCTCTGAGTGAAACTCTGCATGGAGCTCTATGCATTTCCTATCTACCTCTTGATACCTCTCCTCCCACCTAGCATTCTGTACCTTCAGGTCTCAGACCTAAGCTCTGAGACATCTGATGGTCTTTGATGAAGTGAGAGGAACAATTAGATCGGCCTCAGCTGCTAGCATCTCTGTGTCCTATGGCTGCTCTAGCTACTGATCAGTGGTATCAGCTCTATGCACCTTAAGGCATCTAACCTTAGCTCCCAAATCAAAAGTGGTATCTACCTGTGAGGGATCTACATCACCACCTACAAACTACTCAGCTGCTAGAACCTCATCTGTAGAACCAACACTACCCAAAGTACCTCTCTCACCCTTGCTCCATCTCTATGAACCTATGGATGTGCCTGCTATAGAAGTAGACAGATGAGGGGGCCTCATATATCCTGATGGTCTCTGAAGTGGAGCCGTCACTCTCTATTTGGGTGGTGTAGGATGCACTACCTGAGGTCTTGGGCCCTATCCCATGGGAGCACCTGTAACATCCATCGCCTCTTCCATGGAGGGTATCAACTTAATGGGATTTGAGAATCTGTGAACAAGATGATCCACTAGCCAAGAAATGTATCCATTTGTGACCCCTGCATCAATAACCTGTGGATGGTAGTCTGAGTCTCTACCTATGATGGCACTATACTCCTCTGAACATAACGAATAGGTGAGCCACTGTGTCCATTTGAGCCTGATCTCATGAACAATACGAGCATATATAGTATAATCCCATGGGGCATCCTGTCTGTGTCCATACTGATGCCACACTCTGCTAATCAAGAATCTCTCCAAAATGGTAGGAGACTAGCCAATCAGTACTCGACTTTGAAAAAGAAAACTATACTACTCCCTCGAAGTGGGCCAGGCCTCTATCTGCAAGTAGGGTCTCCAATGCACAAATGTCATATCATCTAAGCATTATCAGAAGTACTTAGTATGACCCATGCAGGCCTGTGTGACATAACCCACATATGCTAGACTGGTCTCAACACTGGGATATGCTCCCAGGCCCATATCTATAATACAAGAGCTCCAGAAGTGAAGCTCTTGCAATCCTGATACACAATCTTGTGCATCTCTGAAAACATATGTGCCAAGAGGCACTGACCCTAGGCAAGCTTAGTGGGAGTGGCCATAAGAAGTGCTACCTTTAGAGCCCATCCCATCAAAAATTCATTCTGTTGATGGCCTGGCATGATGAGCTCACCGATTATACCAGCAATAATGCACTCTAAATGGTGCATCTGACCATATCTCTATACAAGGGTCTCCCAGGAAATGGACCCTGTCAATTGTGTATCATCCCCAAACAAACACCTAAAAGCATGAAGACCAGTCTAGCTGGAACTTACATACTCAGGATGTCGACTGCTATGGAATGGAATGCATAGTATCCTATAAATATCCTCTAGAGTCACAGTCATCTCTCCAGTCGGTAAGTGAAATGTCTGGGTCTTAGAATGGAATCACTCAATCAATACAATCAAAAGGCCATGATTTACCCTAATATCAAGTAAATGGATCAAATACTCAAACCCACATGTAGCAAGATGAACCCTCATCGGGTCAGGAAGCGAGACACATAATCTTTGGGTCACCGAGTATGAATGTCTGACATGAACATCTGGATATGTGACCTATATCATACAAAAATAGGGAATTCTATCAGAAATTGGGTTCAATAATAGGCTAATAGTACAAAAATTGGACAATGGGGTACTTTAGAAAGTAGGTCAAAAGCTCAGATATCAGCATCAGAAATCAGAAAAGTCAAAATTTGGCCCTAAATATCAGTTTTGAGCCCTTTGTTTTTCATACGATAGTCTAGACTAGCTCTGAAAGTTGTACGACAATCCGTGGTCATACGACACTATGCACATTGTCATACGAGTTTTCAGGGACCCGATGAAATGTCATACGATAGATGGGTCCCCTTCATACGACACTGGGTTGTGCATCAAATGACACAACAAATTCAAAAGGAATGTCGTACGAGTTTGGATTGGGACTCGTACAAGTTTTCATACATGCGAAATTAAAAAATCAAAATGCGTATGAAAAAAAAATCTAAAATGCTATAAAACATGAAAAATTTGCATTTTCAGAGAGGCACAATGGTCCACATACCGGATGTCCATACTGTCGAGGTCTGTCATATCTCCGGCTGCGCTCAAATTGATGCAAACTCATAGGAACCTTTAGATCTCACTATTCTGCCATTTTCTTGCTCAGAGGGCTCCACAAAGTCTCCAAAGTCAAATGGTTGAAATGAATTAAAAATGACCCTTCAGGCCTTTATATAGCATTTGACCTAATTTTCAAAAGTGCTCCGTTTTTCATGAAAATTGCACCCCTAGCTAATTTCGATGTTCTGAATCCATTTTCAGGATCAAAATTCAAATCTGAGATTGTTTATTATGTCAAAATTGTGATTTAAAATTTTTGGGCCTAGGACGGTCTACTACTTGCATATTCAACCTTCAATCATCACAGAAATCCAGTATTCAACTTAACTAATTATCTTACATCAAATTATCAAAATTTCAACTTGGTTAACTCATGGTTTCACCTAGTCACACATGGTCTCTAGGACCTCCAAACGATGCAGAATGCATTCTCAGACGTGTATAACCACTTCTCAAATCAATTAGCATGCTTCTAAACTATCAACGCTGACTTTTCTTGTCAAATTTCAATTTTTATCCTGAAGGGGGCATGGTATTACATATCATTCAAAGTCTATAATCAAATTTGAAATCATATCTTTATGGAAATCATATCTTCCTCAGTAATCAAGACAACAGCCACGTCTAGTTACTGATTCATAAAAAAAGACCTCATCACTAGGGGCAAATCTATCATCACTTGGGGCATATCAGATTCATCAAGATCCATATCAATATGGTATTCTCCTAATCTTGTAAAATGTATCAGTTTTTGCAACCATCGGATCATAGTGTTCTTTCCTTGGTTCTTTGGCAACTGAAGGGTTCGGATGTGATACCTGCTAGTTCTGCTAAGACAATCAAGTCTAGAACCGGTTACTCACTTCTTCGGAATCATAAGGTTCAAAATGAGGCATTTTGACACTTTTTCGCAATCATCTGTTCATCGCTGCTATAGTGAACATTATCTTTGGTCATTCAAGACCTATTATCTTCATATCAAATCAATATCAATCAGTTTATGTCTCATATCAATTATCAATTTCAAATCCGTTTCATATCTCTATCAAACATAGACTGTCTTTGAACCACTATGCTTCGCACAGCAATTCAAAGAGGGGCAAAATGTAATACCCCAAAAATGGGCTATAGGTTCATTAACCTCCTACATCGACACATCGAATGAAATCAACATCAAAGTCCTAACCAAAGGCACATCTGAACATCATCGAATCCTAATTGATTATCATAAATTCTACATCGGGGAATATTCCTAGTAATATTCTTAATCATCTCAATTATCTTTAATTTTATAATTATTTGGCAATAAATCACATTTATCCTAAAGTTTGATTAATTGAATATTTTTAATATTTAATTAATTAGATTTAATTCTGCCACTTAATTATTTAATTGAAGTTAATTCTATTTATTCCTAAATCATATTATTTAATTTTGACAATAAATCCAAAATCTTATGAATAATTGATTAAATTCTTATTTAATTAATTAAAGCAAGTTGTCAATTTTTAATAATATGGTTTTTGAATAAAAATTTGATTAAATGATTGATTAACCCATAAATCAATTATTTTTCAAAAAATCAGTTAAGTTGAGAATAAATCACTTTATTTATTTATTAATTCATAATTATCCATGTGCACAATCAAAGAGTAGTTAAACTCCAAATCAGAAAATCAATGCAAGTTATTGACTTTTTGGAACTCAACATCATTTTTGAGTTTTAAAGTTGATCTAAAATTCTAATTCGAGTTAAAAAGTTATTTTTGCATGATTTGCATGTTTTTGTGAATTAAATTATGTTTAATATCAGATAACTCAAAAATCAAGCTGAGTTAATCTGAGTGATTTATGGCTTTCTTCCATGGACCTCCAAAGCCCTGGATTTCTATAAATTAAGGCTTCAACTCATCTCAAATCATCTCATAATTTGCAAACTTATGCTGGTAAATGGCTATCTGGAGAATCGGAGCTTCTTTGTGAATCAACCACGTTTTGTGAGATCAATATTGCATAGTTTTTTATATCATATTAGTTTTCATTTGTTAGATCATTTAGCATATCAGTTTTTACATATCATAGATTTCATATCAATTTTGATCATATCATTGCATAGAAAAATCCAAAAAAAAATAGGTTAATTGCATTCATATTTCATATCAAGTTTTGTATTCAAATCCTTCATTTAGGTGTCGTCAAGGTCACTGATCTCGATAACAATCTGAGAACATCATACTCGCACCTATTAGAAGGTAGTAAATCACCTAGTTACTTTAGCTTTCATTCATTGCACAATTTTGATTTCAACTAACCTCTAATATTTTATTGAAGTGTTGTGTCTATAGATCAGGTAGAATTTTCACACACATAGAAAGAAGACTATGTTTGCATGGACAAAGGAAGCCAATGATGCATTCCAATACTTGAAGAATAGAGTCTCTCAATACCCTATCTTGGTCCTCCCTAATTTTAAAAAAGTCTTCACTGTGGAGATAGATGAAAGTAATTTGGCCATAGGAGCAGTCCTAAGCCAAGAAGGCAAGGTAGTTGCTTTCTTTTTAGAGACATTGAATGAGGCCAAGAAAAAGTATTCTACATATGACCTAGAGCTCTATGCTATGGTCCAAGCCCTCAACAAATGGAGGCACTACTTGATTCCAAAGGAGTTTGTAGTCTACACTGACAACCATGCACTAAGCTTCTTAAATTCACAAGAAAAACTTTCAGTCAGGCATCTCAAATGGGTAGAGCAATTGTAGGCCTATACCTTCAACATTTAGCATAAAAAGGGTGTAGCAAATAAATTTTTTGATGCTCTTTGTAGGAGGATTGGTCTGGTTGAAGAAGTTCAACTACAAAGTGTGGTAATTGAGTCCCTCAAACACTTGTACATAGATGACCCTGATTTTTTAGAGATATATCAGATTTGTATAAAGATGGAAGGCGGATATCATACTAATTTTTTTGAATATCTAATTCAAAATGGCCTTCTATTCAAAGGAGCACAACTATGCATACCCAAGTGTTCAATGAGAGAAAACATAATCAGAGAAAAGCATTGTGGTGGCCTAGGAGGTCACTTTGGCATTGACAAGACAACAGACATGGTAAAGAGGAGTTATTTTTGGTCCAAATTGAACAATGAAGTTAAGAAGTTTATCGAGTCTTGTACTATTTTCCAACAAGCTAAAGGGATGAAAACAAATCAAGGGCTCTACCAACCCTTACCAATCCCTTCAAGGCCTTGGGAATCCATTTCAATGGATTTAGTCATGGGACTGCCTAAAACCAAGCAAGGATTTGATAGTGTGTTTGTCATAGTGGATAGGTTTAGCAAAATAGCCCACTTTGTGCCATGCAAGAGCACAAATGATGCATCTCATATAGCCAATCTCTTCTTCAAAGAAGTAGTTAGAATTCATGGCTTACCTTAGACAATTGTATCAGATAGGGTGTTAGAAATAGGGAATACTGATAGGGGGGGTGAATCAGTATTCTACAAACTTTATCTTTTGTCCAATTATGGATATAACAGATTATCTTTATACATGCATAACATAAGAAACTAAACAATATGTATAATAATAAAGAGCTCATAACACATGATATGTTCTCGAGGAAACCCTGGCCAAGGGAAAACCCTGGTGGGGATGGTACCCACAAAGATCCACTAATCAAAAGTATCCTATTAGGATGTTGACCCTGTTAGGAGTCTATTACATATGTATAGTGTATCAGTCCTGGTTAAGGGACTATAGGCCTTGTTAGAAGCCTCAACCCCGTTAGGAGTTGTAGATACAAAAATCTGATTACAAGATGAGCCCACTACACAAACAAGTAATATACAATGTAGGTCAAGGTACATAACCTTATTCTACTTGTATCAATATTCCTTTGCTGCTCTTATCTTTGCATCATCACTATTACATTCACTTTACAATTACATTCATTACATCACTTTTTCATCGCTACTTTTCTTTACAATTACAATTGCATATATACAAGTTATTAAGGCTAATAACTTTACATGGTCAGCTTCCATATATCTTTATCTAAGGGTTAGCGTCTAGGATTTCATCCCTTTATATTGTTAAGTCATTATTTTGATAAACAAAATAATCCCTTAACTCTTTACCAATTATGCCTTCATATTCTGTCTTGTCGGCTTCACATTATCTTCAGTAAAACTGTCATAACTAATTCCGTACATGCCGTACTGACTTGTGCTCTAAGATGGGTCATCAATAGCCATCATAGCATCTATGTTCAAGTGCACAAGCACTAAAATTTCTCCATTCAATGTCGCAAACCAAAATTATATCCTAGTACACTGTGAAAACACTGTCTCACACTTAGACAAATTTGCATTGCGATCTGCCATACTTGCTCTCTAACCTATGTGCTCTTAATGTGGATCATATGTTTCCATAATGAAAACATCTATGTACTCACTTCAACCAAATTTCCAACAATCTCCCCCTTTGTCATTGGTGGAAACATATGAGAAAATTGACTAAGTGTACAAGTCAAAATCTCAAAAATTTATAACAAAATTCTAGCCATAGTATACAATATGTATACTATCCTTATAACTCCTCAAAATATACTTTCTGATACAAAAATTCATACAATACTCCCCCTAAGAGTATCAATCCTCATATACATAACAATTTTCTGCTTTACTACAATCACTCCCCCTTTGACAACAATGACAAAATAAAGTAGGGAGGATTACAAAATTGTAACCCAAAAAATATTATACCTCCATTTACTTATTGCAAAGCTGGTAGGCTTGCAACACAATCTGCAAAAATTTACTTTCATGTCTTCAAACTCTTTCTCCGATGACTTTCTGATAGAATCTGCCACATTCAGAAGTGTGCTTAATCCATAAGCTGCTATCTGACAAGCTTGAAGGTTCTCAAAATTAAATTTCTGAAATGATGTCTTAGCAGTAAGACATTCTTCTAACTGTTCCTCAATAATGCTCAACTTTATAGATGTATGCTCTCTCAGAAGTTCAAATTTTCTCAATTTCCTATTCTTTTCATCTTGCAATGATCTTATTTCATCATAACACTTCCTAACTTTCTTCTCAACATCACTTACTTTTACATTGGGTCCAGAAAGAAGATTAGATTCATTCTGAATCTCAGCTTCCTTCACCTTGATTTTCTGCTCCTCTGCTATTGTCAAAATCTCAGGTTTTGTACACTATATGTACAAAGCTTTTCCAGTCTCCAAATGTTTCCTCAATTCTTGATACAAACATCAAGACTAATAATATCATTTCTGAGATTCTAACTTATGCTTAAAAGCATTTCAGCTTCATAAGCTGCTTGAGCTCTTACTTTAGCAATGTCTGATAAGTTGGTAAAATCATCATCAAAAGTACTTAGTACCTTTTTTAGCTCTCTCCAAAGGATCTACTTCTAAAATATGTGTAGTTACAATACTTTGCAACTTCTCTATCAGTTCCTTCAGACTCCCTTCTAGATTCTTTACTTTCTTATTCTTTCCAATAATCTTATTCAAAGAACTAATTAGCTCTAGCTGATCATCATCATCAAATTCTTTACCTAAGTCTTCAAATAAAGTTCCAATTTCCTTCTTCTTTGCCTTAGGAGTGGGTGCATGAATTTTTGTCTCTTTAGGTTCATCACTAACCAATTCAATCTACACTGCTTCTTCAGTCCTATCCGGTTCATCAAGAGCCGAATTGTCAACAATGTTATCTAAATTCTTAAATACATTATCTTCCATGTCCAAGGTCACCTTAGTTCCTTAAATGTCCATTGTATCATCTTCAATGTTAACAGCTAAAGGAGAGGGAATATCCTCTTGTTCAGCATCAACTACATGTCCTGCTGCAACTGAAGTTTCTCCAACAATTTCTACCATTGCTTTAATTATTGCTTGCTCTATTTCTATTCTCACTTGCTCATACTATCCTACCATGATCTAAATGGTTCTCCTCTTAGTCCTCAAAGAGTTTCAAGGGGCTTCAAAATATACTTCAAATGATCATCATCTTTCACTTCACAAAGCTTTCTCACAAGATTCTCTCTTATAGTTTTGTCTTCCTCAGATGCTCTCTGTTTTCTATTAATAAGTTTATTGTACAAATCATTAGGTATCTGACCTTGAATTGTATCAAACTTCTTGTTAGCAAAAATCATGTACTTAACAATAGAATTTTCAAGACTCAATCTTTCAGAATAGTTATAAAGATCATAGTACTTATTCATCTTAGTAAAGTCTCCATCTTGTATGATTTCTTCATTCACTCTCTCAACTCTGGATTTCCATGCTTTCTTCTTCATAGTAGAGTCATCATCTTTAACTTTTGCAAACTTTCTTGTTACTGGTTGAACTATAGTCTTCTGTCTCTTGCTCGGTGTTACTTATTCCTTTTCTGGTTCTTCTACTTTCACTTTAATTGGTGTAGGCTCTTTCTATACTGCACTGGATAAAGGTGGTACACTCAAGACTTCTCCCTATCCAACATCTCTCAATGCTACTTCTATTTGTTTAGCTATCAAAAATTCTCTTTTTATCATCCTTGTGTCTTTCAATATTCTCTTTATGGTACTATCAACTCTTTTCTTAGACTGTTTCTCTTCAATTTTAGCTTTAACAAAATTAAAGTTGTCTTTCTAAGTTCCAAACTTGCTGCATTGGGTGTCCAATTTACTTCTCAACAATCTTCCAACATACTCTTCTATTTCAATCTTGGAAATCTCATATCCAAGAGGGTCTATGAATTCAACTTTGGGTTCTACTCCTTCAATGTAAGTAAAGTCAGTGTCAACCATGAAACAAATATCATTCTTATATTTCTCCACAAGTGACTATGGAATCCTTGATCCGCTAGATACCAATCTCTGAAATGTCTTCAAAACTAACATAGCACTCTCATTAACTTGATCAATAACATGACTTCTATAAACTTTGTTTATTCTTTCCATTGTAGACTATCCATCATTCCAATTATTTCCAATTGTGTAAGGAAATCTTCTCAAAAGGTGGAAAAACATATATGTAATCAAAGATGAAAATATAAATTGTGCATATTTAGACTTCTTAATCTTCTCCAAATTCTCAAACAATTGAATTCTCAAAATCTCACACATATCAATAGAAACTTTGTCTACACACATCAAATAGGCAATGTGAACCATGCCAACTGCCATGTCATCTTCTCTGGAATTAGCACAAAACTTTGTAGTCAAAATCTTACATAGATATCTTACATCATGTTGTCTAATCTTGCTGATAACAATACCTCTACCATTATAGGATGATCCAGTATTGTCAATGACAATCTTCCTCATGTTTTTTTCATTTAAAGGGATAACACCAAGTTCGGATAAATCGGTGACTTCATGAATTAGGTCAGCTATGATGTCAATCACTCTATCTTTTAACCAAAATTTCCCATTGTGAATTCTACTTAAAATGATCTCTGTGCACTCTTCATTATCGAATTCATACTGTAAACCATATGTGACGATTTCATTATTTTTCAAATGTTCATAACCTTGCTTTAATGACATATCTTGGTTATATATATAGTGATACTCACTTGAAAAATCACTGTCATTTAGTATTTCTAGTTTACATCCAAGATAACTCTTTACATTTTCCAAATGCAAAACTCTGTCTGGTACGGATGATAAAGAAAACTCAGGGTCTACTTCTAAAGCTTCTACTAGTTCTTTCTTCAATTTAGGTCTATTCTTGTCTCTAATGTTGTGAATCAAAGATGTATCCATGTTCCCTTCCAATTCTTTATACCGATTCAAAGATTTGTCAAGATAAATACCTTAAATTCATGATTCTAGGGTTTGTGAAGATTCGACACTTCAATCCTTCACAAAATCTCTGCAAAACACTTCCAATCTCTATTTTCTGCTCTTCCAAACACTTCAATTCACTTTGATAGACACATAACATTGATCATAACCTTTTATCACTTGAATCCCACTTAATTCTGACATCACATTCAATTCTTTTTCCTCTTCTTTCTAAAAAGCTATATCTATTATCCTGCAAAACTTAAAACTTCTTGCGATCTCACAAAACATAACATTTTCTTTTTCACTCTTAACCATAGCATTAGTACATCATAAACTACCTTACATTAACTGCATAAGACTTAATGCATCATAAATCTACTTCTATACTAATTCTAAGTTCCTAAACTATTGTAATTTACATAATTTAAGTTCTTAAAGATAGGTCAGGTAAGGATTCATTCTTATCACTTAATACTTCACCTGTTTGATTACCTTCCATGTTGATTATGTCTTCTTGATCTATTCCTTTAACATACTTCACTTCATCTTCATTACTACAGCAACCTTATTCCTTTAACATACTTCACTTCATCTTCATTACTACAGCAACCTTTCTGACTATTTCCTATACTTTCATTTCTTTTTGCATTGTTTCTAGAGTTAGGGTTTGGATGATAAGTTCCATTGTTCATTCTACAAAACCTTGCTGTATGTCCAATCCTGTTGCATATCTGACAAACAATTCCATTGTTCCCATATCTTTGTCCTTGCTAATTAATCTGTGACTTGCAATTTCTAGCAATGTGTCCAACTTTGTTGCATCTATAACACACTACTTCATTTATTTTATTCATGTCTTCAGTAGGTCTCTTATCTGCATTGTTAGTATTCCTAAACATTCTATTACCATAATTATTCTCAATAACTTTAGGTCTTCTACATTCAATAGCTCTATGTCCAAAACCATGACAATTATAACAATAACCATTTAGAGGTTTAAACTGTTTACCTGTCCAATCTCTTTTCATATGACCAATAGCATTACAAGCAAAACATCTACCTTTGAATTCTCTTTGCATACCTTTGGGTGATTCCTCTTGCTTCGGTTATTCTTCTTCTTTAGGTGCATCTTTAGATTTGTTGATCTCATCAGGCTTCTTCTCATCTCTACTTTCAGATGTCTTCAGATCTGGTTTCTTGCTTTCATCATTTGTTCTGAATATATTAAATTCAAGTCCTGTCTTATCATAGGATGGTTTCCCAAAAGAAAATTGTTCATCAATTTTCTCACTATTTGAATATAGCCTTTCAAGTTGTTGTTTGGATTGAGTCAGTTCACCTTTCACAATCTTATTGTACTTCTTAAGTTTTGTATACTGCACATTTACTTTCTCAAATTTGGATGTCACTTTTTCAAGTTTAGATTTCAGTTCTTCATTTTCAGTCTTTAGACTTTCATTCTCAAATTTCAGATTTACTTCATTTTTGCTATTTCCATCTTTCAAACTAAGCTTCAAATTCACTATCTTCAATTCATGCTTAAGGATCTCATTTTCTTTTTCCAAGTTGTTATCACAATCTTCAATAAGAATTTTAGATTCCTTTTCAAATCTCAGATCTTCTAACTTGTTTTTCAATTTCTTAATAAGGTTCTTTGCATCATCATATTTCCTTTTTAGAGTGTTTCTTTCATCAGTAAGCATATCAATCTACTCAAGAGCTTCATCAAGATTCTTCTGTAGTTGATCCATATCCATAGAGATCTTACTCAAGTTGCTAGGCTTTCCTTGAATGATTCTTCTCCAAGTACCTATGTTTTGATACCAATTGTTAGAAATAGGGAATACTAAGAGGGGGGGTGAATTATTATTCTATAAACTTTATCTTTTTTCCCAATTATGGATATAACAGATTATCTTTATACATGCATAACACAAGAAACTAAACAATATGCAGAACAATAAAGAACTCATAACACATGATATATTCTCAAGGAAACCTTGGCCAAGGGAAAACCTCGATGGGGATGGTACCCACAAAGATCCACTAATCAAAAGTATCCTATTAAGGATGTTGACCCTATTAGGAGTCTATTACATATGTATAGTGTATCAGTCCTAGTTAAGGGACTATAGGCCTTGTTAGAAGCCTCAACCCTGTTAGGAGTTGTAGATACAAAAATTTGATTACAAGATGAGCCCACTACCCAAACAAGTAATATACAATGTAGTTCAAGGTACATAACCTTATTCTTCTTGTATCAATATTCCTTTTCTTCTCTTATCTTTGCATCATCACTATTACATTCACTTTACAATTACATTTATTACATCACTTTTTCATCGCTACTTTTCTTTACAATTACAATTGCATATATACAAGTTATTAAGGCTAATAACTTTACATGGTCGGCTTCTGTAATACCCCTCTAACCCTAATATAAGTTTTGTGTTTTTGAAAGAATTAAGATCCTTCGATGTTTTCTTACAGCTTAAGTTGTACATGATACTTGTTTGATCTATTCCTATAGTTGTTTATAATAATTTCATAAGCTAGTACTCAATGATTCTAATATCAGACATACTATCTAAAGGTATCATTTTTTTATGTATTTATCTCCATGTATGTATTGAGTACCTACAAGACCTTTATGAACATAGTTAGGATGTTATATGATATGTACTTGATAGATATATATAAGTGATTATTTATATTTTCTTCTATTAAGGTTACCTTGGATGAATCTTGTATCTCACTTGATGATTTGATTATGTTAATTTATTATTAGTATTGATATGAGACTAACATAATGCTTGAGATTCTAACCTTCATTATGATGATGCTACATGCTTTGAGTGTATATATATACATGATGTGTTTTCATGATTCAGGACGAAGTCGTAGTTACTCACATAGCTGAGGTCCACACGATGTATCGATCCTGGTCATCTGCCTACAATGTTTTCTTTTATATGTATATCCGTGCATATGTATTTCTTCTTTGTGATGCAAGCTTGTAGGTACCGGGCATTGACTTCACCTGGCTTCATAGGTCTAAGCATGGCCTCAAATCCTTGATGGTTGTTGTTATGGAGATAGTACTAAGGCCCCTACATGAGTCTTCCTTTGTCATTATTCCAATTTGGGAATATTAGGGTTCCTTCTTTGTCAGTCAACCTTTGGGTCAAAAACCCAGATCCAACGCACCCGGTTGGGCATGGTTGTAGTTAGTGCCTTGTGACCACTTGAATTCATTTGGTTGTATGATTTGTTTACTCATTTTATTTATTTCTCCTTCTTGGTATGATTCTTAGTTAATCTTTCTATGTTGTGTTTCAGGAGTTTGGCTTGACTTTCCTTGTTGACTTTGGTTGACCTTGTTTGATCTTATGGTTTTCTCGATATGTTTCATAGATGATTTGTATGGCCTCTTTGGATGATTAGATTTATTTTGAGGCATGTGATTTTATTCTACCTCAGTGTTATATCCTATAGCAATTATAAATAGGTAATAATATTGTGATCTATTACTTCATAATATTTGGCATGTATCTATATAAATATAAATATATATATATATATATGGAAATATATATATGGGTGCACACATATATGTATTTTTATATATATAATTTATATGTGATTATATGTTAATTATTGTAGATATTGTTGATGGTGTATATTTTGGGATTAATGTAAAGTATAATATTATTAATAATTAAATATTAAATAATGCGAGGTATATTATTCTCAATTGTTAATTATTAATAATGAGGATAGGTTATATATATAGATATTGATGTAATTAATGATGGCATATGCATATATGTTAGGATAATATTACATATGTGTATGAATGAATACAAATAATCTTTTATTGTATATTTGAGTAATATAGTTGTATGATATTAAGTTATTTTATAATACCCTTTAGTTAAGAGTTAGTTGGGAGTTGGTTACTTTTCCTCTCAACCTTTGGAATCTATTTATATGCACTAATTTCTCATTTGAAGAGGGGGGATTTTGGGGCTGAAGCATTGAGGAGAGGATGGCCTTAATTTTCATGGTGATTTTGGAGAGAAAACTTGGAGATGTGAGGGAGATTTTGTAAGTATATGTCTTTAAGAATTTTTGGTTATCTTTGCTTTTGGGAGAGAGACATTTTTGTGAGAATTTTAATAGTTGAGAGAGGGATTCTTTGCTGTGGAATTATTTCTTTCTTTCATGGAGATTTCCGAAAGTGGATAGGGTTTGAAGGATGCATCTCAAGTTTGGATTTGTCTTCTCTTTTGTTTCCTTCCTTCTTCGATTCAACCTTCGTAGGACATGAGGTATGGATTGAATATGTTAATTACTTTATGTCTCTGATAGATTATGGATCTATTTATATATTATAATTATTTATTATATCTTTACTTTTAATTTCTATGGTTATTTTAAAGTTTTGAGTTTTTGTTTGTAAGAATTGGCATGTGTTTTCCTAGGGTTTTTAGCAACCCATTTTTGGAGATCTATTATTATAATAATTTAAATTGCATCTATGGTTTTACTAAATTGATTTTCTGGAAGTAAAATTCACATATCTAAAATGGGTATCTCTCTGATTTTATTTTTAGCGTCGAATTAATGCCTTATTTTTGACATTTTGGTAGACTATGCCTGTCCATTCTCGATTTCAAATTTTCTGTCAAATGTATTCGTATGCTACAGGCTGATATGATTATATAAAAGTATAAATTTGATATAAAAGATTCTCCTAAGTCTTATCTTTCATTTCCAATTGTTTTGGAGAATTTTTATTATGTTTTGTGAAAATTACAACCGTTTTAGTGAAGGCAGGTCTGAACCCTAACCAGAATTTTCTATTTTAAACCAGAAGTCATAACTTTCTTTCCCACCATTGGATCTTCCTAAAAATAAAATTGAGAGTCCATAATTATGTTAGCTAAATCTCCACTAAAGCGATTTCCTTTATTATTTTTTTTGTGGAAGATATGGATGACTGTTCTATGATGACTATTCTTTGCATTTAATCCTTGCTTAAAATAATTCAGTTTAAGAACATCATTAAGTTTTAAGGTTTCGTATGGTCACCAGAGGCTATTATAATATTTTTTTGGTCAATTGGATCTATGCATACTTTAAATATGTTTATAATATCACTTGGATGTCTTCTTATATGTTTGGAACATTCTGTATGCCATATTGGGTTTAGGGTTGTCAAGTGGACTAGGGACAACATATGTTTTCCTAAACTCAACCAAATGTTGTTATGGAATTGATATGAATTCTTGATGATGGATCTATTATGCTCTTATGATTTTTATATGTATGTTAGGGAACCTAAGTACACTAGGTGAGTGGCTCATAGTGAGGGGCCGGGGCCCTAAGTGGCTAGTACCAGGATAACCTACTATGAGTTATTTAATCAAGTGATAACCTAAATAAATGAATTGGGAATGGGAGATTATTGGAATGGGAAATTACACACTAAGGATGGGAGTGGGAGAAGGTACCTATGCGTAGGTACGACTGGATGACCTTGTCTGTACGAGAGGCATTCGGTTCCGCATGTGCCTACTTGGGGGCCGGGGCCAAGAGTGGCTAGTACCAAGACAACACAAGGGGTGAGGGCTATGCGATGACACTCACCTAGCTTGTAGCTTAGAGTCTCTACTAAATTTGATCATGCCTCTGGTAGTCCTTGTGGTCTTCTTGTCTTTTCTTTTGTGTTGTGACTTTAGGGAAATTTTATCACCACCTTAGGAATTTCCTAGTTGTTACCTCTTGTATGGGCCTTTGGTTCTATCTCCTAGCTTGGGGGAGTGGGCCTATTGGTTCCACGTGGTTGGGTGGTTAATATTTATATCAAGGTATTGATCGTGATTCTTTGGATGATCCTAGCACATATTCCTTTCCAGATCTGCAGTTGAAGATTTCTTATTGGATATTTTAATATGTTGAGATGTACTTATGTATTTGTATTCATGTAATTTTTTAATCTCCTAAAAGGAGTCTTGTAGTATTGATGCAATCTCAATTCAAAGCAATGCATAAGGGAATGGGTAGTTCTAGGTAAAAGAAAGGGAAAAGAATGTGGAATATTGGACATGTTACTAGCATTAAAAGAAAGTGTTTATGTTATTTATCCTATCCTCTTATGTTGTCCATGTGTAAAGGAAATAATCTTAAATATAATTATATATAATGATGTATCACAACAATAATGTATTCTCTCTTGATGAAAGAATTCAAAGAGATTATTGAGAAATGATAGATTAGTGATTGGAATTATTAACAATGAATGGTTATGAAACAATGCAATAGAATAGTAATTTGATTTTAATGTTAATACTTGGTTCATGTTAATGAAGTACCTAGGATGATGCCTACCTTAATGAATATTAATCTCTTACCTAAATTATTAGAGAAAAGTGATATAAAGGATAGTAGATGTAGATGAAATCAATATGAATTTATGGAATGAGTTGATAAAAGGAATAATGATGTTGGATGATTAACCTATGTTTAATAAAAGAAATAAGTTAGGGACATTTAACTTGGTGCATTAAAATGAATGTAGATCTTTTAAGCTCATGATTCTGTGAATATCTTATGCATGTAAATGGTTTATATGATGTTCCTTTAGTAGCGACGTTAGGGAACCCGGGAGGATTTAAGTTGTATAAATCTTACATTCAAGTAGTAGAAAATTATTTCTTCTTTTAGAAATATGAAGTGTAATGATGAATATTATTCTAGTTAAAATAAATAAATAAAATAAAATAAAAATTCACTACTTGCATTTTATAGAGGTTTTATGTCTTGTCCTCTTGGGTTGCCTGGCGGGGCGTTACAGCTTCCATATATCTTTATCTAAGGGTTAACATCTAGGATTTCATCCCTTTATATTTTTAAGTCATTATTTTGATAAACAAAATAATCCCTTAACTCTATCAATTCTGCCTTCATATTTTGTCTTGTCGGCTTCACATTATCTTCGGTAAAACTGTCAGAACTAATTCTGTACATGCTGTACTAACTTGTGCTCTAAGATGGGTCACCGGTAGCCATCATAGCATCTATGTTCAAGTGCCAAAGTACTGAACTTTCTCCAGTCAATGTCACAAACCAAAACTATATCCTGGTACACTGTGAAAACACTGTCTCACACTTAGACAAATTTGCATTGCAATCTGCCATACTTGCTCTCTGACCCATGCACTCTTAATGTGGATCATATGTTGCCATAATGAAAACATCTATATACTCACTTTAGCCAAATTGCCAACATAGGGATGTGAAGTTCCAAGGGAGCTTTTGGAGGACACTCTTCAAGAAGTTGGGTACAAACCTCACCTATATCTCTGCCTATCACCCTCAAACAGATGGGTAGATTAAGGTAGTAAATAGGTCCCTATTATACACTAGGTTTTCACCCTTGTTTCAAGCTCTCATAGTCTTGATAACCTAGTATAACATGGGAATCACCTCCAGGTTGTGGGATCTATGCTAACTGAGATGAGACCTCCAAGTTCTAGGTTGGTTCCTCTTGGATAATCACCTTAATTTGCTTCTTGATAGGAAAAGTAAAATTTTGAAGGAAAGGAATAGAAGGAGTGCTTGAAAAGGGAAATGACTTGAAAGAAAACTACGTACTAGGTGATACACCAAAATGAAGGGTTTGAATCTCAGTATAGAGGATGAAATAATGAACAACTCAAGTTTAGGAGATCACAACTCACTAAATAGGCTTGCATAAGTATTTCATAGAAGGGTCTACAATAGAAAGAGGCTATTCAAGGAAAGAAACGATTTCACAAATAATAGAATTCCTAAGGGATTTAGACACAATTTATGACCTACAAACAAACATTCACCTTTACAACTCGGCATAGGAATGAGACAAGATTGTTAGGGGGTTGAATTATACCCACAAAAGCATTCACATCCAATCATCCACAATAACACACAATAGTTACAGAAAGAGAGAGGGATCAGGAACCCTAAGATATCACTGAAAACATCATATACTTTAATCCAATAAGAGATAATTTAAACAAGGAAGCATAGGGACATGAAGGATTGTCACAAAATACCTCTGCAATGTTTTTATTATTAATGGGAACTTTACAATTGTATAAGCCAGAGGGTAGAAATGATACCATAGATGACCGTTAAGAAAAGATGAATTTCTTCTACAATTGTGAACTCTCCTTTTATAGAAAAAGTCAATTCTGAGCTCAAAAGCTCCAAAAATACATTATATACATCTCCTCTAAACAAGTGGGAGAAAAACCTAACTAGGGTTATAGCTTTACAATAGAATAGCAAACCCCAACTCAACCAAGTCTGATTGTGAATATATCTCTGCAACATTATGGCCAATCAGACCTCAAGTTTGCATGCCCATCCTTGTACTACATCAACCTACAGACAAGCAACCTGGATTCATCCACTTTCCTACACAAAGTCTTGCCATGAATGCATAACTGGTACCTTTCTGAGACAAGAAATTACCCATGATGGCCACCCAGACCTCCTCATCATCCTCCTTTAACTGCAAATGTCCTGGAGTCATAAATTCTCTGAACTACCTCACTGTTCGCGGCCTGCAAATCAAATACTGGCAAAAAACCTCTTAGAACTATTTGAATTTGAAATTTAACAGCTAACTGATCATTTTAAAACATGACCATCGATATCCTTATATCTCCGAAAAATGAACAGCCATGATACGTTGAGAAAACAACTTTAAAACCCTTCTGACAAGTCAAAACCACCCTGGAAGTCAGTGACCAATGAGAAATGAGCGAATCAACATGTCAACATATTTGGACCCACCTTGACCCCTTCTTCCTTTAAGTCATTCGGCAACCATGTGACTGAAGACTTGTCTCATTCATGAAATCCTTTCAAGCTTGGGCCCATTTATGCCACTTGGCATTCTTTTATTTGCTCCGGCTGCTTCGTCAGCAAACACCTCAACAAGCTCTAACAACAGACCCACTCAAACTAAGATTCCAATCTAACAACGGGCACATGATCTCATGACCACCAAATATTCCTTCAGATCATACGCCTGTTGTAGATCTTCATTAAGCCGTGACCCCACTGACACATCGGTCCACCTAGAACTCTTCATCAACATGCGGCAACCAATCACATTTGAGATGGTCAGCATACCTGGCAACACAGTCCCACAAATTTTCTCTTTACTTTGACCAATCAAAAGATGACATGTCACCCTAACCTAGCATTGGACCTACTGATAGGACCTAAACACTTGGTAGATCAAATGTCACATGCATGATTGCATGTGTCAGAAAACCTCTACTTGAAGATATGCCAGCCATCGATTTTCATCCTTCTGACATCCCTACAGAGATTTTGACAGGGTCCCATTGACATGTCCCAGCTGTACGCCCATCAACCAATAAAATTTTAACACATAAGCAATATGAGGACCCACCTAACAAGGCTCTAAGAACAAAGTTAAATTGATAGTTGGCACATAATCTCATGGCTCTGACACAAACCATGAGATCATGCACCAGTTGTAGGATTAAAAGGGACACAATCTATTAGGCCCGCTCTAAAATTCTTTACAAATCACCATCTCTCAACCAATTAGGAGCTTCCACATAGGGTGACATGGCATTGAACCCACTGACACACTACAGTGCTTCACAAAAGGGAAGATCGATGACTATCACAAGATCGCATGTGTTAGAAGAACCCCTTGTGAATATACGACAACCATTGGATCTTCCTGACTGGGACCCCACTAAAGTGACCGCCAAAAAACTTAGCAAATACACGACTAAGGAAAGGTTAGCTATTTCACTAGGTTGTGGGATGTTAAGACTTAACCACCAAACATTTGGTGACTAAGAGAACCAATGTATCCATTAAATCCCTGAATAATAGGGGTAACCACAGGATAACTTAGAGAACTTGCAACCGACCAATGAGAATTAAAGTGCACATGGGTATTGGAGGGCTTTAAGTGGCCAATAAAGTAACTCAAAAATAGAATGAAGGCTAGGGTTTCTTAGGGTTTTTGTCCACAATGGCTACATTTTCAAATATTTTGACCTAGAGACCAAGGAATGAAACAAATTGCAGAGACCAGAAGGAAGGACATGAACCAATGAAATTTTTAGGGAAGCCTGGCAGGGTAAAAATAGAGATCTTGGGATTGGTTTTAGCCAAATTTGCATGCAGATGAAAAATGGGATAACATTTTGGTGATTTCTGCTAGATGTCAACCTGCTAGACATAGATCAATGGCCTATAATCAATCCATTGGGCATGGGGTCATCAAAAAATCAAAATTTCTCACAGGGGGATAGAACTTGTGCACAAGCACTTCTTGGAGAATAGGAAACTAACCTATAAAACAAGGAAAGAAAATAGAAGACACATATTTACAAGAATCTACAGAGAGGGATTAACCTCAAAGTAGGGCTTCAAGTGCAATCCATTGACTGAGATTGGCAAGGCAAATCCTTCAAGATTTGATAGCTGGAAAGCCTTGGATCCCTTGCACTCTATTATAACAAATGTTCCACCCCAAAATGTATCAAATTTGGTATGTCTACTAGGCTTGAATCTGAATTCATCCCATTTGAGAACTACATCTCCAACTTTGAAATTCCTGACCCTGGCTCTTTTGTTAAAACTCTACTTTGTTTGGATCTAATGGAGCTCCATATCTTGCATTGATTTGTCTTTGATTTCTTCTAACTCCATCAACTAAGAATATTTGATCTACAAGGGATCTCCTTCATCAAATAGGGCATACTGAGTAGCCAAGTCCAGAGCTGGTAATTCAGTTCAAATGGATAACTTAGCCTCTCTGCCATACACTAACACATAAGGAGAATTCCCAATGATCTTCTTTGGAGTAATTCTATCTAGCCATAAGGAAGACCTTAGTTTAGTATGCCAATCCCTTTGGTTGTCCTATAGAGTCTTCTTGATTATCCTAATCAAATTCTTATTTGTTGATTCTACCAAACTATTGCCTTGAGGGTAATAATTTCAACTGGTATTCAAATAGATGTCATTCTTGACTGCCCACTCTGAGACTTTGAGGCCTGTGAATGCTAATGCATTATCTAAAATTATGGAGTCTAGAGTGCCAAACCTATGAATTATATCATCATAAAAACTTAGGACAACACTCTCATTGGCTTCTTTTAATGCAATTGCTTCTATCCATCTGGTGAAGTAATCTATTGCAATAATTATCCATTTATGTCCTACACTAGATGGAGGATTGATCATGCCAATGAAGTCTATACCCCACTTCATGAAAGGTTGCTCTATTCTGACTAGCTATAAGGGAAAGGTTGCAAGCCTTTCTTTTCCTGCAAACATGGCACACTTGATGCATTTTCTGACATAATCATGACTATCCTTGAAGATAGATGGCCAATAGTATCTAGCCCTCATGATTTTAAAAGCAGTAGTCCTAGGAGAAAAATGACCTCTAGAAGGTCCATCATGAAACTCAAATAGGATGTTTGCTATCTTTTCTGAATCTATGCATCTTAAAAGGACACCATTATGATCCTTTCTAAAAAGAACATCATCAATCAACACAAAAGGAATAGATTGTAACCTATAATACCTCCTTTTTGCTGAGTCTAGACCTATAGGACATTGTCCTATCTTCAAGTAATTGATCATATTAGGCAACCAACTTGTTTCCTTGGATTGTTCTTCTATAGAATGCACCACCAGAGATGCATCTGTTTGCTCTAATTTCTTTGAACTTTCATCCCCTGCCAAATGTTCACAAAGACCTCTTCCTCTAACCAGCTTGGTAATTTGAATATCTATGTCATATTCCATCACCTTGGTGATCCAACCAGCTCTTTTCTCATTTAGGTCCTTGGAAAGTAAAAATTATTTGACACTTGGATGAGTAACCTTCAAATGTTCCCTGCTATGGGTCAACAAATATCTAAACTTTTTAAGGCTCTTCACCACAACAAGTACATGTTTCTCTACAAAAGAGTATCTCTATTCATACTCCTCTAAACCTTTTCTAAAGAAAGCAATAGGCTGCTCCAATTCATCTAAATTTTCTTGGGTCAACATTGTAGATATAGCATCATGACCTCCATAAGCATAAAGGATGAAATCCTTATTGAAATTTGGGTTTAACAGGACATGAGCTTCTATCAAGGCTTCTTTGATAGTTCGAAAACTAACTTTCCCTTCCTTAGTCCAACTAAAAGTTGAACTCCTCTTTAACATGGCTATCAAAGGCTTTAGTAAATCTACAATATTAGGCAAGAACCTCCTAACAAAATTAATCTTTCCTATGAAAGATTGGAGAATTTTCTTGTGATGTGGTAGGGGTACTTCTAAGATAGCTGCAATTCTCTCAAGATCCACTGTAATTCCTTCTTTGTATACTACATATCCCAACAATTTTCCTTCATGAACTGCAAACACACATTTCTTGGGATTAAGAGATATCCCAAATTCTCTACACCTTTCAAAAATCTTCCTCAAATATTTGATATGATCTACTGCATGCTTTGAATAGACAGTTATGTCATCTAAGTAGACCAACACAAACTTGTACATGAGGCTTTTAAAGGCCATATCCATTGCCTTTTGAAAAGTAGCACCTGCATTTGACAAACCAAAGGGCATCTTTTGATAAGCCATGGTTCCCCACTTGGTTGTAAATGCAGTCTTATATTGATCCTCTTCATTAACCAGGATCTGATTATATCCTGAATAGTCATCCAACAATGAAAATCTCTAGGATCCAGAGACACATTGTAAAATTTTCTCCATGGGGGGTAGTGGATGGTGGTCTTTTAGTGAGGCTCTATTAAGATCCCTAAATTCAACACATAACCTCATCTCCCCATTCTTCTTCCTGAAAATAACAAGGTTGGAAACCCAACTAGTATGCTTAATGGGGTAGATGATACCACTCTCTATTAGTTTGAGCAATTGTTTATGCATAAGTGGCTCAAGCTTGGGATTAACAGGCCTTTGCTTCTGCCTCACTAGTTTGGTATTAGGTTCTAATTCAATGGTGTGTTGAGCAAGAGTAGGATCAAAAATTTTGAGGTCGTCATATTGCCATGCAAAAACATCATTGAATTCTTTGAAAATTTGTGTGTAATCTTGCCTTTCCAAATCAGTGTTCACTTTTCCAAATTGTAAGCTCTTACCTAGTTCCAACTCTAATTCAACACAATGTTCTTGTTGAACTACCAGGCCAGCTTTGTTTTTCTTAACTTCATCATCCTTGTTGAAGATAGTCTCCAAGGTGACAAGACCTCTAGGCATCTTATTAGACTTAAGTTGTATCACTTGATCACCATAATTTTGTGATAGCCTATCTTGATTATGCTCTGAAAAAACATCTTCTACAAACAAGAATTGCAGAATTTATTCATCATTGTCAAACACCTGCCAATTGACATCATTATCATGAGTAGAAGGTCTGACAATCACTTTGATATGTTGTTGATCCATTTCTTTTGAAATGCTATTTGGAATATCATACTGAGATCCAACAGTAGCTAACCTATTTGCATTCTAATTTAGCTTCCTAGGGATAGCAACAATATTGAAAGCACAAAAATCTTCACTTGCATCCCAAACTCTATGTTTGTATGCTGTCAAGGTGTCATTTTTCATTACACTTATCCCTCTTACTTGGTTGACAACTAACTCACTGTCACCATAAACTTTTAAGGCCTTAAGCCCTCTTTTTCTAGCCCACTCTAGTCCATTGACTACACTTTCATATTCTGTAGTATTGCTAGTGCAGGAGAAATTGAATCTAAAGGTAGTATAATACCTTTCTCCTTTTGGGGACACTAGCATAGCACCACCACTAGAACCATGTCTACTTCTAGCTCCATCAAAAAATAGTTCCCAAACTTGATTATTTTGATCCTTTGAATCAGTGTCTTCTTTGAGGAGGCTTGGCTCTATGGATCCACCTTCTTGTATCAAATAACTTCCCAAACCAAAATCCCAAATAAGGTTTTCTTGGGCCTCTGAAGCTCTTTCATCTAGAAGAATATCATGGATACTTTCTATCTTTGTGCTTGCTTCACTAATGGTTTGGAAGTCATTGTCATCAAATATAGGGCAATTTACATTGATGGTACTAGACACATATGGTTCTATATGGTGTGCTTCTATTGGTTCTGACTTACTGGTGACCTTGTTCCCATACCTTGTATGAAATAACATGTGAGACCAATTAGAAGATAGATACCCTCTTATCTTAGCTATAAACTCCGTTAAAAGACATATAGCAAATAATGCAGGGAGATCTATGATGCATATATCTAGGAGGATGGAAAAATTAGGACTAGTAGGAAGGATTAGACTGGTATCCTTGGCCACACCTATAGTATTGACTAAGGATCCATCAATTTGTGTAACCTTCTATTGGAAGGGCTCATATTTTAGTCCTAATTGGTCAGCTACTTTCTTTTGCATCATAGTACTAGTAGCTCCACTATCTACCATACAATTATGTACTAAAGATTTTCCAATGATTAAAGATACATAAAAGGGAGGTGGCTTTGAATTCCTACCTTGCATGGTATTGGTCTTGGAGTTTCTAGTTGGAGCCTCCTTTTGTTGATTAGTGTTAACCAACACTGGCTTTACAACTTCTTTTGTAGGTTGAGGAGTTGTTACCTTTGTCATGGCTTTCTTCAAAATTTTAGGCTGTCCTGGAAGAGCCAAAGAGTCCCACATGGACATGGTGACATTCACCTTCTTCATATTGTCTACAATGTTAAAAGGTGTCACACTATGTACTCTCTATTGTGCCTTTACTATGATGGGCTCCCCCTCTTTGGAATGTTGGCCTTCCTTGCTTGTAATGATAGAAGCCTCCTTAGGTGTGATGGGAGTAGCTTGTTGCAGTGGCTCTACAGATGTAGTGGCTTTGGCATTGGAATCTACTCTCTCCATGTCTTGAGCCCTTCTCTTTGCTCTTGTATAGGAAACAAAAGCAACTTCATCATTGATTACATTGAAGGCTGGTTTCTCCCAACTAAAGAGAGCAGTCTCATGCTCTTGTGATTCTTGTTGAGGCACTAACCCACTAGATGAAACCTCTGATTGAGCTTGTGAGACATTCTAGACCATTAGAGCTTGGTTCATCCATCCATTTGAACATGTAGCCTAATTATGAGGCTGATTACAAGGAAAGCACCATTCATTCTCTATGGCCATATTATTTTGACTAGGAACCATATCCCTGATTGAATTTGTAGAATTTAGAGGTGTAGGGTTGTATGGTTGAAATGGTCTCTGATTAAAATTTTGTCTTTGTCCTTGATAACCTCCTTGGTATGGTGGCCTATTTTGCTGATAAGGTTGTCCTTGATTTTGGTATTGCTAACTAGGACCTTGGCCTTGTGTCTGAAAGGGTGGTCTAATTCCTTGACCTTGTTTCTTTAGATTTGTGACCTCTTTAGTCAAGGTCTGCAACAAATTTGTCATTTCTTGCTAACTTCTCTGTTGGCTATTCTTTATTTCTTGCAACTCTTGAGAGAAACTTGTTGTCAGCTCCTGGCCACTAGTACTAGCCTAAGGTGCTAATATGGTGGGAATAGGGGTAAATGGGGGTACGTGTGTAGGTGCAATGGGTTGAAGGCTAGGAAAAATGGGCTCCGGTGGCCTTCTAGCAATCATGCCTACTTGGATTAAACAATTTTCAGCCCTGACAACTATGTCAAAAGCTTGGGGTAAAGAGGTACCACCCATAGATGGGATCATGATAGAGATTTGACCATTCAGACTTTGCAAGTAATATAGGAAAGCATGGTTAGCTGATGGTCTCACAGAGACTGGAATTCTATTCCATGTCTTAAAGAATCTACTATTGTAATCTGTCATTTTCTCTTGAGGGTCTCTCTTAATGGTTGTCAACTACTCCACCAGAGACAAGTTATCTGATTTATCCTCAAAATGTGTACTTAATGCATCCCCTAATTCATCCCATGAAGTAATAGAACCAATAGTTAGAGTTCTAAACCATTCTAGAGCCTTACCTTTGAGAGAGGCTACTAATAATTTCATGGCCACATCTTCTTGGGTTATGTTGTGTATGCTGCAGATGGTGGTCACATCTCTTATGTGTTCAAAAGTAGTTGTTTGCCCTTCACCTATGAAATTAGGTACACTCTTTAGTACCACCAAGGGCACATCATGATGTTAAGAAAATACCAAGGGACTTCCTTGGTTGAAAGGTGCAAAGGCAAACTGTCTAGCCATTGTAGGAGTTGGAATCTGAAGATTGACAACTATGTGAGTTGTACTTGTTGTTGGATTTGAATCCTCTTCTAGATCTCTAGTTAGAGATCTACCTCTTCTTATGGAATGAAAGGGAAAAGGTCTCCTTTCTAAGGTATCTGGTGGTGTTGATTGAACTCTCCTTGCAGGGGATGTTCTTTGAGTTGACCCACCTTTGTGACTTCCTTTTGAGGGCAACTCTAAAAATTTAGTGGGCTTTGAGCTTCTAGTCTCAATCTTTCTCATAAACCTTAAACAATCTTGGCTTGGATCTTTGAAATCCATGGAGTCACCAGATATACTTGATAGAATGACTTCTAAAAGCCTATTTTATGTAGTCTGTATATCAAAGATAGCATAACTTTAACATGAATCTGATTCTTTTACTATCCCACCGAGCATGCCAAAATTGTTATACACTAAGTTTGCACCCTTGTTTCAAGCTCTCATAGTCTTAATAACCTAGTATAACATGAGAATCATCTCCAGTATGTGGGACCTATGCTAACTAAGATGAGACCTCTAGGTTCTAGGCTGGTTCCTATTGGATAATCACCTTAATTTGCTTCTTGACAGGAAAAGTAAACTTTTGAAGGAGTGCTTGAGAAGGGAAATGACTTGAAAGAAAACTACCTAATAGGTGATACACTAAAATGAAGGGTTTGAATCTCAGTATAGAGGATGAAATAATGAACAGCTTAGGTCTAGGAGATCACAACTCACTAAATAGGCTTGCATAAGTATTTCATAGAAGGGTCTGCAATAGAAAGAGGCTATTCAGGGAAAGAAAGGATTTCACAAACAATAGCATTCCTAAGGGATTTAGACACAATTTATGACCTAAAAATAAACATTGACATCTGCAACTTGGCATAGGAATGAGACAAGATTGTTAGGGGGATGAAGTATACCCACAAAAGTATTCACATCCAATCATCCACAATAACACACAATAGTTGTAGAAAGAGAGAGGGATCAGGAACCCTAAGATATCATTGAAAACATCATATACTTTAATCCAATAAGAGATAATTCAAATAGAGAAGCATAGGGACATGAAGGATTGTCACAAAATACCTCTGCAATGTTTTTATTATCAATGGGAACTTTACAACTATATAAGCTAGAGGGTAGAAATGATACCACAGATGACCCTTAAGAAAAGATGAATTTCTTCTACAATTATGAACCTCTCCTTTTACATAAAAAGTCAATTCTGAGCTCAAAAGCTCCAAAAATACATTATATACATCTCCTCTAAACAAGCAGGAGCAAAACCTAACTAGGGTTACAGATTTGCAATAGAATAGCAAACCCCAACTCAACCAAGTGTGATCATGAATATATCTCTACAACATTATGGCCGATCAGACCTCAATTTTGTGTGCCCATTCCTATACTACATCAACCTATAGACAAGTGACTTAGATTCATCCACTTTCCTGCACAAAGTCTTGCCATGAATGCATAACTAGTTGCAATTTGAGACAAGAAATGACCCATGACGGCCACCCATACCTTGTCATCATCCTCCTTTAACTACAAATGTCCTAGAGACATAAATTCTCTGAACTACCTCATCGCTCATAGCCTGCAAATCAAATACTGGCAAAAACCCTCTTAGAACTATTTGAATTTGAAATTTAACAACTAGCTGGTCATTTTAAAATGTGACCCTCGATATCCTTATATCTCCCGGAAAATCAACGGCCATGATATGCTGAGAAAACAACTTTAAAACCCTTCTAACAAGTCAAAACCATCATGGAAGTCAATGGCTAATGAGAAATGAGTGAGTCGACATGTCAGCATAGTTGGACCCACCTCGAGCCCTTCTTCCTTTAAGTCATTCGACGACCACGTGACCAAAGAATTGTCTCATTCATGAAATCCTTTCAAGCTTGGGCCCATTTATGCCACTTGGCATTCTTTTATTTGCTCTAGCTGCTCCATCAACAAACACCTCGACAAGCTCTAACAACACACCCATTCAAACTAAGATTCCAATCTAATGGCAGGTGCATGATCTCATGACCATTGAATATTCCTTTAGATCATACACCTGCCATAGATCTTCATTAAGCCATGACCCCACTAACACATTAGTCCACTTGGAAGTCTTCATTAGCATGCAACAACCAATCGCATTTGAGCAAGTCAGCATACCTGGCAACATGGTCCCATAGATTTTCTCTTTACTTTGACCAATCAAAAGATGACATGTCACCCTGACCTGGCATTGGACCCACTGATAGGACTTGAACACTTGGTAGATCAAATGATAGGCACATGATTGCATGTATCAAAAAATCTCTATGCAAAGATACACCAGTTGTTGATCTTCATCCTTCTGACATCCCTACAAAGATTCTGACAGGGTCCCACTGACATGTCCCAGCTATGTGCCCATCAACCAATGAAATTTGAACACATAAGCAATATGAGGACCCACCTGACAAGGCTCTAACAACAAAGTGAAATCAAAAGTCAGTGCATAATCTCATGGCTCTAACATAAACCATGAGATCATGCACCAGCTGTAGGATTAAAAGGGACACAATCTGTCAAGCCCACTCTGACATTCTTTACAAATCATCATCTCTTGACTAATCAGGATCTTCCACATAGGATGACATGGTATTGGACCCACTGACACACTACAGTGCTTCACAAAAGGGAAGATCGATGGCTATCGCAAGATCACATGTGTCAGAAGAACCCCTTGTGAATTCATGACAACTATTGGATCTTCCTAACTGGGACCCCACTAAAGTGACCACCAAAAAACTTAGTGAATACATGACTGAGGAAAGGTTAGTTGTTTTGCTGGGTCATGGGATGTTAAGACTTAACCACCAAACATTTGGTGACTAAGAGAACCAATGTAGTCACTAAATCACTAAATAATAGGGGTAACCACCGGAGAACTTAGAGAACTTGTGACTGACCAATGAGAATTAAAGTGCACATGGGTATTGGAGGGCTTTAAGTGGAAGATAAAGTAACTTGAAAATAGAATGAAGGCTAGGGTTTCTTATGGTTTTTTTCCACAACAGCTACATTTTCAAATATTTTGACCTGTAGACCAGGGAATGAAACAAATTGCACAAACCAGAAGGAAGGACATGAACCTATGAAATTTTCAGGGAAGCCCGACAGGGTAAAAATAAAGATCTTGGGATGGGTTTTAGCCAAATTTACATGCACGTGATTTTAGAATCAGTGCTTAGGGCCAAGAACTAGTAGAGCTCATCACAAAGGTATAGTAGCAAGTGAAAGAAACTTTGCAAAAGTCTAGTTTGAAGTACAAAGAAAATGCTGACAAGAGAAGGAGAGAGGTCCATTTACAAGTAGGAGATAGGGTTTGGGCATTTCTAAGGAAGGAGAGACTACCTAAGGGTACATACTCCAAACTTCAAATGAAGAAAACTAGTGGAGACTACCTAAGGGTACATACTCCAATCTTCCTCAAAGAAAACTAGTGGAGATTGAAGCAGTTTTGGACTCCAAGCTACTAAAGAAGACCAGATCAAAAAACTACATGTAGTACTTAGTCAAATGGAAGGGTCTCCCTAACATTGATGCTACATGGCTCACCAAAGATCAAATCAAGCAACATGGGACTTTGGTAGAGCACCTATCCTCAAGTAGGGAGTTGAGTTTTAAAACTCAAGGGGAGTATGGTGTAGGAACACCTACTCTACAATCATCAAACAACACCACTAAGGATCCTAAACACATCTAGTGTCTTAGAGTTTCTAATCAGGCACCTAGACCAAGCTGTCAGGCCTAGCTCTAGGATTGGCACAATTATAAGCCCCTAGATAGCTATGGTCAAAAGTGGTCAATGGGCCTAAAATATTAGGATCTTAGGTTCTTTTATGTTTTAAGGTCTTTGATCCATTTTGGATCATTGGTTAAGGTTAGGACCAATTTTGGTCACTAGTTTTGCAATTTTGAAACTTAGGCAAAAGCTACTCTAAAAGTTGTCATGCAACTTTCGAGCAACTTTCTAAAAGTTGTCAAACACTTGTAATTAACCCTCCCAAATAGATATTTGGTTCAAACCACTCATGTAACTATTGATATTATCCTATATAAGCCCTTATAGGTGGGTGATAGGATAGAGACAGGTAATTTGGCAACCAATCAATAAAAATCAACCATTTTCCCTGCAACCCTCAAGAATAGTGCCTTGGTATGGATGAGTATAGTCCTATATGCATGATTTTTTTAGTTAGGACATTTGTGTGTTCAATCTAATTTCAAATTCAGTTGGTCTCAAGATCTAATTCATCCTAAATCAGAAGCTATCAAGGTTTTTGTGTGGTGACCCGAATTGAGGGTTTCTCCAGTAGGTTTCAAATAGGGCTCACTCTTTTGACCCTATTCCACCATGGGAATTTGATGTGCCTTGGTGGAATGCAAATTTTTTTTCTATGATTTCATAAAATTCAGGTTAGAGGTGGAGTTCTATAGGGAGGTGAGTTTGTCACAAAGCCCTAGGTGTATAGGTCCATATGTGCACCTGATTGTGACTTAGGACAGTCATGATAAAATCTGATTGGGGATTCACCAAGACCCAAAACTTAGGATTTGAAACCTTTATACATACCCCCAAATGATCCCATCATTAATCTTTCCATTGGCTTGGAGGAAGAGGCACTTGTAGTGCAAACTATCCCTAATTAGGCCTATTAGCCCTGTTATAAAATTGGCTAAAATAGTAACCTCCTTTTGGTTTCAAGTCCTAGTGCTTGGATATGTTCCATAAGCCCTAAAAGAGTATTAGGATCCTCAATTTTATCTACACCTTGTTTGGAAGGATTTTGAACTAGTTTCAAAAGGCTACAAACCAAATCCTAGGATTGTGTAGCAACATAACCTATGAGTTTCTCAATGGTGAAAGAACCATTGGAACTATAAAAATAAAACCTAAATAGGCTAGAGAAATTTTTATAAGCCACCTTTGGTCTTAGTATCCATTTCATGGGGTTTGAGTACTTATTTTCCTAAAGAGGTTTCTTAGTGAACTCTTGGTTTTTGGTGCTTAGGACTTTGGCAAGCCTAGTGATTAGGTTGCATTGCATGGTAGGGTTGTGATAACCTTCTCTAAGTCTTTTTATCATACCTATGATAGGTATCTAGCTATTGACTCCCTTCACCTTTGGTGTTGAGGGATTGGATTCTTGCCATTACACACTATTTGGAGGCTTCCATTGACCACTACTGCATCAAACATGTATCACTTATGTATGTCCATCTATGGTTTTTTTGGTCTTATTATGTATTACTTATGATGTTTTAGTACTTGGCATATCTGTATGTTCATATTATGAGGTTAGGACTTTTCTTGGTGGCTTGAGTGCACATGAGGGTTCCCTAGACCGACAAGATAAATCTTTTGATGTATTTTATGGTTTAATGGCTTGTGTGTGTGGGTAGGGGACTAGGTACCCTAGGTTAGTCGCTCACCATATGTGTTGGAACCCAAAGTGGTTTCTAGATGATCCTATGGGTGAATTAGTAAAAAGTGATAACTGTATACTAGAAATAGTATCTTCATAGAATTAGTATTGACAATAAATGAAATAAAAACTAAATAAACCATAATGAAGTAATATATCTAAGCTAGAAATTGACAATTAAGCATCTTATGGTTCTCTAAATAAGAATTTTAATGCAAAGCTCTCAAAAAGCTTCCATTAATGACAGTCCTAGGATAAGAAAGATGAATGATTAAAGCTAAAGCTAATTACTCAATTCCAATTTGAAAGCTAAATTAGATCTAAATTGCCTTTCAAAGCTCAAATTGCAAGAGGTTTAGTGCAATTCTCAAATGTGTGGTTATTGAATTATGAGGAATTTGGTCTTCATTTTATAGATTTTCCCAATGGTAGGGGGTGCAGTGTAGTTGATCATGATTAAGCCTTGGTTGAGTCTTTGGTTCCACCCTTTGAAGACAATGCAAAGCTTGTGTCCTCAAAGCTTGGGGCAAGTACACAAGATGAATGGACAAGATTCTCTTTCACTTTGAGTGATTGAGATTGAATTTGGCTTGATCCATGTGAATGCCTTTCCTCAAATCCTATTGGTTGATTGAATTTCCTCCCTTTTTGGGTTGTTGAGAGAAATTAGGATTTATTAATTGATTTAAATTCATTTTTTTAGCCATGTACCCCTTGAATGGGTTGAATTTGATTTAATCCAAGATTGTTCAATTATTTGATTTAATTGTATTTTGATTTCATTGCATTTGATTAAAACCCTCTCAATTTTGACTTATCTCGAATTAAGACTTGATTTTAATTTTGATTGGATAATTATGCATTGTGATTCGATTAATTCAATTTTTTCCTTGATTTTCTTTGAATTGGTCTTTGTCCATTTTCAGGTGATTATAATAACCTAATAGTGAACTTGGGAAAGGGGGGTTTTCAAAAGATAATGAAAGAGAAATAATTAAGTCCACGTAGTCCTATTGGAGTATCGGGACCATAGTTAATGGCCAAGGTGGATCCCAATTCAAAAAGGGGGGGCTGGGGTTACATGGTTTCTAGGGAGGATCCCAATATGCAGGATATGTGATGACACTCACCTAGATGGTATGCTAGAAACCTAACCATTGTGTATAGTAAAGTAATATCTTGTTAAGTCTTTTCTTTTGTTTTCAAGTATTGGTTTGGAAAGCCTTAGGTTTCTTGAGGCCTTGTGAGTATCTTGGTTCTATATCATAGCACAAGGGGTGGAACTTATTAGTTTCACATGGCTTGGTGGAAAATATCTTTTGAGGTACTATTCATGGTTCATGGCTTGGATGTGTTATAGATTTTGTGCAGTGATAAAAGATTTATCAAGTTGTATCATGTATCATTGAAAAGAAAGATGTAAAGATCTCTTTGTAAATACTTCAGACCATTCATGTAATTATTATTGTAATTATATTCATTATCATAAATTGAAGGATTAAAGCAATGTAATTAGGGAGGGATAATTCTAGGGGTTTTTCAAGGGATGTTATTTGAAGATTCAAAAATTGAAATGAAAATTTTAATGTTGTGTTATCTCTTCTATCTCTCACATGTTCAAATGAAAAGAAATGTTTCATATTTATAGGTTTAATTGCAAATTGAAAAGTAAATTATTCAATGTGCAAGTAAAAGGAATGAAAATGAAAGATATAGTTCTGAAATAAATATTACTTTCTTACCTTTCTATTATAATTTGAAATTCAATGTAAAGAAAAAGGAATTCAATTTGGATAGTAAGGAAATGAAATGATTTTAGTTTTTAATGAAATCAATAAGGGAACCTTAAGGAATGTACTTGTGAATGTTAATAATGAAATGTTAGAATGTTAAAAAAAAAATGTTACTTGCAATTTTAGGTTAAAAGACTTGATTCCTTATGGGTTCCCTAGTAGGGAAATTACATTTGGTATCTAAGCCTTGGTTGCTACATTGGGACCTTAGGGTCTATTTATGTTTAAAACTCAAACTCTTTGACACATTGAATACTCATTAAAACTAGTATCTAACACTTATGTTGCACCACTCTTCCAGGATGCCTCCCATCACCCACAAAAGAGCTAAGGATAGAATTCAGGAATCTTCCTCAAGATCTAGACTAGAGAGTTCCCATGGGGAACATGAGGGAGAAATTAATAAAGAAAACCATAGGGATGAGAGTCAAAGTAATGACTCAAAAGGAGCCCAAATTAGATAACTTATGCAACAACTTTTGCATAGACTTGACAACCTCAAAAAATGAATCAATTCTGAAGAAGGAAACCAAGCTCATCACCCAGATAGGGAAAGAGATAAAGGTTGACCTTAACCCCTTTATGTCAACCTTGACATGCATTGCTCTGACAAAAATTCTATATGTAGATCCTGAAAGTTTGCTAAAAAGGGTATCTAGATTTGTATTGTAAATAATTATTTTGCACTTGTTCATGCAAGAAAAATGATTTTTTTGTTTGGATGAGGGGTTTTCCTTGGTCAAACCCCAATTTTGAATCAACCTTAAAATGGAATTGAAATAGAGAATGCTAGCAAGTAGTAGAAGTAGATCTAACAATGAAGCTATGATATTCAATAGATATGCAATTGTATTTGAAATGTAAATAAGTATGTTGATGTGAAAACTTGGACTCAACACTAATAAATGTAAATCAAAACCTCCACAATTGTATGCTTGGAATCCACCTTGAAGGAAGAATGAATCAATCTTGAAGATGAACAAAGGATCTTGAAGGAAGATCACACCACCATGATGAATAGATCTAGGGTTTGAATGATGAATCTTGAATGCTTGAACCAAATCCCTTCAAAGGCTTGAACGCTTGAATCCTTGATCTTCAATGGAGAACTTGGATGCTTGAATGCTTGGATGTAGATGATGTTAGAAATAGGGAATACTGAGAAGGGGGGGGGGGCGAATCAGTATTCTAAAAACTTTCTCTTTTGCCCAATTATGGATATAACAGATTAACTCGATACATGCATAGAAGAGTAAACTAAATAATATGCATAGCAATAAAGAAAATGAACTCATAACACATTATTTGTTCTCTAGGAAACCCTGGCCAAGGGAAAACCCTAGTGGGGATGGTACCCACAAAGATCCACTAATCAAAAGTATCTTGTTAAGGATGTTCACCCTATTAGGAGCTTGTTACATATACATAGTGTCTCAGTCCTAATGAAGGGACTTTAGGCCTTGTTAGAAGCCTCAAACTTGCTAAGAGTTGGTAGTAGAAAATGGAATGATTACAAGATGAGCCCACTTCCCAAACATGTAATTTACAATAATTACTAATTAAAAATAGGGCAAGGTACATAAATTTTTTTAGGAATGGGAACACTGAGAGGGGGGGGTGGGTGAATCAGTGTTCACTGTATATTTATCTATTTACTTTAATCTTTAAACTGAACTCAAATGCTTATGTACTAAAATGAACATCCACATAAACATGAAACATGAAATTATCACATAAAACCAATGTGGTTATGGGGAAACCCAAATAGGTAAAAACCCCGATGGGAATTAACACCCACTAATATTATGTACTAGTGTTTAGTGATCCTTGTTAGAAGATCCTTAACCTTGTTAGGAGTTGCTTTACAATGTATTAAGTATAGTAGACCTTGCCAAGGGTTAGACCCTGTTAGGAGTCTTTTATAGTAGTCCCTATTAGGGGAGTGGACGCATTTTCCTAGATCTCACTACTCAAGTGGTGAAGGCTACAAACTTTTGATCTTAGATACACACTATATCTGCTAGATGAACTATTACTGTGACACTACTTGTTGGATCAGTTCCTTTGATGCACTGATGCTTTGACCTCTTGAAAAGATCTAATACATCATATAAACTCTTTGCACACTTCTTCTCTACTTATCACAACTCTATATCAACTTGCATGCCAATTACAATGGGCGCATCTCATATTTATATGTGCATACACAATAAACAACTAGGTCAGCCCTTAGATCTAATACATACAATGCTTCCAAATAAATTGGCTTAAGAATGTTTACAAACAAAAATATACATATGTTGGAAACCTAATTACAATAGGCTCATATCCTTTGCATCATTAGATTATAACCACAACTCAAAATGCTAACAGTCGGCTGCTTATTTTGTTCTTCACTGGCACACACTGGTTGTGCAACTTCAATTGCTTGTATCTTTCTCATACTTGCATATCTGATCATGCACTCATAGACTAAGAATGAATATAGTATAGCTAACTTAACTTCTATGGCACACACCATAACTCGATTGTACGCATGTGCGCTGATGCTCTGAGCTGCAGGAACTTTGTACACTGTCTCGTCTTCAACACTTAACTAATTTTTGATCTTCTCATCAAGTGCATTGACTCTAAACTGCTGCCATAATGACAACACTATATTAGTATAACTAACTTTCCAAAAATCTCCCCCTTTTTCATTGATGGAAACAAAGGAATATGCCCAAGTTACTAATTGTTCTTAATACAAAAATATTTTGTCTTCTATACATACACTTATATCTCCCTATACATATTGTGATGCATAATCTATACACAACTCCCCCTTTGAAATTAATGACAAAGGTGTTTCAAAAATTGTATTTACAAATACTCACTAAGGGAAAACATCTGAATATGCTATCTTGAGGTTTTGGATCTCCTTCCAAAATGTGATCAAAGAGTTTACTATCTGGAGATGGGTGCATAGTGCATACTATAGCTTCTCCATCTTCTCCAAGTCAATGCTAGGACCATGATTATATGTTTCTATTGTGGCATCTATGTCCTTAATGTTCTAATTGAGTATATCTAATGAGGGTGCAAGAGCATTCCTGAGCTGTGTTTTCCTTGCCCTGGTTTTTGGCAATTCCTTTTCGACCTTCTCAATCTTATCTATTTTCCCTTGGTATACATTATTACACATGTTTACATCTGTAGATGTGTCTTTTACTAGACTCTTGACTTTCTCAATCATAGCTTCTGCCTCTTTTATTTTCTTGAAATGGGCATCAGTAAGCTTATCCTGATCCATGCATTCTGCAATGATTCTTCTTTCTTGATCTACAAAATCTTTTAAGGATCTTGACCAAACTTGAGTGAGCTTAGGTCAAGTGCAAAGTTGCTCATTAATTCACTCAACCTCTTCTTCAAATAGTTTTCTTCTGCAACTAGGGATGCAGATTCTCCAAGGCTTGAGAAATTACATTTGAAATGTGAGATGATTGTACTCACATCATTAAAAAAATGTATCTTTGACACTTTCTTGTCCTCTAGAAACAAATTGTTTAGAATGTTTACTAATTCTACCAAGAGGGGATTCCTAATCACTTATTTTTCTTTGGCCTTTTCCATGGCTAGGATGCTAAATTTTATTAGATCTTCTTCTCTCCATGAGTCCAAACTGGATGTGTCAAGTGTCAAACTTGACAAAAATGCTGCTAAAGGAGTGATGGGAGTGCTATCCATCACTTCTTGTTTCACCTTGATTAGTTCTATTGACATTTCATCCTTTTTCTCACTTTCTTTTTCCTTTTCTTCTTCTTTCTTTTCTTCCTCTTTTTCTACTTTTTATTTTTCTATTTCTTTTTCATGTTCTTTCTTTTCTTCCATCTTTTCTTCTTCCTTCTCATCATTAATCAATACTTCTTCTTGATGAGTGGGTGGTGTACTACTGCATAATATGTTAGCTTCTTGTGTGCTCACAAAGGCTTCTTCAAACTTATCCAACTCGGTGTTAGTGGCCGCCATGGCTATCTCTACATTATCAATGATAATGGTGCTATCCTTGGGTGACTCTTCATGGGCAGACTTATCTACCTTTGATTGTGCTTCTATTGTAGGTGCTGAATCTTGAGGACTTGTTACTGATGCATTAGTGGGCTCTACCACCTTGACCTCCTTTATGGTTACTTGTACTTTGGGTGCAGTAGGTGGATACATGTGCCTATTCATAAAGACCTTCTCAAAGGCTTTCTCTATTTCTTTGGCAACTAATTCATAGTTTTTATCCATTATATTCAATGTTCTTGTCTTGGTCCTGAGGTGAGGCTTCACCAGATCTAACAGTAACTTCTTCTCTTCTAGCTCACATACAGGAAGAGTTTCATCTAAGATCTTCTCTCTTATCCATAGATCTTTTTCTATTTCCTGTCTCTTTAGGAATTGTAGAATGTTCCATACCTTATCAAGGATCATAGTCTTAAGTTCCAAGACTATCTTCTTCAACTTTGTCATGTGTTTGATTATCATACTATGTATCTTAGATTTGTCTATTTAACTAATTTTTTCATAAAACTTCCCTACTTGATCAATTCTTCCCTCATCAATTATTCTTGCACTTAGCACACTAGGACTAGTTTTGAAACTTACTTCAGGAGGTGCTTGTGAGTTCCTTCTATTTCTTGTGACTCTTGAGGGTGGATGAATAGTGTCGATCTCTTTCTTCTTCTTTGGTAATGCCTTATACTCTAGAGGAATAGCAGGGTCAATGGTTTCCTTGGGCACAGAGGGAGTATCATCAGTTTTATCCTTATGTACATCAGATTTCTCTATCTTTACCTTCTTCAACTTGGGATCATGAGATTTTGCCTTTGCTACATCTGTGCTCTCTAATTCCAAAGCAATCTTTTGTTCTTTTGCTTTGTCTAGATTTGCTTGAGATACTCCATTTATTCTCAAGATCTTTGATGTGACCTTGGCAACCTTTCTTTTTGTTGCTATACTATTTAGTTTAGCATCAATCTCTCATCTTTTCCTCACAAGTTCCCCATCATGGCTCATTAGGGTCAGTAGGAGTTGAAAGAAATACTTGAGCATATGCTTCTAAAACTTGTTCCTCTACTTCATATCCAAGTGGATGAATGCACTTTGTTCTAGGTATAACTTCCTCCATGCATGTTGTATCTATTTCAATCATAAAACAAATACCATCCTTTTATTTCTCAATAATGTTCTCTGGAATTCTGTACCTCATTTGCATCTTGACCCTGAAGGTCTTCAACTCCAATCTTATGTAATATCTCAATGTACTTTTAGTGGATTCCTTGTAAGATATCTATGGCATGGTTGGAATGGACTTGTCCAAATATGAATCTGATACTTTCCCAACTATATGAAGGTACATGTAAATGATCAAAGACCCAAACCTACATATCTTGGTCTTATCATGCTTGATTTCCTTGATGTTATCAATCAATTGTGCATGCAAGATCTCACATAGATTGAACTCACCATCTTCCTTCACAAGTCTGATGGCTACTAGAATTGTGGCCGTAGACACACTATTCACCTTGTTGGTGTGTTGAAACCTATATCCAAGTATCATGGACATCATTTTGATGTCAGCTTTCTCAATAGGCTCAATTTTCATCCCGTGCCTATCACTCCTTGACTTACATGTTTGCTCAACAATTTTTTTGACATCCTTTCCCATAGGAAGGATGATGCCAGACTTAGATAGGCCTATCATCTCATATATTAGGTCACTAGTGATTCTTACTAGCACATAACCTATCCAAAATAGGTCATCATGAATTTTTCTCAAAAGTATTTTAATCCATTCTATCTCATAGAACTCATAGGTCGTAGCATACTCCACTATAGGGTGATCATTCCACTTCACATATTCATCCAAGAAGGTTTTGTCTAGTTTTAGCATGGTTTCCATGTGCGCCCTTAGTCTGTCCAATCCTATTGGTTCCTTCTTGCAATAAATGTAAGCTCTAATGTCTTCGACATGCATAATGCCCATAGGCATGTAGGAGAATACTCCAAGTCATCTAGGGTAGACTTAAATGGATGCTTCTTAAAAACATATCTTTTCTTTTATGCAACATCAAATACTATGGGAGTGGCCATCACTTACTTGATTTATTGCTTTTCAAAGTTCTATGAGATAATCTAAAGATTTTTGAATTGGTGCGACGAACTAGGATTTCTTCTACCGATCAAATGAACTACTAATCACTAATAGATCAATCTACAAGTCTTTACAATAACTTTTGAAGCTCTTTCTACTCTCCAATTTCTCTGAGTTCAAATGTAATGAGAAATCAAAAAGCTTTCTATGTACTTAAAGTGAAAATTCTACCATTAATGCTTGCCATGTAAACCAAGTTGTCACTAAGAAATTTCTATCTTCCATTCTGCAAGGAATCGGCTAGTGCGCTCTTGCACAAAGGCTTCTTTAGTCTCCAAAAGCTTAAGTCCAAAGGTGCATACTTTGAAAGTGAGTATACAAGCTACCTAGGGGTTTAAAGCTAAATTATCTCCCCCTATGACCTTGAGGGCCATTTATCTAGATGTAGAGGGTGTGTCTACTATGGATGCATCCAATACATACTCATCAACTTTGTCATTCTTTATTTCTGACCAAATCAAGCTCGCATACTTTGAAGCTTTCACAAAATTGACTTCTCCTTTGGGATCCAAAACTAGTTCTTTGGGCTTTTTAGGGCTTTCCTGACCTTCCATCCTTGATCTACATAACTTTGAGATATGTCCAGCCTTGATATAAGAGTGACAAATGACTAGAGGCCTTATGTTCCTTGGCACATTAACATGGGTCACCATCTTACATTGTTTAGTTGAGTGATCATTATAGTTACATATCTAACATGTAAAATTCTGAGAGCTTCTTATATTTGATTGATTCTAATTTCTTTGATTATGAGTTTTGTTCTTTTGGCTTATCTTGTAATTCATAGCTCTAGGACCAAATTTATTGCATGAATAACAATAACCATTGAAAGGTATTACCTCTATATAGTTCATTGCTATGTGTCCATGCTTGTTACATGCATAACAAGTGTGGTCAATAGGCTTGCTCTCATTCTTAGGTGGTTCAGTATGATCCTTGGTCTGACTTCTAGTCTCTTTAGCATCTGAGGTGCCTTCTGGTGCTTTCATTCTTTCTCGCATGTTATCAATCTGATTATGTGCTTCATTGTATCTAATGCAACTAGTATCTCCTTTAGATCTTCTTGCATATAACTGAGATTCTATTAAATTAGAACTGGTGTGTAATTTATCAATGTGATTCTTAGCCTCTTTCAATTCAAATTCCAAGCTTTCCTTTTTGTTTCTTAGTTCTAAGATTTCCATGTTTGCTTGCCTCAATTCTTCATTCAGTTGAAGGTTCTCTTTGACCTGTTCATCATAGACTTCCTAATTGTTAGTCACCTTATCATAAAATTCTTCAAGTTGTTCTTTTAAGGATTTATTTTCTTCATTTAGCTTCTTGACCATTGTCCCTAGATCACTGGTAGAGCATTCTTTCAAATATTTCCTTAGCCTTTTGATGACTAATTGAGCATCACTAAGTTTTTCCCTTAGTTCTTCAATTTCTCTTTCAAATTTGTCCAGGTCTTCAAGAGCAACTTCTAGATTTCTTTTCAAATGTTTCATTTCTACTTTTTCCATGATCTCCTTAAGTGGTTAAACTTCTATGCTAAGGACCAGAGCTCTGATACCAATTGTTAGGAATGGGAACATTGAGAGGGGAGGTGAATCAATGTTCACTGTATATTTATCTTTTTACTTTAATCTTTAAAGTGAACTCAAATGCTTAAGTACTGAAATGAATATCCACATAAACATGAAACATGAAATCAACACATAACACTAATGTGGTTATAGGGAAACCCAAATAGGTAAAAATCCTGGTGGGAATTGACACCCAGTAATATTATGTACTAGTGTTTAGTGATCCTTGTTAGAAGATCCTTAACCCTGTTAGGAGTTGCTTTACAATGTATTAAGTACAATAGCCCTTGCCAAGGGTCAAACCCTTTTAGGAGTCTTTTACAATAGTCCCTATTAGGGGAGTGGATGCACTATCCTAGAGCTCACTTCTCAAGTGGTGAAGGCTACAACCTTTTGATTGCAGATACACACTATATCTGTTGGATGGACTGTTATTGTGACACTCCTTGTCAGATCAGTTCCTTTGATGTGCTGATGCTTTGACCTCTTGCAAAGCTCTAATACATCTTATAGACTCTCTGCACACTTCTTCTATTCTTATCACAACTCTATATCAACTTCCATGCCAAATACAATGGGCACATCTCATATTTATATGTGCATACACAATAAACAACTAGGTCGGCCCTTAGACCTAATACATACAATGCTTCCAAATAAATTGGCTTAAGTGTGTTTACAAAAAAACATATACATATGTTAGAAACCTAATTAAAATAGGTCCATAGCCTTTACATCATTAGATTATAATCGCAACTCAAAATGCTAACAATCGGCTGCTTACTCTGTTCTTCACTGGTACACACTGGCTGTGCAATTTCAACTGCTTGTATCTTTCTCATACTTGCATATCTAATCATGCACTCATAAACTAAGCATGAATATAGTCTAACTAACTTAACTTACAGGGCACACACCATAACTTTATTTTACACACGTGCACTCATGCTCTGAGCTATAGGAACTCTATACATTGTCTAGTCTTCAACACTTAACCAATTTTTGTCTTATCATCAACTGCGCTAACTCCAAACTGCTATATGAATTTTTTTCCATAATGAAAACACTATATTAGTATAGAAAACTTTCCAACAAATTTATACTTACTTTCTTGTCTCTCATAGCTTCGCATCAATATCTTTCACATATATGTTGACTATATCATCTATTTCATTACACTTCATTACTCTTTTATTACACTTCTTCACATTCCATATGCCTTACATTTATAAAAGTTATTAGAACTAATAACTCTTACAACCAGCTTTATGAAACATAAAGCACTTTAAAAAATACATTTTTACCCAAGGTTTAACATCTATGATGTCGTCCCTTTATGTTATTAATACATTATTTTGATAAACAATAACTTCAGCTTCAGCTCTATCTCTGGTAATACTACAATAACTTCTTTCATACATGTCGTACAGACTTGTGATCTCAGGTGAGTCTTCAATATGCATCATATTATCTATGTTCAAGTGTACAAGCATTTAAATTACTTCAATTGACATCACCAATCAAAACTGTCTCTGAGTACACTAGGAAAATAATGCTTACACTTAGACAATTTTGCTTCGTGCTCTGTCATTTTTGTTCTTTGTTATATGTGGTCTTCATGTAGATCATATGTTTCCATAATGACAACATCTAGATATCTAACTCAGCCAAATTTCCAACAATCTCCCCCCTTTTCATTGGTGGCAACATATGAGAAAATTGGCTAAGTCTCAAAACTTCAAAACTCAAAATTGTGGCCATAACAACAATATATCTTTACTGTCTTTATAACTCCATATATCTTATCTATACTCTATACTCCCCCTAGGAATATAATTCCTTAACATATATCAATTTTCTGCTATCATATCACTCCCCCTTTGACAACAATGACAGAAAGGGTGCCAAAAAATTGTGATCTCAAAAAAAAAGGTTTACCTTGATTCAAAATTGTAGATCCGGTAGGCTCACAACATAATCTACAAAGTTCATTTTACTGTTCTCTATCTCCTTCTCCCATGCCTTATTTACGGTGTTTGAAACACTAAGGAGTTCTTATAGACCGTAAGATGTGATCTCATATGCATGAAGGTTTGAAAAGTTGAACTTCTCATAGGATGTCTTGGATGAAAGACATTCTTCCAATTGTCCTTCAACTATGCCAATATTTACTAAAATGTGCTCTCTAAGAAGAGCGAATCTTCTCAATTTCTTGTCTTTTTCATCATTAAGAATTCTTATTTCATCATACATTTTGCCCATTCTTTTCTCAACATCAAAAAATTTCATATTAGGGCTGGCTAAAAGATTTACCTTTGACTGAATTCCTGCCTCTTTAGCCTTAATCTTCTCAACCACTTCTGAAACATGATTTTCAAATTTTGTACACTGAATGTACAAAGTTTTACCTCTGTCCAAATTTCTTCTAAGATCTTTTATACATACATCTAGATTGTTAATATCATTTCTGATATTCTAACTTATATCAAGAAATATTTTGGCCTCATAGGTTGCTTGAGCCTTCACTGTAGCAATATCAGATAAGTTAGTGAACTCATTATCAAATAATTTCATAACGTATCTAGCTCTTTCAATTGGATCTACCTCTGCTATCTAGTTAGTCACAACACTTTATAACTTTTATGTTATTTCTAGTAATGATCCTTCAAGGCTTTTTACCTTCTTATTCTTTCCAATTATCATGTTTAGGGATGTGATCAACTCCATTTGATCATCATCATCAACTTCTTTCCCAAAGCTTTTAGAAATAGATTCAATCTATGGTTTCTTTGCTACAATCTCAGGTGTAGGACTAATTTCTTCTTTGCTAGGTGCTTCTTTATGTCCTTGAATCTCTATACTTTCTTGATTTTTTGTTTTGTTTTCTTCTTCTTTCCTTGTTTCTTTCTTTCCTTCTTTAATTGATCTATCATGCTCTTCTAGAGCCAGATTGTCAACAATTTTCTCAAGGTTACTAAAAGGATTATCATCACTGTCCATTGTGATCTTAGTTCCTTCCATATGCATTGATTCATCTTCAATGTTAATTGATGGTGGAGAGGGACTCTTTTGATGCTCAACTTCCTTAGCTTGGTTTTTTGTAATACTAGTTGTCATTACCTTTACTATTGCTTTCTTAGTTTCTTTGTTTATCTCTTGATAGCTACCTCCCAATATCTAAAGGGCTCTTCTTTTTGTTCTCAAATGAGTACCAAGTTCTTTCATAATTTATTTAAAATGATCTTCATCTCTAACATCACATAGTTTTCTCACAAAATTTTCTCTGATTTTGTTATCTTCTTCAGTTGCTCTCTTTTTCTTGTTAACTATCTTCTCAAATAGATCATCAGGTATCTTTCCTTTGATTATATCAAACTTCTTATCTACTAGGATCATATGTCTCACAACTGCATTCTCCAAGTTCAATCTCTTTTAATAGTTATAAAGCTCATAATACTTGTTCATCTTTGAAAAATATCCATCATTAATAATTTGTTCATTTACCTTCTCAATCCTTGGTTTCAATGTCTTCTTTTTCACTTGAATATCTTCATCATCTTTGATTTCATCTATTTTCCTTTGTGCTGGGGCTACTTCTATTTTATTTCTTTTACGTAGTCCACTGGCCATTTCTTTCACTCTTTTACCTGGTGGAGTTGAGGATGATCTTGTAGACTTCCTAATTTCTTGTTCCTTCTCAACTTTCTCCACTTTCACCACATTTTGTATGTCTACTAAATGATCTACAATTGATGATAGGGGTGGAACATAAAAAACTTCTTTTTGTCCAATGTCTCTAATAGTTGTTGTTGTCTTCTTTGCAATCATAAATTCTTGTTTTTTCATCCCTGTGTCCTTCAGAATTGTCTTAATTGTAATTTCCACTCTCTTCTTTTACTATTTTTCTTCTTGAATAGACTTTGCAGAGTTAAAGTTCTCCTCAAAAGTCCCAAATCTATTGCTATGTACATCCAACTTTCTCTTAAGCAATATATTCACATATTCTTCTGCTTCAACTTCAGATATTTCATAGCCAAGAACGTCTATGAACTCTACTCTAGGTTCAACTGCTTCAATGTATGTAAAGTCAATGTCAACCATAAATCATATCTCATTCTTATACTTTTCAACTATTGACTAAGTCATTCTTGATCTATTTTTCATCAAGTTTTGAAATCTCTTAATTACCAAAGTTGCACTTTCATTGACTTTGTTTACTGGGTATCTTAGATATACCTTCTTAATTATTTCCATGGTGGTTCTATTTTCATTCTAGTCATCTCCAATTGTAAATGGAAATCTTCTTATCAAATGGAAAAACACATATGTAATCAATGCTAAGAACCTAAACTGTGAATTCTCTGTCTTCTTAATCTTATCAAGATTCTCAAATAATTGAATTCTCAAAATATCACACATATCCACTTGAATTTTATCAACACACATCAAATAGGCTACATGAATCATTCCAACTGCCATGTCATCTTCTCTTGAATTAGCACAAAATTTAGCTATTAGGATCTTGCATAAATACCTAACATCATCCTATTGAATCTTGTTAATCACTATACCTCTTCCATTGTAAGATGATTTAGTGTTGTCTAATACAATTTTCTTCACATTCTTCTCATTGAATGATATGACTCCCGATTTAGATAAACTAGTTACTTCATGAATTAGGTCAGTTGTAATGTCTATCACTTTGTCATCTAACCAAAACTTTACATTATGTATTCTACTCAGAATTATCTTAGTGCATTCTTCATCATGAAATTCATATTGTATTGAATACTTTATGATTTCATTATCCTTGAAATATTCAAACCCTACTTTCAAAGACATATCTTGGTTATATAGCTTCTCATACTCCTTAGTAAAATCACTATCATTGAGGGTTTCAAGTTTACATCTCAAATAGCCTCTAACATTCTCTAGATGTAAGACTCCATCTGGTACAAACAATAAAGATAATTTAGGGTCTTCCTCCAAGGGTTCTACTAGTTCCCTTTTAATCTTAGGTTTGATTCTATCTGTTATACTATGAACTAATGAAAAATCCATATCTTCTACAAATTCTCTAACTTACTGATAGATTTTCTTAGTGAAATACCTTAATTCCACAATTTAGGGCTTTGCATAGATCTAGCATGAAATTCCTTCATAAAATCTTTGCAAACTACTTTCAATCACTGCTACTTTGATCTCCTTAACACTTGCATTCACTTTGATTCTCAAACAATACCAATCATAAGCTTTTAACCTTTCGATCTCACAAGATTCTGACATTGCATTCAATTCTTTTGCCACTTCTTTCCAAAAGTTGTTCCTGCTTACCTGCAAAACTTAGAACTTCTTGCGATCTCTCATAACTTCATATTAGCTCATGCGCTCTTAATCATAGCATAGTTCCATCATATTATACCTTACATTAACTTCACAAGACTCAATTCATCCTATACTAACTTCTACACTATCCTAAGTTCCTATTATGTTGCATTCTTCATGAATTAAGTACTTTGAGATGGGGTAGGTAGAGATTCACTCTTACCATTAGATACTTCACCTTTCTGATTACCTTTAGTGCTGAATGTGTCTCCTTGATCTATGGCTTTAATAAACTTCACTTCTTCTAAATTGCTATAGAAACCTCCTTGACTATTGCTAGCATTCTCATTTCTCCTTGTATGACTTCTAGGATTAGGGTTTCTCATATTGTTCATTCTACAAAACCTTGTTGTATGACCAAATTTGTTGCATATCTGACAAAATACTCCATTGTTCCCATATCTCATTCCAGTCTAGTTGATTTGTGATCTACAATTCCTGGCAATGTGTCCAACCTTGTTGCATCTATAACATACTACTCCATTTCTTATGTTCATATCTTCAGTAGGTTTCTTATCTACATGGTTAGTATCTCTAAACATTCTACTACTATTGTTATTCTCATTATATTTAGGTTTCCTACATTCAATAGCTCTATGTCCAAAACCATGACAATCATAACAATAACCATTAAGAGGTTAAAATTGCTTACCTGTACAATCTTTCTTCATATGATCAAAAGTGTTACATGTAAAACATCTACCTTTAAATTCTTTCTACATACCTTTAGGTGATTCTTCTTGCTTAGGTGGTTCTTCCTCTCTAGGTGTATCCTCAAATTTGTTAGCTTCATCAGATTTCTTTTCTTCTATGTTTTCAAAAACTTTCAGATTTGGTTCCTTTCTTTCTTCACTTACCTTCAATGAGTTAAATCCAAGACCAATTTTGTCATAGAATGCCTTTTGATAACACATTTTTTCATCAATATTCTCACTAGTAGAATATAGTCTTTCAAGTTGTTGCTTAGACTGAGTCAATTCACATTTCACAATTGTATTGTACTTTTTAAGTTCAACATACTACAATTTGGTTTTCTCAAGTTCAAATTTTACTTTACAAAGTTTAGATTCCAGATCTTCTTTCTCAGATTTCAGATTTTCATTCTCAAATTTCAGATTTGTTTCATTCTTGCTATTTCCATCTTTCAAACTCAACTTCAAATTCACTATCTTTAATTCATGTTTAAGGATCTCATTTTCTTTTTCTAGATTATCATCACAATCTTCAATTTTAATTGTAGATTCCTTTTCTATTTTCAGTTATTCCAACTCCTTTTTCAGCTTCTCAATGAGGTTCTTTGCATCATCATATTTTCCTTTCAGAGTATCTTTTTTCTTCAGTAAGCATATCAATCTATTCAAGAGCTTCTTCAAGATTCTTTTGTAATTGATTCATATCCATAGAGATCTTACTCAAGCTGCTAGGATTTTTTTGAATGATTCTTTTCTGAGTAACTATGCTTTGATACCAATTGTTAGAAATAGGGAATAATGAGACGGGGGGGGGGGGGGGTGAATCAATATTCTACAAACTTTCTCTTTTGCCCAATTATGGATATAACAGATTAACTTGATACATGCATAACAAAGTAAACTAAATAATATGCATAGCAATAAAGAAAATGAACTCATAACACATTATTTGTTCTCGAGGAAACCCTGGCCAAGGAAAAACCCTGGTAGGGATGGTACCCATAAAGATCCAATAATCAAAAGTATATTGTTAAGGATGTTGAGCCTGTTATGAGCCTGTTACATATATATAGTGTCATAGTCTTGATTAAGGGACTTTAGGCCTTGTTAGAAGCCTCAACCTTGCTAAGAGTTGGTAGTACAAAATGGAATGATTACAAGATGAGCCCACTCCCCAAACATGTAATTTACAATAATTATTGATTACAAAATAGGGCAAGGTACATAACCTTATACTTTCTTGCTTGTCACTCACAACTTCACATCAATATCTTTTGCATATATGTTCACTATATCATCTATTTCATTACACTGCATTACTCTTTTATTACACTTCTTCACATTCCATATGCCTTACATTTATACAAGTTATTAAAACTAATAACTCTTATAGTCAGCTTTACTAAACATAAAGCACTTTACAAAATACATTTTTACCCAAGGGTTAACATCTAGGATGTCATCTCTTTATATTATTAAGACATTATCTTGATAAAAAAAATAATCCCTTAACTCTTTACTTTTTTTGTCTTCTTTCTTTATCATGTTGGCCTCAACTCTATCTCTGGTAATACTAATATAACTTCTTTCATACATGATGTACATACTTGTTCTCTTAGGTGAGTCTTCAATATGCATCATAGTATCTATGTTCAAGTGCACAAGCACTGATACTTTAATCGATGTCACCAATCAAAACTATCTCTGGGTACACTGGGAAAATACTACTTAGACAATTTTTCTTTGTGCTCCATCATACTTGCTCTCTATCATATGTGGTCTTCACATAGATCATATGTTGCCATAATGACAACATCTAGATATCTAACACAGCCAAATTTCCAATAAATGATTGGTTGAATGCTTCCTTGATTGAGAATCCTTGATGGACTGTGTACTTGAGATGAAAAAGAGATATATCATAATAAGAGAGGAAGGCTTCCTTTTATACTAGTCCAGGGCACAAACTATTAGAAATATGGATGTAGTAACTAAGAGGGGTGGGTGAATCAGTTAACCACAAAAATATTACCACAATTCCCTTAGATGTCTTATTAAATCATTTACTGCTGTCATACAGAGAAATGCTGAAACTCAGTTATTGCAGTGAGTATTATTTATAACTGTTCTTAAGCATTCATCAGTGATTAACATACATGAATAAAGAAAATAACATGAACACAAGAGACACCAAATTTAACGTGGAAACCCAATATGGAAAAAACCACCAATGTAACTAGTTACTGATTTTCACTCTTCTGAAGTGATGCCCTATTAGGAGCCAACTTGGTAAAAGGTTACAAAAAACACTATTAGGTGTGACCTTGTTAGAGGATTTAATCATCCTATTAGGAGTGGCCTTGTAAGAGGTCTTGAAACAATTCAATAGAACTATCACCTTGTTAGAGGATTTACAAAATGGTTGTTAAACCAACTCGGTTAGGAGATTTTCAAATCACTGCTACAACGGTAAGAAAGTAACAATGAAATGACCTGAATAGTGATGCAACTAAATTGCTGATTACAGATCTCTATTTCAACTTCACTAGATCCTTCCTGATCAAAATAAATCTTTGCTGCTCCTCAAGGATATCTAACCATCCTTCAAAATTCGCACACACCTTCAAAATGATTTGCATGTTCGCTCACAAACTTCACACTTGCATATTACTCTTTTTTTTATACTACACAATCCACCACTTGACCTTCTACATATATACCATTCAGATTGTTCATTCATATTAACAAGTCGGTGCTAATAATCATTACAACTTTTAACAATCATTGTAATAGTCAGCTGTAATAAACAAAATCCTTTACTTGGGCCGACCTTGCTCGGTAAACATTAATCTTGAAACTATTTTATTGATGATCGAGAGAACTCGGTAACCACAAAAAATTCTACAACATCCTTCAGAGACCAAGTGAGCTCGATAATCACTAACTTTCCTTCGATAACCGTGGAAGCTTGGTTAACACTGTCTTAGCTCGGTAATCACTAACTTTCCTTTGACACCTGAGATATCTTGGTAGACACTTGAAAATCACCTTGTTAACCGACTGAGCTTGGTAGACACATAGAACTATTTATTGATATGACATTTGTCTGACATCAAAGACAACACACAATTAGACAATTGTATTCAACAATCTCCCTCAGACAATTCTATCCAACAATCTCCCTCTTTGGCATTGATAGCAACACGACATGTCATAGTATAATGAAATTTCATAGAAAACATATAATAAGGAACATATCCTTAGCTTCATTCTGATTCTCATCTTCCTCTATCAGAAAACTTCTCTCTTTGACTGAAAACTCTCCCTCTTTACTTTTTAAATTCACCTTCTTAGAAATTTCATGAAATGACAGAAAACTCTCCCTCTTTGACAACACATGCCAAAGACAAAACACTTCTAGTGAATACCAATGTACCTTAAGTACTGATTCATATGTAATGATTCCTTGACTATGCTGCATCAACTGACTGATCTTCAATATGCTCTGGTTGATGCATTGTTAAAACTCAATTTAGTGAGCCTCGGATAGGGGAATGACCCCTAACTTACCTCTTAGATACAAGAATGCATCCTTGGGTAGTGGCTTGGTGAAGATGTCTGTAATTTGTTCTTTTGTATGAACATATTCCAATTTGATTTCCTTGTCCTGCACTAGTTCCCTAACAAAGTGATATTTTATAGCAATGTGTTTGGTTTTGGAATGCATTACTGGATTCTTTGAAATATTTATTGCACTTGTATTATCATAAAATAGAACAACTGGTTCTTTGATCTCAACCTTCATGCCTTCCAATAACTATTTGAACCAAACAATATTAGAGCAATTTACTGCTGCAGCAACATATTTTGCTTCTGCTGTGGATTGGGATGTGCAATTTTGCTTTTTACTATTCCAAGATACTAACCTTTTGCCAAGAAAGAATGCTCCACCACCTGTACTTTTTCTGTCATCAATGTTTCCTACCCAATCAACATCAGTAAACACTTTTAAGTCCAGATTGCCTCCAAACAAGCCATAATCTTCAGTTCCTCTCAAGTACCTCAAGATTCTTTTGATTGCCATCATGTGATTTTCTCTGGGTTTTGTTGAGAATCTTGCTACTATACCAACTGCTAAGGCAATATCAGGCCTTGTATGCACTACATACTGTAATTTTCCAATCATTGATTTGTATAAGGTCTGATCTACTTCTTTTGAATCATCATCTTTTGTAAGCTTTAGTCCTGTACACATGGGTGTACCAACTGGTTTTGAATCTTCCATACCAAATTTCTTAAGTATTTCCTTGATGTATTTAGACTGAGTAATGCAGATACCATTCTTGTTTTGCTGAATCTGAAGACTAAAAAAAAACTTTATCTGACCAAACATAGACATTTCAAATTCTTTGTTCATTTGCTCTGAAAATTCATTGCATTGATCATCATTCCCTGTAAACACAGTATCATCCACAAATATTTCTGCCAAAACAATTTTGTTATCTGGTCCTTCTTTGATGTACAAATTACTATTATCATTAGCTCTTTTGAAACCAATCTGAATAAGATAGTTATGTAATCTTTCATACCATGCTCTAGGGGCTTGTTTTAGACCATACAGTGCTTTGTGTAACTTGCAGACCATATCCTTTTTGTTTGGATCAATAAAACCTTCAGGTTTCTCAATGTAGACTTTTTCATCAAGAATACCATTGAGAAATGGAGACTTTATATCAATCTGATATACCTTAAATCCTTTATGTGCTACATATGCAAGTAGAGTCCTTACACCTTCTAATCTTGCAATAGGAGCAAAAGTCTCTCCATAATCTATACCTTCTTCTTGAGAATACCCTTTACACACTAATCTAGCTTTGTTTCTAGATACTTGACCATCTTCATTTAGCTTGTTTTTGAATACCCATTTCATTCCAATTAAATTTTTGTCTTTAGGCCTAGGTACAAGAGTGCATGTCTTGTTTTTCTCTATTTTTTCTATTCCTTCATTCATAGCCTCAATCCAACTTTCATTTTCTAATGCATTTTTAGCATTTCTAGGTTTAAAATCAACAAGTAAACATGTACCTTTTAGTTTACTTCTTGTCATAGTACCATCTAATTTGTTTCCAATAATCTGATCTGGTGTATGATGCTTCCTGACATACTTGGCCAATACAGGTTCCTTGCCTCTTGAATGAGTTACATTGTCATCTTCTTGAGTTTAATCTTCACATTTAGGTTGCTCGGGCTCGGTAGATATTTGCTCGGTAGCTTCAGGCTGAGACTCAATTTCTTGTGACTCAGTTTGAACTTCTTCTTGTGACTCAGTTACTATACTGGGTTCGGTAGATGCATTTTCCTTATTGATAGATGTGTCTGGCAATGTATCAGGTTCAATGTAAACAAATCTTTTGTAATCCTCTAGTTCCTTTTTGCTCTCTTCTTCAGTCTTTTCTGCAAACTCATCAACTTTCACATGTGCACTTTCTATGATTTTGTGAGTAGACAAATTCAGACATTTATATGCCTTACTTTTGCAAGAATATCCCAAAAATATTCCTTCATCACTTTTTACATCAAATTTTCCTTTTCTAGATTCTTTTAAGATGTAACATTTACTACCAAATACTTTTAGGTAACTTACATTGGGTTTATAGCCATACCATAACTCATAAGGAGTTTTGAATGTGTCTTTCCTCAACTGTACTCAATTCAAGGTATGAACTGCAGTGCTAATAGCTTCCTTCCAGTATTTCATAGCAATGTTCTTTTCACTCATTAGAGTCCTTGCACAATCCATGATAGATCTATTCCTCCTTTCAGCTATTCCATTCTGCTCAAGAGTTCTTGGAGCTGATACTTGTCTTTTGATTCCTCTTTCAATGCAGAAATTATTGAATTCATGGGAGATGGATTCACCACCTCTATCTGATCTAAAGAACTTCATTGTTTTTCCTATTTCCTTTTTTACTCTTGCCAAATACCATTTGAATTTTTCAAATGCTTCTGACTTTTCTGTTAAATACATAACAGTCATCATTCTAGAGTAATCATGAACAAAGAGAATAAAGAATTTTTCTCTAGTATAGCTTTCAATTCCAATAGGTCCACATAAATCAGTATGCACAATATCCAAAATATCTTCAGACTGATAGTTTTTACTTTTAAAGCTAGTCTTTCCCATTTTACCAATCTGACAATTCTTGCATAGACCAACATCAGGTTTCTTCAAAGTAGGAATACCTCTTACTTTCTTGAATTTGCTTATTCTCACCATATTATCAAAATTTACATGACATAACATTTTGTGCCATAACCAACTTTCTTCAATTTGAGCAATAAAACATGAGCATTCACAAAGATCAAGATAAAATAGGTTACCTTTGGTTTGTTTTCCTAAACCAATCAGTTTTCCTTTGTCATCTGGCAATCTTGCTTTGCCATCCATGAATTCAACCTTGAATCCAATGTTGATTAGCTATGCTACACTTAGAAGATTATGTTTTAATCCTTCAACCCAATATGCATTATCACATATAAGTTCTTTGGTTAATGAAATTTGTCCTCTTCCTTTTATACAACAAGGTTCATTGTTTCCAAACCTTACGCTACCACCATCATAGTCTTCAAAATGTTCAAACTTAGTTTTGTCACCAGTCATATGATGTGAGCATCCACTGTCTATAATCCATGTATCATTTTTGATTATATGAGAGATAAGTGCCATCTCATCTTCATCATTATCAGATTCATCTTTTACTGCAATGAAAACAATTTCTTCTTGACTATTATCAAAATCCTTAGCCAAAAAACATGTTTTCTTACCTTTATCCTTGAATGACTTGAAATTCTTCTTGCCATTGTACTTGTGACCTTTCTTCTCATCTTTTCTTTGCTTGTTTGGGCACCTAGCTGCAATATGACCAATTTCTTCACATGAAAAATAGATTAAGGGAGTTTTACCTTTGTATTTGCCTCTACCTCTAGAATATTTCTTTGCAAGTAATGCTTCAATAACTTCAAGATCACTATCAGAATTTTCCTCTCATTCTTCTTCACTTTCTAACTAGATTTTCTTGCCCCTCTTAAGTGAAAGTTTGGCCTCAAATGCTGATTCAATATTTTTAGAAGTTGGGACATAGTTGTCATAGTTATCCAATTCAAAAGCTGTCAATCTTCCAACTAAGGCATCCAAAGTTATATTGTGATTTTGTTCACATCTTCTTTCTTGAATAGTAGATACTCTTATTGCATAGATAGGAAGCAATGTTCTAAGAACCTTACTTATAATAGTTTCATCATCAATTTTTCCTCCAGAAGCTCTATTGCACTAACACTCACCTTGATCCTTTCAACATATTTTGTAATGTTTTCATCTTCTTTCATCTTCATCTGATCAAATTGTCCTCTTAGGCTTTCTGCTTTGGCTCTCTTCACATTGTCATCACCACCATAAATTTTCTTCAGCTTGTTCCACATTTCATAAGCTATTGTGCAATCTTTGATCTCATCAAATTCTTCATAGCTAAGAGCTGATGCAATTTCTATCATCATGGTGTTATGGTTCTTTTCCTCTGCAATGTCTTCAACTATTAATGTGCCAGTAGGAACTTTATATTCTTGATCAATATATTTGCATCCTGAATCACCAATGGAAGCCAAATGAAGTCTCATGAGACCTTGCCATGCTGAAAACTTATCTCTGTTAAGCCTTAGAATTTCTCTCTTGTAAGACATCTTGATCTTTAGCTTAGGTCCTTGAAAACCTTCCTGCAAGCACCAAAAGCTCTGATACCAATTGTTGGAAATATGGATGTAGTAATTGAGAGGGGGGGTGAATCAGTTAACCACAAAAATATTACCACAATTCCCTTAGATGTCTTATTAAATCATTTACTACTGTCATACAGAGAAATGTTGAAACTCAGTTATTATAATGAGTATTATTTATAACTATTCTTAAGCATTCATCAGTGATTAACATACACGAATAAAGAAAATAACATGAACACAAGAGACACCAGATTTAACGTGGAAACCCAATATGGGAAAAACCACCAATGTAACTAGGTACTGATTTTCACTCTTCTAAAGTGATGCCCTGTTAGGAGCCAACCCGGTAAAAGGTTACAAAACACACTGTTAGGTGTGACCTTGTTAGAGGATTTAATCACCCTGTTAGGAGTGGCCTTGTAAGAGGTCTTGAAATAATTCAATAGAACTGTCACCTTGTTAGAGGATTTACAAAATGGTTGTTAAACCAACTCGGTTAGGAGATTTTGAAATCACTGCTACAATGGTAAGAAAGTAACAATGAAATGACATGAATAGTGATGCAACTGAATTGCTAATTACAGATCTCTATTTTGGCTTCACTAGATCCTTCCTGATCAAAATAAATCTTTGCTACTCCTCAAGGATATCTAACCATCCTTCAAAATGATTTGCATGTTCGCTCACAAACTTCACACTTGCATATTACTCTTTTTTTTATACTACACAATCCACCACTTGATGTTCTACATATATACCATTTGGATTATTCATTTAGATTAACAAGTTCGCGTTAATAATCATTACAACTTTTAACAATCATTGTAACAGTCAGCTGGAATAAACAAAATCCGTTACTTGGGCCGACCTTGCTTGGTAAACATTAATCCTGAAACTATTTTATTAATGACCGAGAGAACTTGGTAACCACAGTGAATTCTGCAACATCCTTCGAAGACCAAGTGAGCTCGGTAATCACTAACTTTCCTTTGATTACTGTGGAAGCTCAGTTAACACTGTCTTAGCTCAGTAATCACTAACTTTCCTTTGACACCTAAGATATCTCGATAGACACTTGAAAACCGCCTTGCTGACCAACTGAGCTCGGTAGACACATAGAACTATTTATTGATATGACATTTGTGTGACATCAAAGACAACACACAATTAGACAATTGTATTCAACAATCTCCCTCAGATAATTGTATCCAACACAAACTTCTAGAGAGACTAACATAGGAGAATTAAATTCCTAGTTAAGCCTTTACTCTTGGAAGTGGACTGAAATTAAATACAATTTAAGAGTTTACCATTTAGAAACCTGAAATAGCCAACTCGAAAGTAGGAAATAAATCTTTCCAATACTCGACATCTGGAAACCCTCTAAATATGAAATTTAAACCTTGGGTTAGGGTCAAGGTCAAGGTTGACCTTGATCCAGAAGGTTGAACTTGACCCTAAGGTCAAGAACCTCAAAGTCAGAGAGCCAGGTGCCAAAAATAGGATGGAAATAAGTGGAAAATAGGGCAGAATAGGGAAAAAACTAGAAACAAAGCAGAGACCTATTCAAGGCATTTGAAATGACCCCAAACCACCTACTGTGAGGGCTAAACCAGTCCTAAATGGAAGTTCTTCCATTTTCTGACACTGCATTGTCTTTTAATTTGAGAATTTGATAGGTTTGGCATTTTGATTCACCAAAAGAAGTGAAGAGCATAGGCCTATTAAAAAATCCAACAAACAATAATAGGTCTCTAATTATGCTAAATTTAAATCAAATTCCATAATTTAAGAAAATGCATAAGGTTTTAGGCATGCCTTTTCAAATCTAGCAAAGCTAGGCATAATTTTTTATTTCATTTGATGCATTTTATACTTGTGTGCTAAGGAAAGCACCTTCATAGGGTTAGTATTGCAAATAAATGAATAAATCAACTAAACTACCACAAAGACTAACCTATTTCAACAAATAAATGACAATTAAGCACTCTATGGATCTCTATTTAGAGATGCTAATGCAAAGCTCTTAGCATGCTTCCATTAGTGACACTCCTAAAATAAGAATGAATGATAAAGAAACTAAGAAGTTCAATTCCAAGTGAAATTAGCCTTAATTAGTCCTAGATTTTCCTTTATAGCTATAAATTGCAAGATATTTGATGCTATTCTCAGATTTGTTGATGAATATTGATTGAATTATGCCTTTCTTGTATAGATTCTGGTAAGGGTAGGGGGTGTAGTTGATTTGATCATGATTAGATGAGGGTTAAGTCCATGGTTCCACCTTTGGAGACCATTTAAATATTTTATCCTCAAATTTTGAGACCAAAGGAAAAAATGAGTGGAGAAGATGCATTCTCTAAGTGAGTGATTGAGATTCAATTTAGGCTTGGTCCATGTGAGCTCAATCCTTAAATCCTATTGGTTGATGAATTTTCCTCCCATTTGCTGGTTGAGGGAAAATAGGATTTAATTAATTAAATTTCATTAATATATTTAGCCATGTGTACCTCTTGAATGGGTTGATTTTATTTAAATTCACTATGTAATTAATTAGATTAATTACACAATTGATTAATTTATTTGATTTAAATTGAATTTATGGATTTTGATTTTTAATTAAATTTGATTTATGGCTTGATTGCAATTTTGATTTGATTATAGCTTGATTTGATTTAATTGCTTTGATTTTTTCCTTGGTTTGATCACTTGATTGATCTTGTCCAATTTTAGGTGATTAGAAATTACCCTCTTTGAGTCGATATGCGAAGCACGTTGATTTAAAGAATGTCTTGATCATTCTGATGCACAGTCTTGATTAACTGATGTTAGATTTTATATGATAAAAGATGCAGATGTCGATGGAATTTGATTTGATTTGATGTCTTGGTGGTTAATTCTATAGTAGGTTATCTGATAAGAATCCTAATTTGATATAATTCGATGTTTGATGCCCTTTTTAATTGATAAGCAAAAAAATTTCCAACAAAAGATTACACTTTGATTTTGATGGTTGTGCTCCTAATTCGTTAATTAAGATGCTAGTCCTAATTATCCAAGTGTATGCCCCCTCGAGAATTGAATCAAAATGATTTTGGATGATTTGGTTGAGATTGGAAAATTTCAATTTGTTTCCTGATATAGAAATTTCTATATGCCCCAATCATGAGAGGATTTGATGAGAAGATATTTGATTGATAAGATGTTGTTGATGCTCTAGATAAGTTGATGATGGTTTGGTATCATTTGATGTCAATCAGAATCAATTAGTTGATGTTGATGTCAATTTGATAGGATAAATTTTATGGGTTGATATATTTCTCTCAATATATAGAGAGACAAAACAATGATTTTCCTTCCTCGAGATCTAGAGTTAGGAGATTTGATGCACTCATGATGAGAAAATGGATGATAGGATAATTTGATTGACATTAGATGATCAATTGGATGATTTGACTGATTGATTTTTTATATTCTTAGTTAGATGTTTTGATGATATGGGGTTGATTGTATGTTCTCATCATGGAAAATTAAGGACTGGTAGAAGAGAAGGGTCATCTGTTGGTACAGGTGCAGGTATAGATATAAGTGATGGATAGAGTCAAGTTTCCCCTAGTTGATTAGCATGATTTATTATTGATGATTTCCTTGAGGTAGCATGGATCATTTGATGGATCAAACATTTGAAGATGTACCTTGATAATATTGATGTTCCTTTGAAGATCAGATTAAACATGATTTTTGATGATGGATATTTCAGACATTGTTGATGTTGATGATGTTGATCAAGAATTTGATTATATATTGATGGAGATTTGATGATGTTGACCAGAAATTTGATTATTTATTGATGGACATTTGATGATGTACCATTGATAATATCATTGATCATTTGATGTATCTTCATTTGGTCTTTAGATGATGATAACTCTACCCCCTTTAGATTTCCTTACATATTTTGAGAAAAAAAGATCCTCTAATGAAAACTAACATGCAATTAATCTATATGGATGCAGCTAGCTATCACTATTTAGAATTGGATGCTTATTTTAATCATCAATATTTTGGAACATGAAATTGGTACAACCCTCAATGGTTCAACCATGATGATATGAATACCTCTTTCCTTGGATTTTAATATTGCAAGTACACAAACAAAGAATTGATCCCTTTCATATACAAATGTCCTTGATGATTATTTGATGATCATCTCATTAGATGGATTTTCATACTGCTATGAATCAACATGGAAAGCACTCAAGAAGAAATCAAGAAAATACCATGTCTTCATCATCGCTCATCTAGTCAAACATCATCGATTTTCTAAAAAGACATGATTCCAAAAATTTAGTAACACTTTGAAAAAAAAATTTCTTTTTGTTTGTGGATCCATATTTCAAAAACTTCATCCACTTTGATCCTTAGTTATGTTTAAGCCTTTTTAGATTTTTATTTGATTTGATTAATCTTTTTAGATTTTAATTTGATTTGTCAAATGTCGTTGTTTAGATCAAGTATTTGGATGTTTGAAATGTGATATAGATCAATAAGTTCAAGTGTAGCAAATTTTTGATTTTGATACAATGATTTGGAGCCATCTGATGTTTTCTTTATAAAAGCTCATTGAGTTTGGATTGGTGGCCCCCAGTTTGATTCAACAATGATAATGCTTTGTTGGGCAATGCAACTTTTGAGAGTTTATTTACGATTTTATGATTTTTGAATTTTTAAAAGATTTTTTAATTTTTTTGGATTTTAAAAGTTTTTCAATGTTTTTGAATTTTAGATTTTTTAATTTTTTAATTTTTTAAATTTTAGCTATTTTTTATGTTTGTGGATTATTTTAGAGATTTTTTATATTTTTTGGATTTTTTTAGGAACATTTTCACCTTTTTAGATTTTTAGAGGTCACTAGTTCTCAAACAAGATCACATTGAATTGCCCCCAATGTCTAGAAAGGTATAGGACATGAAAGATGGATTTGCAAACTGATGATTCGCCAATGATGGATGAAGCAAGTGTATTATCCATAGGACCATCTCCTCAAGATTATCCAAGCTAGGGAAAAATAATATCTCAATATAGGCCAATGATGTGGTGTTGGATAGCATATGAAATAATGACCTAGTTTCATGAAAATGGTCCAAAAGAGTGGACATATCAAGAGACTTTCTATAACATATTTTCCATTTCTTTTATTCTTCATTTGGATCAAGATCAAGGGATCAATGTGTATAGGATCACACAATTATGATAAAGGGGTGATGGAGGCTATGAGTGAAGGTTTCAGATTATGGGAAGGATTCTTAGGAATAATGAAGGTAGATTTAGGATAAGCAAGATCATGATAGGGTAGCATGAATGCAACAAGTGAATAGGCTAATGGATAGGATAATGCATGGCAAGATAAATGCTCATTAATATGTTCAACCTTGTCAAGATAAGAGGTGAAAGATGGAATATAGATACAAGTGAGATAAATGGTCGAATGATGGAGGATATGATGCATGGAACTTTCCCCCAAGTATAGAGTGCAAGAGAGAGGAATTACGCATGACACCCTTTTGCTAGGTTTTCATCATGGTACTTGTCCAATATGCCATGAGAAGTGGTTTTCACCATAAGGTGAATTTATTTCTCTTTTCTTTTCTTTCTTTCTTTTTTTTTGTATCTTTTTTTTACTTTTGGAGGGACTCAAGCTGCATGCTCTTTGGACACTCCTTGAAAAGGTATGTATGATATGACAAGCCAAGCCTACTGAAAGGTATACTTAAAGATGTTGATAGGGTTATGGAAAGGTGATATGGTGGATAAGGTAGAGGGAGGCTAAAGATTTATGCAATGGATTGGATAATGAATGAGAGGATAATAAGTCTTTCTATGTGTGGACATGAAAAATGGAATGGAGGGATAATGAATAGGAGGATAAGAAGTATTATCAAGATGAACATTGATACACACCTTTAAGGGTAGTGGGATAATGGAGGAAAAATGGGTGAAATAGCTTGAGAATTTGATGTAAAAGAGGATATGGATCTTGGGACAAAAGGACCCAAAATGGATGGATAAGATGGAATGTGTTTGGGAGAATGTGGAGTGGAAGCCTTTGGAAGATTTAATGTCAACTTTTATTTATCTTTCATGTGTAAGTCCTTCAAAAGTGACTTGGGAATCCACACTTTCTTTGATTTTTCTTCCTTTTGGATGCTTTATAATGCATTTCTTCAATGAGGGATTTAGAAACCCACAATTTCTTTGATTTTTATTTTTGCTTGATGGACCTTTGTGTTCTCTTGAATATTTCTTTTTTTTCTTTCATTCACTTGTCGATTAGATTGGACATGGTTCTCTTCATACATAAGTGGATTCTTGGTTTTTTTATTTTCATATTGCACATTCAAATTGCTTCCAAAAGACTTGGGATTGGTGGATGAATAAGGTCGATATGGATGGTTATTATGGGTGGTCTTATATGGATGGGTGTTTTGTTTCTCAAGTATGTATGTCTTTGTTGATCTTGATAGGATATAGGGTAAGTGGATTATGGGCTAGGGATGGTTGGAAAGGTTGATGGAGAGATATAGGGACCCAATATGGATTTGAAGGATGTATAAGGTTTCAAATTTGGAATATAGGGACCAAGGATGGATTTGGAGGATGTATAAGGAATATGATTATGTGAAAATGAGGGTAAATGAGATGTGGGAGGGATATCAACATCTTTATTTTGAACTGCATGGCAAAGGCTTTCATATTTCAGATTTATCTTTAAACCAATAGGCTTATGAGTAGCTTTCATAAGAGTGACTTTGATAGGAGTAGTTGAAGCTTGAGAGGATTTATTCTTATGCAATGGATTAGAAAGAATGGGAGAATTTTGAGGTACATATGGAGGTTTATGAAAAGTGGATGTTGGGGTACTTTGGTCTTGACAAGGATCTTTCGATATCCTAGGAAGAATAATTTTCTTTTGATTTTCCATAATTTCATTAGAGATGGAAGGAATACCTTAATCTTGCTTCAGAGATGGGTAGGATATAAGAGGTTAAGGAATATGAAGTGTTTGGGATGAAAGGGTATCTTCTTGAAATAAATTGAAGGGTATGAAGGGTTCATCATGGGATTCTTGAAGTGTGGGACTTTGGTCATCTATAGGATAAGGAGGGATATTATGTTGATCTTGATCCTTAATAAGAATTGTTCCTTTTCACTTTGAATTAGTCTCTTGAAATGGTGCCACTTCTAAGGACAATGTAGGAGTTTGGATCTTTATGAGGGATTCTTGAAGGAACGATGGATGTTCATTTGAAATAGGAATGATAGGCATTGTAGCACATGAAGGCTTGAGGTCTATAACCTTTGAAGCATGGAATAAGTTTGTAGCAAGAAGTAGGTTATCTTGGATCTCTTTTAGAGGTAGCCCTTGAGGGTATACATAGTTATCATGAAAAGCATTAGGGTCTTGATTTGATGGAGGAATCTTGGATAGCTTTGGTTCTTTATGAGATGGAGGAATGTTGGAATAGGTGGAGGCTATAAGAGGACCATTTCTATACATAGGTTTATAAGTTTGATCTTACATGAGAGTAGTATCTTCATTAGATGATTCATTAGGATCTTCAACTTCAATTAAGTCATCATCAATAAGATTTTGAATTTTATGTTTCAAATCTATGCAATCATTTGTTTCATTTTCATTATGTCTATGATATGCATAATACCTTCTCAAAAAGATAAAACCACATGAAGTGATTTGAGACAACGTGATGAAATCATTTTCAAGGAGTTTTTCCAAATCTGATTCATATGATTGTCCCAAAGGAGTAAATGATCTATCCCATGGAAATTTGAAGGTATTTATGTTAATCAAAGAGTTGTCATGTGATGAATATTGTGGAGATGGGACTAATTCCTCTTGATTTCCTTGATCAAAGATGAGGTTCTCTTGATATTTTGAAACAGGCTCTTCATCAAAGATTGGATCACCATTAGGATGTTCTAAATCAAATATAGAGTATTCATGACTTTCTTTTTTATCAAAGGTTGAATTGATGTGAGATTTTTGAATAGCCCTTTTGTTTGAAGAACATGTAGAAGTGGATGTAATATTAGGATCATAAAGGTAAGGAAACAATGTTCTTAATGAGGATTTGTTGGATGATGTTTCCATTTCTTTTTCCATTTCTTGAATTCTTGTGAATAGAATATTCTTTTGAATTTTTGTTATTAATTGATTTTTGGATCTTAATGGATGTTTTCTTTTTGTAATCAAAGACCTTCAAGCACAACACAATGATTTTATAAATTATCATAAGAAATTCTTCGAAGCAATCTACCTAAGGTCAAATTTGGCTTTTAAATGGCTTTAATGAGGTAGGCTTGCTAATTTATCAAGGATTTGGTATGGATTCCGTTCAAAAAAATATCAAGTTTTATCTCCCAAAAATAAGGGGCTTCCCACCACTGACATGTCAGAGTTTTGCGCAATCCTAAAGGACTACTTGAGGAAGTTCGAAGCTTGATATCCTTTTGTCATCCACCCCATTAAGGATGAATATATTTTTTTTTATAGTGGGTCAGATTATTGCGGCAAAGGAAAATGTATCCCACTTTCAGCTATCCCTCTCACTGGCCTTGTTAAGGAAAATCTTGGGAGATGAGCCCCCTATGGATCTAGCATGTTCATATTGAAAGAAATAAAGTGGAATGAAGAGATAGGTTTTGGGAGTTTGATTCACCAAAAGGTGAAGAGCATATCCCTATCTATTTCTTGATTCCCAAACACTTCTAACAAGGTTCAATTTCCAAAACCCACTAACTAATGGGAATCGAGTATTTCTACTCTCCTCCACAAATAAGGGGTTGTTGATTGAATGCTTAATTTATCCCTTATGCTTCTTTAATTACTAGATTTTAGAAATGACAAGGCCACAATTTAAGCAAAAATTGACCAAGTTTTAGGCTTACCTTGATTTGAATCTAGCAAAGGCTAGGGGGATTTTTAATGGATTTTTTTTCATGATTTTGACTCGCCTAGTGGTGATTGTTCTAGCTCCTTTGCATCCCTTTGAAAGTCATTAGTCCAACACAAAACAACAAAGTGAAGAAATCCAAGCAATTTGAACTTTATTCCTTTCCTTAAATTGATTAAAATAATGAACTTAAGGAACAAAAATCCAATTTAAAAAGATAAATTTAGATTTGTACAAATTAATTATATGTTGATATCTTTCATACTCTTTACCTTGCTTCTTGGAATCCTCTCAAAAAGTTTGTTAAGATGAAGAGTTTTCTCTCTTTTCAACTTTTTTGTGATGTTTTTATCCTCACTACAGATTTTGGCCTCTAGTTTCTGATTTTTTTTATGCCCTGGCATCAGAAAAACATAGAGAAAACATTATTTACTATCAAAATTTAAAAATTAAAAAAAAAAATGAATGTGTGGGAGAAATCATTGGATGTGCAGCAGAAATGATTAAATGTGCAACAAAAATGATTGGATGCACAACAAATATGATTAAATGCACAGAAACAAAATTTATTAAATGTGCAGCCAAAAATGATTAAATGCACAGCAAAAATGATTAAATGCGCAACATAAATGATTAAATACGTAGAAACAAAATTTAAATGCACTATTCAATTAATCAAATGTGCATAAATAAATGTGTACAAGCTACGGAATGGATTAAATGCACTACGGAGTCAAGGTATACGTGCTAAAAGAATTTTAGACAGATTAGAAGAGATATTGGAAGTGTTGTTTTGTTGTGTAAAGGCATAAGAATTTACCATGGATGCATTGTTTCAGGCCATAAAAGCACTGTAGAAATGATTGTAAGCGCAACAAAAACTCTCAGATGCGCTGCAAAACCTGTAAAATAGAGAAAAACACAAAGATATGCAAAAAAGATATGATTTCTCCAAATTTAAAAATAATTAGGCCTAATGCCCCACAGTGGGAGCCATTTTGTGTGCTAAGGAAAGAACCTTCATAGGGTTAGTATTGCAAATAAATGAATAAATCAACTAAATTACCACAAAGAGTAAGCCATTTTCAACAACTAAATGACAATTAAGCACTCTATGGATCTCTATTTAGGGATGCTAATGCAAAGCTCTCAACATGTTTCTATTAGTGATAGTCCTAAAATGAGAATGAACGATAAAGAAACTAAGAAGTTCAATTCCAAATGAAATTAGTCTTAATTAGTCCTAGTTTTGGCTTTCTAGCTATAAATTGCAAGAGGTTTGATGCTATTCTCATAGTTGTGGATGAATATTGATTGAATTATGCCTTTCTTTTATAGATTTTGGAAAGGGTAGGGGGTGTAGTTGATTTGATCATGATTAGGTGGGGGTTAAGTCCATGGTTCCACCTTTGGAGACCATTTAAATATTTTGTCTTCAAAGCTTGGGACCCAAGGCCAAAATGAGTGGACAAGATGCATTCTCTAAGTGAGTGATTGAGATTCGATTTAGGCTTGATCCATGTGAGCTCAATCCTTAAATCCTATTGGTTGATGAATTTTCCTCCCATTTGGTGGTTGAGGGAAAATAGGATTTAATTAATTGAATTTAATTAATATCTTTATCCATGTGTACCCTTTGAATGGGTTGATTTAATTTAAATGCACAATGTAATTAGTTAGATTAATTACACAATTAATTGATTTATCATGATTTATTTGATTTAAATTGAATTTGTGGCTTTTGATTTTTAATTAAATTTGATTTATGGCTTGATTGCAATTTTTCTTTGATTCTAGCTTGATTTGATTTAATTTCTTTGATTTTTTCCTTGGTTGGCACACTTGATTGATACTATCCAATTTTAGGTAATTACAATACTCACCTAGTGGCAATCGTTCTAGCTCCTTACCATTCTCTTCTAAAAAATGTTAGTTGAACACAATTCAAGGAAAATGTGAAAAAATCAATTTTTTTTTCCTTATGCAAATTGATTAATACTTATGCATTTTAAGGAAAAAATATTCAATTAAGAGATGCAAATTTTCATTTATAAGCTTGAATTATTTTCATATACCTCTCATAGGCTTGTCCTTCTTGCTTGGAAGCATCCAAAAAGTTGTTCAAATGGACTTGTTTCTCCTTTTTCAACCTCCTTATTTTTTTATCCTCTTTATTGGCTCTCCATTTTGGTTTTTGGACTCTTTTATTTCCTACCATCTACAAAACATATAAAATTTTTGATTAAACCTATAGAATTTAAACTTTCATATAACTAGTACTACGCACTATAGAAACTATTATACACATAATTCTATCAACTGTACGTGCTACAAAATTATTATACATGTTATTTAACTTCTCCTGCGCACTACAAGAAATTTAAAATGCTGACATTTAAATTCTAGGAAGCTTCATTAAAAAGACAAAAAACTCTATAAGCATTGAAAGAGTGTTTGTAAGCATTGTAGGGTTAGGGTATAAGCACTAAAAGGATATGATAAAAAAGATAGAAGTTTCTATGACGCGCTGACACCTAGTGTAAATGTATCAAAATTTTGTGTAGAAGCCTTATTTCTCCCTATAAATACATCAAACTTTTCCAAATATGCACTATTTCCCTTTTTGTACATCCTACATCACCTGTAAAATAGAGAATTCAAACAAAAACTCAGACAAGATTAGAAAATAAACATGAAATTTGATTAGTAGAGGCCTTGATCCCCACAATGAGGATCATTTTGTGTATATTGAATACCTTTGTGAAATTAATTTGCTAAAAAATTGATGAAGGGTCACACCACCCTTACCAACTCATAACCAAATACATAACAACATGGAGACAAAGAGAAGAAAAAATGCTTTACAAAGCATAAATTAATACTTGAAAATTATTACAACTTGAGAGCTCTTACAACATGAGAGCTTCCATCCAAGAGCTTGAAATGAGAGCACTTCAACTTGAGAGCTTCTTCCCCAATACAAGATCCTACAACTTGAGAGCTTTCTTATGAATACTCCTATGTCTTCTTTCTATAGGCATTTACCACCCAAGATATTACAATACAACCAATGTGGGATAAAAGATAGATACAACTACCTTGATACAAATATTAAATACCCACCCAATTAATATTTAGCATCACCATATGGGCCAATTAGAAAATTACATTGCATTTGTGGGCCAACAAAAAAATAAAAAGTTGTAACTACCTAGCTACAAATATTAAATGCAAGAACTTTTTACAAATTTCTAAAATGCCACCTACACACCTTGATAAATGAAATGATTTTATTTATTTATTTATTTTTATTTTTCTTTTATTCCACCTATGCACCTTGAAAATGAAATAATTCTTTTCTTTTCTTTCTTTCTTTCTTTTTTTTTCTATTTTTTTTTCTGTATTTTTTTTTCCTTTTTTTTTTTTTTTTTTTAATCATGCCCCCTTTTATTTTGTGATGCAAGATGCTCCTACATCAAATACTCAAGGTAGGAAAAATTTTGTGGATATGGATTCACAAAATGAAGTAGCTGATGCTGATATTTTTTTTCTTCTCTTCCAACACCTTTCTGGAACAAGTATCCACTGCTAATATATTTCTTTTTTCTTTCTTTTCCAACACCTAGTTGGAACAAGTATTTGTCGTGGACAATACTTCTTCACAATCAACTCCATCCAAGTGTAACTATCATTCTCCTATAATCTTCTAGGATCTAATACAACTGTAATAAACTCTGTAATACCATACAAATCTTCTTTTGCATACCAAACATCACTTACAAGGTCCTCATATAAACCATCATTATCTTTCACATCCATCTCAAAGTTACCATCCCATGATTCATAAAAAATTACCTCTTTCACATCTTCATCTTTATTTTTTTCTTTCATGTCTTCAACAAGGCATGTAACAACTTCTTTCTTTTGATATCCAACCAATGTATTCCACTCTTCTTCTATCATTGCAATCTTTAATAATAAATCATCTTCATCAACTTCAGGTTCATAAATATTTTCATCTTCATGTTGTCCCTCTTCTTTTGTTGCACTTGCATGATACTCCACTATATCTTTCTTTTCTGCATCCAAAGAATTATCATCATCTCTTTGAATCACTCTTCTCTTTTTCAGCTCTACTTCTAATTCGGTCACTTGCTTCTTCAAATCCAGTATCGCAACTCTTGTCTCTTCTCGATATCTCTCTCTAATTTTTTCAAGTCTAGGATTTCTAAAAATCCATCCAATCACAAAAGTCATCTTCTTCTTTCTCTTCTCCATACTTGCATCCTCTTAAAGAAAACTTCACCCAACCCGAGGTCCTAGTGCAAACTGTCTCACACTCAGTGATCTGTCTACACACTCAGGAACTCCCACTCTGATACCACTGATAAAGGGCCACACCACCCTTACCAACTCATAACCAAATACATAACAACATGGAGACAAAGAGAAGACAAAATGCTTTACAAAGCATAAATTAATACTTGAAAATCATTACAACTTGAGAGATCTTACAACATGAGAGCTTCCATCCAAGAGCTTGCAATGAGAGAGCTTCAACTTGAGAGCTTCTTCCCCAATACAAGATCCTACAACTTGAGAGCTTGCTTATGAATACTCCTATGTTTTCTTTATATAGACATTTACCACCCAAGATATTACAACATAACTAATGTGAGATAAAAGATAGATACAACTACCTTGATATAAATATTAAATACCCACCCAATTAATATTTAGCACCACCACATGGGCTAATTAGAAAATTACATTGCATTTGTGGGCCAATAAGAAAATAGAAAGTTGTAACTACCTAGCTATAAATATTAAATGTAGAAACTTTCTACAAATTTCTAAAATGCCACCTACACACCTTGATAAATGAAATAATTTTATTTATTTATTTATTTATTTTTTCTTTTATTCCACCTATGCACCTTGGAAAATGAAATAACTTTTTTTTTTTTCTTTTTTTCTTTTTTTTCTTTTTTTCTCTTTTCTTTAAACAATATTGAATTAAAAAATAAATGCACATCTCATGGATCTCTAATTAAAGAAGCTAATGTAGTTCTCTCAGCTTGCATCCATTAGAGATAGCTCTAAAATGATAATTTAAATGCTATATGCTGAATTAAATTCCTATCATTGTCTACTTATGCTAAAAATGCTCTTACTATGCTTTCAAATTAAAAAATGATAATAATAAAGATGCAATTAACTAAATGAGAATGGATCATTTTCTCCCAATTTTAGGTCTCTAGTTATAGATTTTCTCAAGATTAGTGGGTGGAGTAAGTTTAACCATGATCAAGTTTGAGTCAATTTGATGGTTTCAAATGGCAAGACAATTTAAATATTTTATTCTCAAATCTTGGGATAAAGAGACAAAATCTCATATTCATTCTCAAGATGAGTGATGGAGCATCAATTTGGCTTTGATCCATTTGAGCTCAATTCTCAATTCCTATTGGTTGATTTAATTCCTTCCCATGTGGTAGGTGAGAAATTTTAGGAATTAATTAATTAATTAATTTAATTTTCTTAGCCATGTGTACCCCTTGAATGGGTTGGATTTGATTTAATTCAACTATATAATTAATTTCATTTAAATCAATTGCATAATTAAATGATCTTTTTTATTTAATTAATCCTCTTTGGCTTTGATTTCAATTAATTTATAAATTTTCTTTTGATTGGTCACTTGTATTAACCTGACTATTTGTAGGTGTCTGCAAACATTAAACTATAATTTTTAATGAAAACATAATAAAAAATAATGGTACATACCTAGAATCGGGCTGAGGGAGTCAACGGTAGCATTAGAATCAGGCACCCATACATAAAAAAAATGATCCCATTTAGAAAGTTTTGAACATGACTTGGAAAATAGTTAAAAACAAAAAACAAATTCATTTGCAAAACAGGCACCCAATTTTTTAAAAATGGGTGCCACTTTCTTGCATGAAAAATTTTTGGCCATAAAATTCCACTGAATAGGCTATCAACTTTCTACAATTACCCAACATAAGAATCCTACTAGGTTAGGATATGAGTTAGGGAAAACCTATTGATGTGGAAAGGTGTCTAAAAATGGAATATTTTTTGTATCTACTAATGGAAAAGGATATTATTTCATGGTTAGAAAAAATCCAATGAACAATATAGACTTGACTTATCATACTATTTTTCTTGAAATAGAAAATAGGGTTACTGATTAAAAACAACAAAAGAGCTTCAACAAGGTTAGTAGAAGAAACAACGGGTTCACAGGATCTACATTTGACAAACATGATCATTTAATGAGGTATAATTACTCTCAATTTCATGATTATTATTAGGCATGCCATAAATATGGTTGTAGTGAAAAATATTGTAGATTTCATATGAAAAATGTTTTTGGACATACTAATAGTTAAAAAAATTATAGCTTGTCAAACTAATGCTATAAAAATGTTTGATAAACCTGTAATAGAGTTGGTCATCTAATAAGAAATTGTTGATTGCATGGAAGATATGATTATAAAAATGTAATAAATAGAAATCATTATCCTTATATAAATATCATATATTATAGATGAAACAATATTGGACATAAATCATAGGATTTCAAAGGTCAATTGTTTATATCACCTAAGCATGAAGATACTCTGAGAAAGTAAAAGAACAAGGCTACAAAAATATTGGAAAAAATAAATTCAGGATGAGGAGTCTAAAGTTTTGTATATTGCAGAAAGGACATGTCAAAATATGTAAAATGTATCATGACTTAAGGGAATTTCAAAGTGAAAGTTGAGTGTTGACTATTCATGGAGTTTCAACTAGTAGTTGCTAATTTGCATTTCATCCTTAATGTTATTTGAGCATTGCACAAAATGAACTATTGATGGATGATTGAAACTCAATGTTTTGCTATCTTAAATAAGATATATGTACATAAAATGTGAGAAACTCAAGGGTCTAATAAATTATCTATGCATCAACTAAAAGGTTGTATTTCTTTAATGAATATAGTGGTCTACATAATTGATATATTCATACCTAGAATTAGAGTTCTTCAGTAATTCTAATTGAGATTTTTGTAGAATAGTGAGTAATATTTTGTATCTGTGAAACCACCTTTAGAATTTATACTTTTAGAAAATGCTACTCTAATATATTTACAGTTGTTTTGGTCTATTTATTTGTTCACATAGTGCTAGGATATTTGTTTATAGAGACAATGTTTGCATATTTTTGAAAATAGTTATTGGGACTATACCTCTTAATAATAGTCATTATTTTAAGCTAAACATTTTTTGTGATAAGCATTCAAAAAATTAGTGGATTGCATTTTATATATTTAGAACATGGTTTTTTCTTTTATGTCAAAACACATATTTGAGCTAGTACATTGTCTTGAAAAGGTACACTTATTTTTACACTTGATCATTAGACATGTATACTTGGCTAATTTGTCTCTGCATGAATTTTATTTGGTATAACATTGATACTTTTTTGAATATAAATATATATATATATATATATATATATATATATATATATATATATATATATATATATATATATATATATATATTGTTAGAAATAGGGAATACTGAGAGGGGGGGTGAATTAGTATTCTACAAACTTTCACTTTTTCCCAATTATGGATATAAAAGATAATATTAATGCATGCATAACATAGAAAGCTAAACAATGTGCATAGCAATAAAACAAAAGAACTCATAACACATTATTTGTTCTCAAGGAAACCCTGGCCAAGGGAAAACCCTAGTGGGGATGGTACCCACAAATATCCACTAATAAAAAGTATCATGTTAAGGATGTTGACCCTCTTAGGATTTTATTACATGCATATAGTGTCTTAGTCTTGATTAAGGGACTATAGGCCTTGTTAGAAGCCTCAACCCTGTTAGGAGTTGGCAGTACAAAATGTGATTACTAGATGAGCCCACTACCCAAAAAAGTAATGTACAATATTCACTAATTACAAAAGTAGGTCAAGGTACATAACCTTATACTACTTGCATCAATATCTCTTTTCTTCTCTTTCACTATCACTATTACATATACATCATATATCTCGCATCATATCATTTCATTTTTTTCTTACAATTTACAATTACATTTATACAAGTTATTAAGGCTAATAACTTTTCAATCGGCTACCATATTAAAAAATAACTTTACCCAAGGGTTAACATATAGGATGCCATCCCTTTATATTTTTAAGTCATTATTTTGATAAAAAAAATAATCCCTTAACTCTTTATCAATTCTATCTTCATATTTTATCATGTCGGCTTGACACTATCTTTAGAAAAACTATCATAACTTCTTCTGTACATGCCATACTAACTTGTGCTTTGAAATTAGTCTTCAATAGTCACCATAGACTCTATGTTCAAGTGTGAAAGCACTAAACTTACTCCAATCAACATCGCAAACCAAAAATGTCTTCATGTTCATTGGTAAAAACACATTGTCTCATACTTAGACAATTTCGCTTTGTGCTCTGACATACTAGCTCTCTGACCTATACAATCTTCATGTAGATCATATGTTTCCATAATGACAACATCTATGTAACCAAATCAGCCAAATTTTCAACAATCACCCCCTTTGTCATTGGTGGCAACATATGAGAAAATTGGCTAAGTCTTACAACTTCAAAATCTCAAAATTGTGGCCATAATACAAAACATATATATACTATCCTTATGAATTTATTAATCCTTTCTATATTCTATACTCACCCTAAGAGTATGTATCCTTGATAATTTTCTACTATATATCTCTCCCCCTTTGACAACAATGACAAAAAAAGGTAAGGAGGGTAACAAAACTGTGTTCACAAAAAGTTATACCTTAATTCAATATTGCAAAGCTAGTAGGCTTGCAACACAATCTACAAAATTGATCTTCATAGCCACTAATTCTTTCTCCCATGATTTCTTAATTAAATCTACCACACTAAGTAGTGCGCATAATCCATAATATGATATCTCACATGCTTGGAGATTCTCAAAGCTAAACTTTTGAAAAGATGTCTTAGCTGAGAGACATTCTTCCAATTGCCCTTCAATAGTGCTCAAGTTTATAGAACTGTGCTCTCTTAAAAGAGTGAATCTCTTCATTTTCCTATCCTTTTCATCTTGCAAAATGCTGATCTCATCATATATCTTATGAATTTTCTGCTCAACATCAAATACCTTCACATTGGGGCTTGAAAGAAGGTTTGTTTCATTCTAAATTTCTACTTCCTTCATCTTCATCTTCTGTTCTTCTTCTGCTACCAAGGTCTCTAATTTTGTACACTGAATGTACAAAGATTTACCTCTTTCTAAATTCTTCCTCAAGTCCTTTATATAGATATCAAGGTTATTGATATCATTCCTAATATTCTAACAGATGTTCAAGAGTGTTTTGGCCTCATAAGCTGCTTGAGCTTTCACTTTTACCATATCAGATAAGTTTGTAAAATCATTATCAAAAGTGTTCATTACTTCCTTTGCTCTTTCTAGAGGGTCTTCTTTTGCAATCTACATAGTAATAATCCCTTGTAATTTCTATGTAAGCTCCTTCAGGCATCCTTCAAGACTCTTTACTTTCTTATTCTTTCCAATGATCTTGTTTAGAGATGTGATAAATTCCATCTAATCATCATCATCTACTTCCTTTCCCAAATTCTCAATCATAGAACCAATCTGAGTTTTCTTTCCAGTCTCAGGTGTAAGACTGATTTCTTCTTGAGTGGGAATAGGTACTTGTTTTTCTATCACTTTAGGTTCTACAACTATGGTCTCTATTTTCTCTTCTCCTTTGGTAGTCTCCTGCTCTTAAAAAGCCAAATTGTCAACAATGTTTTCAAGATTTTTGAATAAGTTATCATCACTATCCAAGGTGATCTTAGTTCCTTCTACATTCATGACTTCATCCTCAATGTTTATGGCTGGTGGAGAGGGAATTTCCTCTTGTTTTACTTTTTCTGCTACTTGATCTTTAGATTCTACTACAACTGATGATTCTCTAGCATTCTCTTACATTATCTTAATGATTTCTTGCTCTATTTCTGCATTAACTTCTTCATATCTGCCTCCCATAATCTGAATAGTTCTCTTCTTGGTTCTCAAATGGGTGCTTAAAGCTTTCATAATCTGATTGAAGTGTACTTTATCTCTCACAACACAAAGTTTTCTTACAAGCTTTTCTCTAATAGCTATGTCCTCTTTTGATGCTCTCTTCTTCCTATTTAAAAGTTTCTTATATAAGTCATCAGGTATCTTACCCTCAATTGTGTCAAACTTCTTATCAGATATAATCATATGCTTTACCACTGCATTTTCCATATTTAATCTTTCTGCCTAATCATAGAGATCATAGTACTTATTCATCTTTGTAAAGTCTTCATCTTGAATGACCTTCTCATTAACCTTTTCAATTCTAGGTTTCCAAGTTTTCCTCTTAATAGAAGTGTCATCATCTTTGATTTCTGCAATTTTCATTAGAACTAGTGGCACCAATGTTTTCTACCTCTTACATGGTCTAGTAGCACTCTCTTTTACTCTTTTTCTAGGTGTGGAAGAGGTGGATCTATTGGATATCCTTGCTTCTTGATCCTTCTTTGTTTCTTCTACTTTCACCTTAAATTATGTTATTCCTTGCTATACTACAATTGATGATAAAGGTGGAATAGACAAAACTTCTTTTTGTGCAATATTTGTAATTGTTGCTACTATTTTCTTGGCTACCAAGAACTCATGCTTTGTCATCCCTATATCTTTTAGAATTTTCTTGATAGTACTCTCAACTCTTTTATTTTACTCCTTCTCTTCAAGGATGGTCTTTGCGGAGTTGAAGTTCTCCTCAAAGGTTTCGAACCTATTATAGTGAGTGTCCATCTTGCACTTAAGTAACCAACTCACATACTCTTTTGTCTCAACCTTAGATATCTCATAGCCAAGAGGGTCTATGAACTTTGTTCTACATTCTACTACTTCAATGTAAGTAAAGTCGGTATAAACCATGAAACATATCTTATTTTTATACTTCTCCACAAGAGACTTTCGGATCCTTGATTTGCATGTCACCAAATTCTGAAATGTCTTGATTACCAACACTGCACTTTCATTCACTTTATCAATAACATGCCTCCTATACACTTGGGTAATCCTTTCCATTGTAGTTTGGCCATCATTCCAGTCATTTCCAATGGTGTAAGGAAATCTTCTCAATAAATGATGCAGGAGCATCCTGGGTATAAGAGAAATCTTGCATCACCCAAAAATATTTTTATTTTTGTATTTAATAAGGGCTATCTTGTGTAGAGTTGCTATTTATGAAAACTTTCTATTTTTAATAAGTTGGTCTTACGATCTTGGAATGTTCTAATTTTACATATGGAGGTTCATCTCAGTCATATCAGCCTACCAGCAAAGTTTCATGGCTAGATCAGGTCTAGTTTTGAAGATATTGAAGATTTTCGATATTGGCAGCAGGGTACAAAAAATTTGAACTCAGTTTTGAAGGCTTTAGAGGCCCCGAATGAGGTTGAAAATTTGGATGATGGGTGCTTTGTGTGAGTCAAGCCTGTAGAGTGCTTTGTGGCATTTCTAGAATGGGGTTATAATAGCCAATCGGGTCAACGGGTGATGACTTATGGTCTTCAGAAGTTGGGTCACCTGAAATGGCGCAAAATAATTTTTTGTTCAAAATTTCTGTTTGGGTTTCAAAACTCATCTTGAGCGGACTTTGATGTAATAAATTGTAAAATAAAATAATTCTAAGTTTGGTCGGCCCTAAGGGCTAAATTTCTAGAACCTTCTCGGGCGGTGGAAATTGCCTATATAAAGAAGGCCCATAGTGTTGTATAGGGTAGTTCTAGGTAGTAGATCTGAGTATTGATTTGAAGCTTTGTCCTACAGAATATTGTAAGGGAATGCCCATGTGGCTTTGCATATTGTAATTCTGAAAGTTTGTAATTCCACATTTGTGGAGATAATAAGAAGCCAATTTTCTGTTCTTGCATATTATTGTTGTTGTTTCTCTATTTCTGTTATGTGCTTTTGGTATTAAGGGGAGCACCCTTCATCAAGTGGTATCAGAGTAGGAGTTCTTGAGTGTGTAAATAGATCACCGACTGTGAGGTAGTTTGCACCAGGACCGTGGTTAGGGTTTCAGCACGCATCACAAAAATACCTCCATGAAGAGAACGTGGCGGAAGAGTTGGTGCTGTGACACCTGAGGTTAGAGAGTTGCAAAGACAAGTGCGAGCATTGCAAGAAGAGATTCATAGAGGAATAAATCTTAATGTTAGAGACAAAAGCGAGGATGAAGCCGAAGAAGAATATCAAGACGGAGAAGCTGAAATTGTGAACCAGGAGGAAGAAAGACTTTTTCAAGCAATTTCCAAGATTGGGAAAAGACCTAAGATTGAGGTTCCTACATTTTCTAGAAATCTTAACCCAGAGGAATTGATCGACTGGATCAATGAATGTGAGGAATATTTTGAGTATGAAGATGTTGAGGATCCTAATAGGGTCAAATATGCAAAGGCTAAATTGAAAGGTCATGCGAAGATCTAGTGGCAAGAAATTCAATTGGAGCAAAATAGAAGAGGGAAAGATAAAATCACAAGATGGGATCGGATGGTGGATAAATTGAAGTGATAGTTCATTCGTGTTGATTATGAGCTTGACCTACTAAAGAAAATGCAAAGTTTGAAGAAAGCAAGAAGATCTGTTCAGGAGTATACAGAGGAGTTCTATCGACTCCTCATCAGAACAGGCCATGCAGAAGCTGATAAAGAGAAAGTTGCCCGATACCTTAATGGGTTAAGGCCAAGCATTCAGGAGGAGTTGAATCTGATTCGAATGAACAGTATTGAGGAGGCATACCAGTTTTCCCTAAAAGTAGAGAAAAAGTTGAACAAGAAGTTTGAGAGCAGACAAAATGGAAGAGGCCATGGTGGAAGATCTGGTGGATGGTCATATGGTGGCTGAAATGAAGATCCAAAAAAGAAGGACGAGGCTAGTAGTAGTCAGAATTAGAGAGGAAATAATTCCAATCATTTCCAGAATCAGAGTAATAGAGATCAGAGAGGAAGAGGAAGAGGACAAGGATCTGGAAGAGGAGGCTTCCGTGGAACATGTTTTCATTGTGGAGAAGAAGGTCATAAGGCATTTGAATGTCCTCAATGCTAAGGAAGGACAGATAGGAGGAATGAAGGTCAGGCTAGAGTTGCACATGTAGATCAAGATGCCAGATCATTAGATTTTGAAGATGCTGAAAGAGGAGAAATGCTAATTAATAGAAGAGTCCTGCTGAGTGGTGAGAATGAACCTGAACAAAGGAGGAGCCTATTTCGCACTAGATGCAAGTGTGAGGGTAAATGTTGTGATGTGATTATCGATAGTGGAAGCACTGACAATTTAGTGTCAGAAGAGATGGTGACAAAGTTGAAGCTCAAGGGACAGAAACACCCACATCCATATCGGATTGCCTAGGTGCAGGATGACCACAAGGTCATGGTCAGTGAATAGTGCCTAGTAAAGTTCAAGATCGACGGGTACCAAGATGAGGTACTATGTGATATCATCTCTATGGATGCATGTCATATGTTGTTGGGTAGACCATGGCAGTTTGATAGATGTGTTGTACACGATGGTCATGCAAATACCTATTCCCTGACAAAGGATGGAGTGCGACATAAGCTAAAGCCATTGAAGGAGACCAAAGTAAAGGTATGTGGTAATGCAAGAATAACATTTGTTGACGGAAGAAAATTCCTAGATGGTATGAGGCATGAGCATGTGTGTTTTGCTTTAATTCTAAAAGTTGGTAAAGAAGAAGTAGAAGATGTACCTGTAGAGGTTGTAGATTTGTTGAATGAGTTTTAGGATATTGTATATGATAATGTACCTAATGGATTACCACCGGTAAGGAAGATCAATCATCAGATAGATTTGACTCCAGGAGCTAGTTTACCAAACAAGGCAGCACACAGAATGGCACCAGCAGAAAGTGAAGAGTTGAATAGACAAGTACATGAGTTGTTACAGAATGGATTGATTCGGGAGAGCCTGAGTCCATGTGCTATACCAGTAGTATTAGCACCAAAGAAGAATAGAGAGTGGAGGATGTGTACAGATTCTAGAGCAATAAGCAAGATTACAATCAAGTATAGGTTTCTATTACCACGAATGGATGATATTATGGATTGTTTGAGTGGAGCTATGTATTTCTCAAAGATAGATCTGAAGAGTGAATATCACCAGATTCAGATCAGAGAAGGAGATGAATGGAAGACTTCCTTCAAGACAAAGGAAGGACTGTATGAGTGGTTAGTCATGCCTTTTGGGCTAACCAATGCACCGAGCACTTTAATGCGGCTCATGAACGAGCTTCTGAAAGAATTTTTGGGTAAGTTTGTCATTGTTTACCTAGATGATATTTTGATTTTTAGCAAGACATTGGAGGAACATATGATGCATATTCGTATGGTGTTGGAGAAGTTGAGAGATGAGAAATTATTGATTAATTTGAAGAAGTGCAGTTTTGTGAAGAAAGAGTTAGTGTATTTGGGATTTGTAGTTTCAGCAGAAGGTCTAAAAATAGACCCAAAGAAGGTACAGGCTATCCTTGAATGGCCTACTCCAAGGAGTGCTACTGAGGTAAGATCTTTTCATGGTTTGGCTAGCTTTTACAGAAATTTTATCAAAAATTTTAGCAGTATTTGTGGACCCTTGACTGAAACAATGAGAGGGGATAGAAAAAAGTTTAAGTGGACTAATGGGGCAGAAAAGAGTTTTCAATTGTTGAAACAAAAAGTTACAGAACAATCTATTTTAGCACTTCCATATTTTAGTAAGGTGTTTCAAGTAGATTGTGATGCTAGTGCTACTACAATAGGAGCTGTTATGAGCCAAGAAGGTAAACCTGTTGCTTATTTCAGTGAGAAGTTAAATGATGCCAAGAAAAAATATTCTATCTATGATCAGGAGTTTTATGCTATAGTTCAGGAATTAAATAAGTGGAGCCATTATCTGCTTCCTAAGGAGTTTGTTTTGTATACTGATCATCAAGCTTTGCAATATTTGAATAGTCAAATAAAGTTGAATCAAAGGCATTTGAAATGGGTTGAGTTTTTGCAGAGTTATACATTTGTTTTGAAACACAAAAGTGGAAAGTCTAATAGGGTTGCAGATGCTCTTAGCAGAAGGCAACTATTGCTAAAAGAGATGCAGATTGAGGTAGTTGGGTTCAAGGAACTCAAGAATTTGAATCTAGAGGATCCTGATTTTGGTGAAGCTTGGAAAACTTGTACAGAGCCTGTTACTCTAGATAGGAGGAAATGGTTAGATTTCATCATCCAAGATGATATGCTATTTAGAGGGAGTCAGTTGTGCATTCCATGAAGTTCTATGAGGGAAAATCTCATCAAGGAGAAGCATAGTGGAGGATTGGCTGGACATTTTGGTCATGATAAAACCCTTGCTTTGGTTAGTGAAAATTATTATTGGCCACAGTTGTAGCAAGATGTGAAGAAGTTTGTATAGAGTTGCAGAGTATGTCAGATGGCGAAAGGAGTGAAGCAAAATATAGGGTTGTATCAGCCATTACCTATACCAGAGAAGCCTTGGGAGGATATCAGTATGGACTTTGTTCTCGGTTTACCGAGAACTCAATGGGGACATGATTCAATTTTTGTGGTGGTTGAAAGATTTTTTAAGATGGCACATTTCATTCCCTGCAAGAAGACTAATGATGTTGTTCATGTAGTAGAATTATTTTTCAGAGAAGTGGTGAGACTACATGGTTTGCCAAAGACCATTGTTTTAGATCAAGATACTAAGTTTGTTGGATATTTTTGGCGGACATTGTGGAAGAAGTTGAAGATAGATTTGAAGTTCAGTTCATCACATCATCCACAGACTGATGGACAGACAGAGGTGGTGAATAGAAGTTTGGGAAATCTATTGAGATGTTTGGTTGGAGATAAGCCAACAAGATGGGATTTGATTTTACCACAGGTAGAATTTGCATACAATAATTCTATCAATAGGAGCACTCGTAAATAACCATTCCAGATTGTATATGGAAGTAGTCCAAGAAATGCATCTAAATTGAGAAAGATAGATAAAAGAGAAATAAGTAGTGCTGAAGCTGAGGATTTTGTAGAACACTTGAAGAACATCCATTAGGAGGTGAGGAAGCATATTACCAAGATGAATGCACAGTATAAGGCTAAGGCAAATGAGAAAAGGAGGCATAAGGAATTTTAGGTTGGAGATGAAGTCATGGTTCATTTGCGGAAGGAGCAATTTTCGGTTGGTACATATAACAAGTTGAAAATGAAGAAGTTTGGACCATGTAAGATATTGAAGAAGCATGATTCAGGAAATGCATATGAGGTATAATTTCCTAGTGAGCTAAATATTTCACCAGTGTTTAACATTTTAACTTTGATAGAGTATCAGGAAGGAGGTGTTGAAGATAAGGTTGCAGCAGCACAATGGAGTATTCCAGCAACTAGTTAAGATATCAAGGAGATTGAAGACATACTGGACAGTCGTGTTGGTAGAAGCACAAGGAAAAGGACATATGAAGAGTATTTGGTCAAATGGAAAGGATGACCTATTGAAGATTCATCATGGCTAACAAAAGAGGAGGTTAACCATCTTGGTTTTCCTCTACACACCTGAGTCGTTGTAATACCCCTCTAAACCTAATATAAGTTTTGTGTTTTTGAAAGAATTAAGATCCTTCGATATTTTCTTACAGCTTAAGTTGTACATGATACTTGTTTGATCTATTCCTATAGTTGTTTATAATAATTTCATAAGCTAGTACTCAATGATTCTAATATCAGACATACTATCTAAAGGTATCATTCTTCTATGTATTTATCTTTATGTATGTATTGAGTACCTACAAGAGCTTTATGAACATAGTTAGGATGTTATATGATATATACTTGATAGATATATATAAGTGGTTATTTATATTTTCTTCTATTAAGGTTACCTTGGATGAATCTTGTATCTCACTTGATGATTTGATTATGTTAATTTATTATTAGTATTGATAAGAGACTAACACAATGCTTGAGATTCTAACCTTCATTATGATGATGCTACATGCTTTGAGTGTATATATATACATGATGTGTTTTCATGATTTAGGATGAAGTCGTAGTTACTCACATAGCTGAGGTCCACATGATGTATCGATCCTAGTCATCTGTCTGCAATGTTTTCTTTTATATGTATATCTGTGCATATGTATTTCTTCTTTGTGATGCAGGCTTGCAGGTATCGGGCATCGACTTCACCTGGCTTCACAGGTCTGAGCATGCCCTCAAATCCTTGATGGTTGTTGTTATGGAGATAGTACTAAGGCCCCTACATGAGTCTTCCTTTGTCATTATTCCAATTTGGGAATATTAGGGTTCCTTCTTTGTCAGTCAACCTTTGGGTCAAAAACCCAGATCCAACGCACCCGGTTGGGCATGGTTGTAGTTGGTGCCTTGTGACCACTTGAATTCATTTGGTTGTATGATTTGTTTACTCATTTTATTTATTTCTCCTTCTTGGTATGATTCTTAGTTAATCTTTCTATGTTGTGTTTCAGGAGTTTGGCTTGACTTTCCTTGTTGACTTTGGTTGACCTTGTTTGATCTTATGGTTTTCTCGATATGTTTCATAGATGATTTGTATGGCCTCTTTGGATGATTAGATTTATTTTGAGGCATGTGATTTTATTCTACCTCAGTGTTATATCCTATAGCAATTATAAATAGGTAATAATATTGTGATCTATTACTTCATAATCTTATAGATTATAGTGTTTGGTATTTGGCATGTATCTATATAAATATAAATATATATATATATAGGGAAATATATATATGGGTGCACACATATATGTATTTATATATATATAATTTATATGTGATTATATGTTAATTATTGTAGATATTGTTGATGGTGTATATTTTGGGATTAATGTAAAGTATAATATTATTAATAATTAAATATTAAATAATGCGAGGTATATTATTCTCAATTGTTAATTATTAATAATGAGGATAGGTTATATATATAGATATTGATGTAATTAATGATGGCATATGCATATATGTTAGGATAATATTACATATGTGTATGAATGAATACAAATAATCTTTTATTGTATATTTGAGTAATATAGTTGTATGATATTAAGTTATTTTATAATACCCTTTAGTTAAGAGTTAGTTGGGAGTTGGTTACTTTTCCTCTCAACCTTTGGAAATCTATTTCTATGCACTAATTTCTCATTTGAAGAGGGGGGATTTTGGGGCTGAAGCATTGAGGAGAGGATGGCCTTAATTTTCATGGTGATTTTAGAGAGAAAACTTGGAGATGTGAGGGAGATTTTGTAAGCATATGTCTTTAAGAATTTTTGGTTATCTTTGCTTTTGGGAGAGAGACATTTTTGTTAAAATTTCAATAGTTGAGAGAGGGATTCTTTGCTATGGAATTATTTCTTTCTTTCATGGAGATTTCTGAAAGTGGATAGGGTTTGAAGGATGCATCTCAAGTTTGGATTTGTCTTCTCTTTTGTTTCCTTCCTTCTTCGATTCAACCTTCGTAGGACATGAGGTATGGATTGAGTATGTTAGTTACTTTATGTCTTTGATAGATTATGGATCTATTTATATATTTTAATTATTTATTATATCTATACTTTTAATTTCTATGGTTATTTTAAAGTTTTGAGTTTTTGTTTGTAAGAATTGGCATGTGTTTTCCTAGGGTTTTTAGCAACCCATTTTTAGAGATCTATTATTATAATAATTTAAATTGCATCTATGGTTTTACTAAATTGATTTTCTGGAAGTAAAATTCACAGATCTAAAATGGGTATCTCTCTGATTTTATTTTTAGGGTCGAATTAATGCCTTATTTTGGACATTTTGGCAGACTATGCCTGTCCATTCTTGATTCTAAATTTTCTGTCAAATGTATTCGTATGCTACAGGATGATATGATTATATAAAAGTATAAATTTGATATAAAAGATTCTCCTAAGTCTTATCTTTCATTTCCAATTGTTTTGGAAAATTTTTATTATGTTTTGTGAAAATTACAACCGTTTTAGTGAAGGCAGGTCTGAACCCTAACCAGAATTTTCTATTTTAAACTAGAAGTCATAACTTTCTTTCCCACCATTGGATCTTCCTAAAAATAAAATTGAGAGTCCATAATTATGTTATCTAAATCTCCACCAAAGAGATTTCCTTTATTATTTTTTTTGTGGAAGATATGAATGACTGTTCTATGATGACTATTCTTTGCATTTAATCCTTGCTTGAAATAATTCAGTTTAAGAACATCATTAAGTTTTAAAGTTTCGTATGGTCACCAGAGGATATTAGAATGTTTTTCTTAGTTAATTGGATCTATGTATACTCTGAATATGTTTATAATATCACTTGGATGTTTTCTTATATGTTTGGAACATTCTGTATGCCATATTGGGTTTAGGGTTGTCAAGTGGACTAGGGACAACATATGTTTTCCTAAACTCAATCAAATGTTGTTATGGAATTGATATGAATTCTTGATGATGGATCTATTATGCTCTTATAATTTTTATATGTATGTTAGGGAACTTAAGTACACTAGGTGAGTGGCTCATAGTGAGGGGCTGGGGCCCTAAGTGGCTAGTACCAGGGTAACCTACTATGAGTTATTTAATCAAGTGATAACCTAAATAAATGAATTGAGAATGGGAGATTATTGGAATGGGAAATTACACACTAATCAAGATTAATTGTGCCTCGTCCATGCCTTTAGTGCTAGTAAAGACTAAGGATGGGAGTGGGAGAAGGTACCTATGTGTAGGTACGACTGGATGACCTTGTCTGTACGAGAGGTATTCAGTTCCGCATGTGCCTACTTGGGGGCCGGGGGCAAGACTGGCTAGTACTAGGACAACCCAAGGGGTGAGGGCTATGCGATGACACTCACCTAGCTTGTAGCTTAGAGTCTCTACTAAATTTGATCATGCCTCTGGTAGTCCTTGTGGTCTTCTTGTCTTTTCTTTTGTGTTGTGACTTTGGGGAAATTTTATCACCACCTTAAGAATTTCCTAGTTGTTACCTCTTGTATGGGCCTTTGGTTCTATCTCCTAGCTCGGGGGAGTGGGCCTATTGGTTCCACGTGGTTGGGTGGTTAATATTTATATCAAGGTATTGATCGTGATTCTTTGGATGATCCTAGCACATATTCTTTTCCAGATCTGCAGTTGAAGATTTCTTATTGGATATTTTAATATGTTGAGATATACCTACGTATTTGTATTCATGTAATTTTTAATCTCCTAAAAGGAGTCTTGTAGTATTGATGCAATCTCAATTCAAAGCAATGCATAAGGGAATGAGTAGTTCTAGGTAAAAGAAAGGGAAAAAAATGTGGAATATTGGACATGTTACTAGCATTAAAAGAAAATGTTTATGTTATTTATCCTATCCTCTTATGTTGTCCATGTGTAAAGGAAATAATCTTAAATATAATTATATATAATGATGTATCACAACAATAATGTATTCTCTCTTGATGAAAGAATTCAAAGAGATTATTGAGAAATGATAGATTAGTGATTAGAATTATTAATAATGAATGGTTATGCAACAATGCAATAGAATAGTAATTTGATTTTAATGTTAATACTTGGTTCATGTTAATGAAGTACCTAGGATGATGCCTACCTTAATGAACATTAATCTCTTAACTAAATTATTAGAGAAAAGTGATATAAAGGATAGTAGATGTAGATGAAATCAATATGAATTTATGGAATGAGTTGATAAAAGGAATAATGATGTTGGATGATTAACCTATGTTTAATAAAAGAAATAAGTTAGGGACATTTAACTTGGTGCATTAAAATGAATGTAGATCTTTTAAGCTCATGATTCCGTGAATATCTTATGCATGTAAATGGTTTATATGATGTTGCTTTAGTAGCGACGTTAGGGAACCCAGGAGGACTTAAGTTGTATAAATCTTACATTCAAGTAGTAGAAAATTATTTCTTCTTTTAGAAATATGAAGTGTAATGATGAATATTATTCTAGTTAAAATAAATAAATAAAATAATAAAAATTCACTACTTGCATTTTATAGAGGTTTTATGTCTTGTCCTCTTGGGTTGCCTGGCGGGGCGTTACATCTGGTATCAGAGCCCTAGGTTTCTACACTGGGAACTCTGGGTCTCATAGCTCACCTATGCATAACCTTGAGTATCTTAACTTTGTCTCTTTTTGGGTTATGTTGTTATGCTAAAACTTGAATCTTAGGAAACGAAGGCTACCTTTCATGTTCTTATGTTGTATTGTCTTACAAGGGCACACCCATTCCTCTATGATTGAGTTATATTTTAACAATTATTTATGTTTTTTCATAATGAGATCAATGATGTGTTAAGTGGATGTTTCCTATAATATTAATGGAATGGCAAAGAATTCTTGAGACTTGTGTTTATTTTCTTGAAAGGTACTGGTATCTCTAGAAGGGTCAAAAGTTAAAGGATGCTAAATGTTTTGAATCTTAATTATGGTAGTAGATAATATTACCCCTTGATCATACCTAGAATATAATGTTGTGCACTCTATCTTCTTACAAATACCTAGTTGAATTTTATCCTACTCAAGGTATCTTAGAAATAGATTTCTTTTGGATCTTTAAAGAATGAAATGATTGTGGTAGTACTTGATAGGAATGATAGGGCAATAATTAGATTACATGGCTAATAATATGTACCTAGGAAAGAAGTGAAAAATAATAATAATAATAAATAAATAAATTAGGAACAAATAATTTACTGTCATATGCATTTCTGTCTCTCTTTCTCTCTTCCCTCTTAAGAAATAAGTTTTGCATGACTAAAATTGTTTAGACAAGGCAATAATATATTAGGAAAATTTGTAAATACTCAATTAGGAAACCCTTGGGTGAAGGACCTATGTCCCCAAGATTTTATCATAGGCTATAATTCACATTTTCATTTAGGAAGAGGAATTTTTATCCCTATCTTGGTAAGAAGTTATATCCTTTCTGCATATCTTATTAAATTGCACAAAAAAGATTTAAAATAACATAATCAAGAAATTCTAGGAAAGAGTATGTGCGATGATGGATTATCTGTACTAATGATGGAAGTTGTTTTTATTAAATATATGTCTTGCAAAATACCTAGTGAATAGTTAAGATCTTAGATGGGTATTTTGGAAACAAATTCATGTTTTGTATACATAGTGATCAACACCATAGTAGTAAGAAATTAACAACATTAAGTGATTGATCAACTATTAATAAGGAGTTGTTGTGGTAAATAAATGTTATAGAAATGTACCTTACTCAATTTCTACTTAGAACTGATGTTATCTCAAAATTTTAAAGTGTACGAGGGTAATGTTTCAAATAGGTAAAGGGTAGAAATTAAAGTTATGTACAGTAGTTAATGTTATTAATTTAGATGTTGTGGTTATGAAGATAGTAGCAGGACTCATATACTTCTTTCTCTCTTAATGGATCTATGATCGTTATGCAATAAAGAATTTGAAATAACTCTTAAGAAAATGTCATATAGAAATTGCCTAACATGCAAATTAGGGAAAAGTGCATAAATAAATAGTAAGCTTTAAGAAGGGATCCCAACTTAATGAATAATAGTGCAATAAATTGTAAATTGTTTAGATCTCCTCTAGGGGGTTAATATGTTTTTGGAAATCAAGCACTACAACTATTGTGAAAGATGACTTAGAATATGTATATTGTAAAATTTGTGTGTCCTATGTCATTGGAATTCTACTTAAAGCTTTGATGGAAAGGAATATTTCTTATAAAACTATGTGTTAATGAAAATGGTAAGTTTCAAGTATCTAGATTGTTTTATTTTCATGATTACAAAAGTAAATAAAAATTATTTGATGTATTCCCTTCATGATCATAACAAATATAAATGTTACATACCTCTCTATGTTTGGTATTCATAGCTTGTAAGGGACACAAATTTTGGACCCTATTTGTAATAAGGTCTCACAAGTTGTATTATGTAGGGTTAAATTATGTCTCAAAAGAGAAAATATATCATAAATTCTTTCTTTTTTTATACTGGTTACCATAGATAGGAACTTTGATATTGTGAAAGGAAGTGATAATCTTAGTTGGTAAAACATGCAATTTCCTAATATATTGATATTAGTGAGCAAACATGAATACCTTAGAGTTTCGACTTGATAACAATAATTTTGATGCAATTTCAAGTATCTTGTTAACAAACTTACAGCATAAAGTGATAGACTCACATAGGTAATTCTTTTTGAAAGTCATTACTAATTGAATTGAGTTAATCTACACTAAAGTTGTAATAAGATAGGATTTACCAAAACTCTTGATAGGAGAAGAAGGTGTGCAGTCATTAAATTAGGATCTAGAATAGTAATAATATAATTCTGTTAGATAATGTGTGATATATAGTTCACATTCCCGACTTCCAGGAGTAAGTTGAATCTTAGTGGAGGAGGATGTAATACCCCTCTAACCCTAATATAAGTTTTGTGTTTTTGAAAGAATTAAGATCCTTCGATGTTTTCTTACAGCTTAAGTTGTACATGATACTTGTTTGATCTATTCCTATAGTTGTTTATAATAATTTCATAAGCTAGTACTCAATGATTCTAATATCAGACATACTATCTAAAGGTATCATTCTTCTATGTATTTATCTCCATGTATGTATTGAGTACCTACAAGACCTTTATGAACATAGTTAGGATGTTATATGATATATACTTGATAGATATATATAAGTGGTTATTTATATTTTCTTCTATTAAGGTTACCTTGGATGAATCTTGTATCTCACTTGATGATTTGATTATGTTAATTTATTATTAGTATTGATAAGAGACTAACACAATTCTTGAGATTCTAACCTTCATTATGATGATGCTACATGCTTTGAGTGTATATATATACATGATGTGTTTTCATGATTCAGGATGAAGTCGTAGTTACTCACATAGCTGAGGTCCACATGATGTATCAATCCTGGTCATCTGTCTGTAATGTTTTCTTTTATATGTATATCCGTGCATATGTATTTCTTCTTTGTGATGCAGGCTTGCAGGTACCGGGCATCGACTTCACCTGGCTTCACAGGTCTGAGCATGCCCTCAAATCCTCGATGGTTGTTGTTATGGAGATATTACTAAGGCCCCTACATGAGTCTTCCTTTGTCATTATTCCAATTTGGGAATATTAGGGTTCCTTCTTTGTCAGTCAACCTTTGGGTCAAAAACCCAGATCCAACGCACCCGGTTGGGCATGGTTGTAGTTAGTGCCTTGTGACCACTTGAATTCATTTGGTTGTATGATTTGTTTACTCATTTTATTTATTTCTCCTTCTTGGTATGATTCTTAGTTAATCTTTCTATGTTGTGTTTCAGGAGTTTGGCTTGACTTTCCTTGTTGACTTTGGTTGACCTTGTTTGATCTTATGGTTTTCTCGATATGTTTCTTAGATGATTTGTATGGCTTCTTTGGATGATTAGATTTATTTTGAGGCATGTGATTTTATTCTACCTCAGTGTTATATCCTATAGCAATTATAAATAGGTAATAATATTGTGATCTATTACTTCATAATCTTATAGATTATAGTATTTGGTATTTGGCATGTATCTATATAAATATATATATATATATATATATGGAAATATATATATGGGTGCACACATATATGTATTTATATATATATAATTTATATGAGATTATATGTTAATTATTGTAGATATTTTTGATGGTGTATATTTTGGGATTAATGTAAAGTATAATATTATTAATAATTAAATATTAAATAATGTGAGGTATATTATTCTCAATTGTTAATTATTAATAATGAGGATAGGTTATATATATAGATATTGATGTAATTAATGATGGCATATGCATATATGTTAGGATAATATTACATATGTGTATGAATGAATACAAATAATCTTTTATTGTATATTTGAGTAATATAGTTGTATGATATTAAGTTATTTTATAATACCCTTTAGTTAAGAGTTAGTTGGGAGTTGGTTACTTTTCCTCTCAACCTTTGGAAATCTATTTATATGCACTACTTTCTCATTTGAAGAGGGGGGATTTTGGGGCTAAAGCATTGAGGAGAGGATGACCTTAATTTTCATGGTGATTTTAGAGAGAAAACTTGGAGATGTGAGGGAGATTTTGTAAGCATATGTCTTTAAGAATTTTTGGTTATCTTTGCTTTTGGGAGAGAGACATTTTTGTGAGAATTTTAATAGTTGAGAGAGGGATTCTTTGCTGTGAAATTATTTCTTTCTTTCATGGAGATTTTTGAAAGTGGATAGGGTTTGAAGGATGCATCTCAAGTTTGGATTTGTCTTCTCTTTTGTTTCCTTCCTTCTTCGATTCAACCTTCGTAGGACATGAGGTATGGATTGAATATGTTAGTTACTTTATGTCTCTGATAGATTATGGATCTATTTATATATTATAATTATTTATTATATGTATACTTTTGATTTCTATGGTTATTTTAAAGTTTTGAGTTTTTGTTTGTAAGAATTGGCATGTGTTTTCCTAGGGTTTTTAGCAACCCATTTTTGGACATCTATTATTATAATAATTTAAATTGCATCTATGGTTTTACTAAATTGATTTTCTGGAAGTAAAATTCACAGATCTCAAATGGGTATCTCTCTGATTTTATTTTTAGGGTCGAATTAATACCTTATTTTTGACATTTTGGCAGACTATGCCTGTCCATTCTTGATTCTAAATTTTCTGTCAAATGTATTCGTATGCTACAGGCTGATATGATTATATAAAACTCTAAATTTCATATTAAATATTCTCCTAAGTCTTCTCTTTCATTTAAAATTGGTTTGGAGAATTTTTATTATGTTTTGTGAAAATTACAACCGTTTTAGTGAAGGCGGGTCTGAACCCTAACCAGAATTTTCTATTTTAAACCAGAAGTTATAACTTTCTTTCCCACCGTTGGATCTTCCTAAAAATAAAATTGAGAGTCCATAATTATGTTATCTAAATCTCCACCAAAGATATTTCCTTTATTATGTTTTTTGTGGAAGATATGGATGACTGTTCTATGATGACTATTCTTTGCATTTAATCCTTGCTTGAAATAATTCAGTTTAAGAACATCATTAAGTTTTAAGATTTCCTATGGTCACCAAAGGCTATTAGAATGTTTTTCTTGGTTAATTGGATCTATGTATACTCTGAATATATTTATAATATCACTTGGATGTCTTCTTATATGTTTGGAACATTCTGTATGCCATATTGGGTTTAGGGTTGTCAAGTGGACTAGGGACAACATATATTTTCCTAAACTCAATCAAATGTTGTTATAGAATTGATATAAATTCTTGATGATGGATCTATTATGCTCTTATGATTTTTATATGTATGTTAGGGAACCTAAGTACACTAGGTGAGTGGCTCATAGTGAGGGGTCGGGGCCCTAAGTGGCTAGTACCCGGATAACCTACTATGAGTTATTTAATCAAGTGATAACCTAAATAAATAAATTGGGAATGGGAGATTATTGGAATGGGAAATTACACACTAATCAAGATTAATTGTGCCTCGTCCATGCCTTTAGTGCTAGTAAAGACTAAGGATGGGAGTGGGAGAAGGTACCTATGCGTAAGTACGACTGGATGACCTTGTCTGTACGAGAGGCATTCGGTTCCGCATGTGCCTACTTGGGGGCCGGGGCCAAGAGTGGCTAGTACCAGGACAATCCAAGGGGTGAGGGCTATGCGATGACACTCACCTAGCTTGTAGCTTAGAGTCTCTACTAAATTTGATCATGCCTCTGGTAGTCCTTGTGGTCTTCTTGTCTTTTCTTTTGTGTTGTGACTTTGGGGAAATTTTATCACCACCTTAGGAATTTCCTAGTTGTTACCTCTTGTATGGGCCTTTGGTTCTATCTCCTAGCTCGGGGGAGTGGGCCTATTGGTTCCACGTGGTTGGGTGGTTAATATTTATATCGAGGTATTGATCGTGATTGTTTGGATGATCCTAGCACATATTCCTTTCCAGATTTGCAGTTGAAGATTTCTTATTGTATATTTTAATATGTTGAGATGTACCTATGTATTTGTATTCATGTAATTTTTAATCTCCTAAAAGGAGTCTTGTAGTATTGATGCAATCTCAATTCAAAGCAATGCATAAGGGAATGGGTAGTTCTAGGTAAAAGAAAGGGAAAAGAATGTGGAATATTGGACATGTTACTAGCATTAAAAGAAAATATTTATGTTATTTATCCTATCCTCTTATGTTGTCCATGTGTAAAGGAAATAATCTTAAATATAATTATATATAATGATGTATCACAACAATAATGTATTCTCTCTTGATGAAAGAATTCAAAGAGATTATTGAGAAATGATAGATTAGTGATTGGAATTATTAACAATGAATGGTTATGAAACAATGCAATAGAATAGTAATTTGATTTTAATGTTAATACTTGGTTCATGTTAATGAAGTACCTAGGATGATGCCTACCTTAATGAATATTAATCTCTTACCTAAATTATTAGAGAAAAGTGATATAAAGGATAGTAGATGTAGATGAAATCAATATGAATTTATGGAATGAGTTGATAAAAGGAATAATGATGTTGGATGATTAACCTATGTTTAATAAAAGAAATAAGTTAGGGACATTTAACTTGGTGCATTAAAATGAATGTAGATCTTTTAAGCTCATGATTCCGTGAATATCTTATGCATGTAAATGGTTTATATGATGTTGCTTTAGTAGCGACGTTAGGGAACCCGGGAAGACTTAAGTTGTATAAATCTTACATTCAAGTAGTAGAAAATTATTTCTTCTTTTAAAAATATGAAGTGTAATGATGAATATTATTCTAGTTAAAATAAATAAATAAAATAAAATAAAAATTCACTACTTGCATTTTATAGAGGTTTTATGTCTTGTCCTCTTGGGTTGCCTGGCGGGGCGTTACAGTCATGGTAGGGTCACTTCTCAAATTACCCCAGGTCTCTGATGCAGGAGCATCCTGGGTGTAAGAGCAATCTTGCATCACCCAAAAATATTTCTATTTTTGTATTCAATAAGGGCTATCTTGTGCAGAGTTGCTATTTATGGAAACTTGCTATTTTTAGTAAGTTAGTCTTATGATCTTGGATTATTCTAATTTTACATATGGAGGTTCATCTCAGTCATATCAGCCTACCAGCAAAGTTTCATGGCTAGATCAGGTCTAGTTTTGAAGATATTGAAGATTTTCGGTATTGGCAGCAGGGTACAGAAACTTCAAACTTAGTTTTGAAGGCTTTAGAGGCCCCGGATGAGGTTAAAAATTAGGGTGATGGGCACATTGCATGGGTCAAGCCTGTAGAGCACTTTGTGGCATTTCCAGAATGGGGTTATAATAGCCAATCAGGTCAACAGGTGATGACTTATGGTCTTCGGAAGTTGGGTCACCTAAAATGGCGAAAAATAATTTTTTCTTCAAAATTTTTGTTTGGGTTTCAAAACTCATTTTGAGCTGACTTTGATGTAATAAATTGTAAAATAAAATAATTCTAAGTTTGGTCGGCCCTAAGGGCTAAATTTTTAGAACCTTCTCGGGCGGTGGAAATTGCCTATATAAAGAAGGCCCGTACTGTTGTCTAGGGCAGTTCTGGGTAGTAGATCTGGGTATTGATTTGAGGCTTTGTCCTACAAAATATTGTAAGGGAATACCCGTGTGGCTTTGCATATTGTAATTCTGAAAGTTTGTAATTCCACATTTGTGCAGATAATAAGAAGCCAATTTTTTGTTCTTGCATATTATTGTTGTTGTTTCTCTATTTTTGTTATGTGCTTGTGGTATTAAGGGGAGCACCCTTCATCAAGTGGTATCAGAGCAGGAGTTCTTGAGTGTGTAAACAGATCACCGACTATGAGGCGAGTTGTACCAGGATCGTGGTTAAGGTTTCAGTGCGCATCGGCAAAATGCCTCCACGAAGAGAATGTGGTGGAAGAGCTGGTGCTATGACACCTGAGGTTAGAGAGTTGCAGAGACAAGTGCGAGCATTACAAGAAGAGATTCATAGAGGAATGAATCTTAATGTCAGAGAGGAAAGCGAGGATGAAGCCGAAGAAGAATATCAAGAAGGAGAAGCTGAAATTGTGAACCAGGAGGAAGAAAGACTTTTTCGGGCAATTTTCAAGATTGGGAAAAGACCTAAGATTGAGGTTCCTACATTTTTTGAAAATCTTAACCCAGAAGAATTGATCGACTGGATCAATGAATGTGAGGAATATTTTGAGTACAAAGATGTTGAGGATCCTGATAGGGTCAAATTTGTGAAGGCCAGATTGAAAGGTCATGCGAAGATCTGGTGGCAAGAAATTCAATTGGAGTGAAATAGAAGAGGGAAAGATAAAACCACAAGATGAGATCAGATGGTAGATAAATTGAAGTGACAGTTCATTCCTGTTGATTATGAGCTTGACCTACTAAAGAAAATGCAAAGTTTGAAGCAAGCATGAAGATCTGTTCAGGAGTATACAGAGGAGTTCTATCGACTCCTCATCAGAACAGGCCATGCAAAAGCTTATAAAGAGAAAGTTGCATGGGTTAAGGCCAAGCATTCAGGAGGAGTTGAATCTGGTTTGAATAAATAGTATTGAGGAGGCATACCAATTTGCCCTAAAAGTAGAGAAAAAGTTAAACAAGAAGTTTGAGAGCAGACAAAATGGAAGAGGCTGTGGTGGAAGATCTGTTGGATGGTCATATGGTGGCTGAAATGAAGATCTAAAAAATAAGGACGAGGCCTGTAGCAGTCAAAATCAAAGAGGAAATAATTCTAATCATTTTCAGGATCAGAGTAATAGAGATCAGAGAGGAAGAGGAAGAGGACAAGGATCTAGAAGAGGAGGCTTTCATGGAACATGTTTTCATTATGGAGAAGAAAGCCATAGGGCATTTGAATGTCCTCAATGCCAAGGAAGGACAGATAGGAGGAATGAAGGCCAGGTTAGAGTTGCACATGTAGATGAAGATGCCAGATCATCAAATTCTAAAGATGCTAAAAGAGGAGAAATGCTAATTAATAGAAGAGTCCTGCTAAGTGGTGAGAATGAACTTGAACAAAGGAAGAGCCTGTTTCACACTAGATGCAAGTGTGAGGGTAAATACTGTGATGTGATTATCGATAGTGGAAGCACTGACAATTTGGTGTCAGAAGAGATGGTGACAAAGTTGAAGCTCAAGAGACAGAAACACCCACATCCATATCGGATTGCCTGGGTGCAAGATGACCACAAGGGCATGGTCAGTGAACAGTGCCTAGTAAAGTTCAAGATCGAGGGGTACCAAGATGAGGTACTATGTGATATCATCTCTATGGATGCATGTCATATGTTGTTGGCTAGACCATGGCAGTTTGATAGATGTGCTGTACATGATGGTCATGTGAATACCTATTCCCTGACAAAGGATGGAGTGCGACATAAGCTAAAGCCATTGAAGGAGACCAAAGAAAAGGTATGTGGTAATGCAAGAATAACATTTGTTGATGGAAGAAAATTCCTAGATGGTATGAGGCATGAGCATGTGTGTTTTGCTTTAATTCCAAAAGTTGGTAAAGAAGAAGTAGATGATGTACCTATAGAGGTTGCAGATTTGTTGAATGAGTTTCAGGATATTGTATCTGATAATTTACCTGATAGATTACCACCGGTAAGGAAGATCAGTCATTAGATGGATTTGATTCCAAGAGCCAGTTTTCCAAACAAGGCAGCACACAGAATGGCACCAGCAGAAAGTGAAGAGTTGAACAGACAAGTACATGAGTTGTTACAGAAGGGATTGATTCAGGAGAGCCTGAGTCCATGTGCTGTACCAGTAGTATTAGCACCAAAGAAGAATGGAGAGTGGAGGATGTGTACAGATTCTAGAGCAATAAATAAGATTACAATCAAGTATAGGTTTCCATTTCCACGAATGGATGATATTATAGATTGTTTGAGTGGAGCTGTTTATTTTTCAAAGATAGATCTAAAGAGTGGATATCACCAGATTCAGATCAGATAAGGAGATGAATGGAAGACTACCTTCAAGACAAAGGAAGGACTGTATGAGTGGTTAGTCATGCCTTTTAGGCTAACCAATGCACCGAGCACTTTCATGTGGCTCATGAATGAGGTTCTGAAAGAATTTTTGGATAAGTTTGTCATTGTTTACCTAGATGATATTTTTATTTTTAGCAAGACATTGGAGGAACATATGATGCATATTCCTTTGGTGTTGGAGAAGTTGAGAGATGAGAAATTGTTGATTAATTTGAAGAAGTGCAGTTTTGTGAAGAAAGAGTTAGTGTATTTGGGATTTGTAGTTTCAACAGAAGGTCTAAAAATGGACCTAGAGAAGGTACATGCTATCCTTGAATGGCCTACTCCAAGGAGTGCTACTGAGGTAAGATCTTTTCATGGTTTGGCTAGCTTTTATAGAAAGTTTATCAAAAATTTTAGCAGTACTTGTGGACCCTTGATTGAAACAATGAGAGGGGATAGAAAAGAGTTTAAGTGGACTAATGGGGTAGAAAAGAGTTTTCAATTGTTGAAATAAAAAGTTACAGAACAATCTATTTTAGCACTTCCAGATTTTAATAAGGTGTTTCAAGTAGATTGTGATGCTAGTGGTACTGCAATAGGAGCTGTTATGAGCTAAGAAGGTAAACCTGTTGCTTATTTCAGTAAGAAGTTAAATGATGCCAAAAGAAAATATTCTGTCTATGATTAGGAGTTTTATGCTATAGTTTAGGCATTAAAGAAGTGGAGACATTATCTACTTCCTAAGGAGTTTGTTTTGTATACTGATCATCAAGCTTTGCAATATTTGAATAGTCAAGGAAAGTTGAATCAAAGGCATTTGAAATGGGTTGAGTTTTTGCAGAGTTATACATTTATTTTGAAACACAGAAGTGGAAAGTCTAATAGGGTTGCAGATGCTCTTAGCAGAAGGAAACTATTGCTGACAGAGATGCAGATTGAGGTAGTTGGGTTCAAGGAACTCAAGAATATCTATCCAGAGGATCTTGATTTTGGTGAAGCTTGGAAAGCTTGTACAGAACTTGTTACTCTAGACAGGAGGAAATGGTTGGATTTCATCATCCAGGATGATATGCTATTCAGAGGGAGTCAGTTGTGCATTCCACGAAGTTCTATGAGGGAGAATCTCATCAAGGAGAAGCATAGTGGAGGATTGGCTGGACATTTTGGCCGTGATAAAACCCTTGCTTTGGTTAGTGAAAATTATTATTGGCCACAGTTGCAGCAAGATGTGAAGAAGTTTGTACAGAGTTGTAGAGTATGTCAGATGGTGAAAGGAGTGAAGCAAAATACATGGTTGTATCAGCCATTACCTATACCAGAGAAGCCTTGGGAGGATATTAGTATGGACTTTGTTCTTGGTTTACCGAGAACTCAGTGGGGACATGATTCAATTTTTGTGGTGGCTGATAGATTTTCAAAGATGGCACATTTCATTCCCTGCAAGAAAACTAATGATGATGTTCATGTAGCAGAATTATTTTTTCAGAGAAGTGGTGAGACTACATGGTTTGCCAAAGACCATAGTTTCATATCGAGATACTAAGTTTGTTCGATATTTTTGGCAGACATTGTGGAAGAAGTTGAAGATAGATTTGAAGTTCAGTTCATCACATCATCCATAGACTGATGGATAGACAGAGGTGGTGAATAGAAGTTTGAGAAATCTATTGAGATGTTTGGTTGGAGATAAGCCAACAGGATGGGATTTGATTTTACCATAGGTAGAATTTGCATACAATAATTCTGTCAATAGGAGCACTGGTAAATCATCATTCTAGATTGTATATGGAAGTAGTCCAAGAAATGCATCTGAATTGAGAAAGATAGATAAAGGAGAAATAAGTAGTGCTGAAGCTGAGGATTTTGTAGAACACTTGAAGAACATCCATGAGGAGGTGAGGAAGCATATTACCAAGATGAATGTGCAGTATAAGGCTAAGGCAAATGAGAAAAGGAGGCATAAGAAATTTTAGGTTGGAGATGAAGTCATGGTTCATTTGTGGAAGGAGCGATTTCCGGTTGGTACATATAACAAGTTGAAAATGAAGAAGTTTGGACCATGTAAGATATTGAAGAAGCATGATTCAGGAACTGCATATGAGGTAGAATTGCCTAGTGAGCTAAATATTTCACCAGTGTTTAACATTTCAAATTTGACAGAGTATCACAAAGGAGGTGTTGAAGATGATGTTGCAGCAGCACAATGGAGTAATCGAGCAACCAGTTCAGATATCAAGGAGATTGAAGACATACTGGATAGTTGTGTTGGCAGAAGCATAAGGAATAGGACATATGAAGAGTATTTGGTCAAATGGAAAGGATGACCTGTTGAAGATTCATCATGGCTAACAAAGGAGGAGGTTAACCATCTTGGTTTACCTCTACACACCTGAGTCGTGATAGGGTCACTTCTCAAATTACCCCAGGTGTCTGATGCAGGAGCATCCTGGGTGTAAGAGCAATCTTGCATCACCCAAAAATATTTTTATTTTTGTATTCAATAAGGGCTATCTTATGCAGAGTTGCTATTTATGAAAACTTGCTATTTTTAGTAAGTTGGTCTTACGATCTCAGAATGTTCTAATTTTACATATGGAGGTTCATCTCAGTCATATCAGCCTACCAGCAAAGTTTCATGGCTAGATCAGGTCTAGTTTTGAAGATATTGAAGATTTTCGGTATTGGCAGCAAGGTACAGAAACTTTGAACTTAGTTTTGAAGGCTTTAGAGGCCTCGAATGAGGTTGAAAATTTGGGTGACGGGTGCTTTGTGCAAGTCAAGCCTGTAAAGCACTTTGTGGCATTTCCAGAATGTGGTTATAATAGCCAATCGGGTCAACAGGTGATGACTTATGGTCTTCGAAAGTTGGGTCACCTGAAATGGTAGAAAATAATTTTTTCTTCAAAATTTTTGTTTGGGTTTCAAAACTCATTTTGAGTGGACTTTGATGTAATAAATTGTAAAATAAAATAATTCTAAGTTTGGTCGGCCCTAAGGGCTAAATTTCTAAAACCTTCTTGGGTGGTGGAAATTGCCTATATAAAGAAGGCCCGTAGTGTTGTCTAAGGCAGTTCTGGGTAGTAGATCTGGGTATTGATTTGAGACTTTTTCCTATAGAATATTGTAAGGGAATGCCCATGTGGCTTTGCATATTGTAATTTTGAAAGTTTGTAATTCCACATTTGTGGAGATAATAAGAAGCCAATTTTCTGTTCTTGCATATTATTGTTGTTGTTTCTCTATTTCTATTATGTGCTTGTGGTATTAAGGGGAGCACCCTTCATCAATAAATGAAAAAACATATAAGTGATTAAGGATGAGAATCTAAAATGTGTATACTTAGTCTTCTTAATCTTTTTCAGATTCTCAAAAAGTTGAATTCTCAAAATATCACACATATCAACTTGTACTTTATCAACACACATTAGATAAGCTGCATGTATCATTCCAGTTGCCATGTCATCCTCTCTTGAGTTTGCACAAAACTTAGTGGTTAGGATCTTGCACAAGTATCTGACATCATCTTGTTGAATCTTACTAATCACAATTCCTCTACCATTATAGGATGAATTTGTGTTGTCTATGACTATTTTCCTCATGTTCTTCTCATTTAAAGGAATGGCTCTAGTTTTAGATAGTCTAGTAACTTCATGAATCAAATCAGCTGTGATATCTATCACTCTATCTTCTAACTAAAACTTCCCATTATGAATTCTGCTTAGGATTATCTTAGTACATTCTTCATTATCAAATTCATACTATAATGCATAATTAATGATCTCATTATCTTTCAAATATTCAAATCCTTCTCTCAATGACATGTCCTGATTGTAGATCTTTTGATATTCCTTGGTGAAATCACTATCACTGATAGTCTCTAGTTTGCATCCAAGATAACTTCTAACATTTTCTAGATGTAAAACTCCATCTGGCACAGATGATAAAGCTAACTTAGGATCATCTTCCAAGGGTTCTACTAGATCCCTTTTCATCTTAGGTCTATTTTTATCTCTAACATTGTGAACCAAAGAAGCATCCATGGTTTCCTCTAATTCCTTAACTAATTTAAAGATCTGTCAAGTAAAATACCTTGATTTCATGATTTAGGGCTTGTGTAGATTCGACACAAAATTCTTCACCAAATCCTTGCAAAATGCTTCCAATCACTGCTCTTCGATCTTTTTAAAACTTGAATCTTTAATGATCAAATAATACTAATCATGACCTTTTATTAATTCAATCTCACTTAGATCTGACATCGCATTCAATTCTTTTGCCACTTCTTTCCAAAAAGTTGATTATGTTAACTTGCAAAGCTTAAAACTTCTTGCGATCTCACAAAACATAATAGTGTTCTTTGCACTCTTAACCATAGCATTAGAACATCATATAATACCTTGCATTAATTGCACAAGACTCAATTCATCATATATCTACTTCTACACTAATCTAAGTTCCTATTCTACTGCAATTTTCATAAAATAAGTACTTTGAGATGGGTCAGGTAAAGATTCATTCTTACCTTTTAATACTTCACCTTCCTGATTACCTTCAGTGTTGAATATGTCTCCTTGATCTGTGGTTTTGATAAACTTCACTTCATCTGAATTACTATAGCATCATTTCTAACTGTTACTTGCATCTTCATTTCTTCTTGCATGATTTCTAGGGTTAGGGTTAGGATGAAAAACTCTATTGTTCATTTTACAAAACCTTGTTGTATGTCCAATCTTGTTGCATATCTAAAAAAAAATTCCATTGTTTCCATATCTTGATCCAAGATGATTGATCTGTGATCTACAATTTCTAGCAATGTGTCCAACCTTGTTGCATCTACTGCTATTATTTCTCTCAATAAATTTAGGTTTCCTGCATTCAATAGCTCTATGTCAAAAACCATGACAATTATAACAATAATCATTAAGGGTTTTGAATTTCTTACCTATGCAACCTCTCTTCATATGACCAATAGTATTACAAGAAAAACATCTACCTTTGAATTCTCTTTGCATGCCTTTGGGTGATTCCTCTTGCTTGGGTGATTATTCTGCTTTAGGTGTATCTTCAGAGTTGTTAATCTCATCAGACTTCTTCTCATCTATGCTTTCAGATATATTCAGATCCGGTTCCTTGCTTTCTTCATTTTCTTTAAAAGTGTTGAATCCAAGACCAGTCTTATCATAGAATATTTTTTGATAAGATATTTGTTCATCAATCTTCTCACTAGTTGAATATAGCCTTTCAAGTTGTTGTTTGGATTGAGTCAGTTCACCTTTCACAATTGTATTGTATTTCTCAAGTTCAACATACTACAAATTGACTTTCTCAAGTTCAGATGTTACTTTACCAAGTTTAGATTTTAGTCCTTCATTTTTAGTCTTTAGACTTTCATTCTCAAATTTTAGATTTGCTTCATTCTTGCTATTTCCATCTTTCAGACTTAGCTTCAGATTTTTTATCTTCAGTTCATGCTTAAGGATCTCATTTTCTTTTTCTAAATTGTCATCACAATCTTCATTATGAACTTCAGATTCCTTTTCAAATTTCAGATCTTCCAACTTGTTTTTCAGTTCTCAATGAGGTTCTTTGCATCATCATATTTTCTTTTTAGAGTGTCTCTTTCATTAGTAAGCATATCAACCTGTTCAAGAGCTTCTTCAAGATTCTTTTGTAGTTGATCCATATCCATAGAGATCTTACTCAAGCTGCTAGGCTTTCCTTAAATGATTCTTTTGTGAGTAACTAAGCTCTGATACCAATTTTTAGAAATAGAGAATACTAAGAGGGGGGGGGGTGAGTCAAAATTCTACAAACTTTTACTTTTTCCCAATTATGGATATAACGGATAATCTTAATGCATGCATAACATAGAAAGATAAACAATGTGCATAGTAATAAAATAAAATAACTCATAACATATTATTTGTTCTTGAGGAAACCCTCACCAAAGGAAAACCCTCATGGGGATGGTACCCAAAAAGATCCACTAATCAAAAGTATCATGCTAAGGATGTTGACCCTGTTAAGAGTTGGCAGTACAAAATGTGATTACCAAATGAGCCCATAGCCCAAACAAGTAATGTACAATATTCACTGATTACAAAAGTAGGTCAAGTTACATAACCTTATACGACTTGCATCAATATCTCTTCACTACTCTTTCACTATCGCTATTACATATACATCATATATCTCACATCATATCACTTCATTTTTTTCTTACAATTTACAATTACATTTATACAAGTTATTAAGGCTAATAAATTTTCAGTCAGCTACCATATTACAAAATAACTTTACCCAAGGGTTAACATCTAGGATTTCATCCCTTTATATTTTTAAGTCATTATTTTGATAAAAAAATAATCCCTTAACTCTTTATCAATTATGTCTTCATATTCTGTCTTGTCGGCTTGACACTATCTTTAGAAAAATTGTCATAACTTCTTCTGTACATGTTGTACTAACTTGCCCTCTAAGATGAGTCTTCAATAGTCACTGTAGAGTCTATGTTCAAGTGCACAAGCATTGAACTTACTCCAATCAACATCGCAAACCAACATTGTCTTCAGGTTCACTGGTAAAAACACACTATCTCATACTTAGACAATTTCGCATTGCACTCTGACATACTAGCTCTCTGACCTATGTGATCTTCATGTAGATCATATGTTTCCATAATTGCAACATCTATGTAACCAATTTAGACACATTACCAACATATATATATATATATATATATATATATATATATATATATATGTATGTGTATATATATATATATGTCTATATATATATATGTATATATATATATATATATATATATGTATATATATATATATATGTATGTGTGTTTATATATATATATGTATATATATATATGTATGTGTGTGTATATATATATATATGTATATATATATATATATATATATATATATATATATATATATATATATGTATATATATATATATGTATATATA